>BSBK01005484.1:755000-1174032 GCA_027943335.1 Chamaecyparis obtusa
CAATAACTTCTAAGGCTCTTTCTGCTCTCCTATCGCTCTGAATTTGAATGCAATGAGTAAAAAAACAACTTTATGTGTACTTAAAGTGAAAATTCCACCATTAATGCTTGTCGCGTAAACTAGGATGTCACTAAACATTTCCAACTTTTGTTTTGTTAACAATCGGTATGTACGCTCTTGCACAAAGGTTCCTTTATACTCCAAAAGCTTAAGTCCAAAGGCACATACTCTGAGAGTGAGTATACCAGCCACGCAAGTGTCTAGGGCTAAATTAGCTCCCCCTATGACCCTGAGGGCCATTCATCTAGATGTAGAGGGTGCATCCATTGTGGATGCATCCAATACATTCCCATCAACTTTGTCCTTCTTTCCTTCTATCCAAATCAAGCTCACATCCTCTCAAGCTTTCACAAACTTGACTTCTCCTTCAAGATCTAAAACTAGTTCTTCGGCCTTTTTAGGGCTTTCCTGACCTTGCATCCTTGATCTATGGAACCTTGAGATATGTCCAGCCTTGTTACAAGAGTGAAAAATGACTGGAGGTCTTATATTCCTTAGCACATTGACATGAGTCACCAATATACATTGTCTCACTGAGTGACCATTATAGTTACATATCTGACATGTAACATTCTAAGAACTTCTTGTGTTTTTCTGATTATGATTTCTCTGATCATGCTAAATCATGTTCATCTTACTAGTCTTACAATTCATAGCTCTATGACCAAACTTATTGCATGAATAATAGTAACCATTAGAAGGTCTTACCTCTATACAGTTCCTTGTAATGTGACCATGATTGTTACATGCAAAACAAGTGCATTCTACTTGCTTGCACTCATTCTTAGGTGGTCCACCATTATCTTTGGTTTGATCTTCAGTTTTTTCAGCATCAGTAGAGTCCTTTTGTGAGTCATTTCTTACTCGCATGTTGTCAATCTGATTGTGTGCTTCATTGTATCCAATATAGCTAGTGTCTCCTTTGGATCTCCTTGCATACAACTGAGATTCTATCAAATCAGAACTGGTGTGTAATTTTTCAATATGATTCTTTGTTGCTTTCAATTTAGACTCCAAGCTTTCTTTGCTATTTCTTAGCTCCAAGATTTCCATGTTTTCTTGCCTTACTTCTTCATTGAATTGAAGGTTCTCTTTGACTTGTTCATTGTAGATTTCCTAATTGTTGATTAGCTTATCATCAAATTCTTCAAGTAGTTCTTTCATAGATGCATTTTCTTCATTCAGTTTCTTGACCTTTTCTCCTAGATCACTGTTAGAGCATTGTTTGAAATCCTTTCTTAGCCTCTTGATAACCAATTGTGCATCACTGAATTTTTATTTTAGTTCTTCAGTTTCTCTTTCTGATTTGTCCAAGTCTTCAAGAGCAGCTTCAAGATTTCTTTTCAGATGTTTCATTTCTACTTTGTCCATGATATCCTCAAGTGGTTAAACTTCTTTTCTAAGGACTAGAGCTCTGATACCAATTGTTAGGAATGGGAACACTTAGAGGGGGGGGGGGGGGGGCTGTTGAGTTTGTGTTCACTATATTTTAAATTTTCACTTTAATCTTTATACTGAACTTAAATTCTTAAATACTAAATTAAACATTCACATAAACATGAAACATGAAATCAACACATGACACCAATATGGTTACAGGGAAACCCAAATAGGTTAAAACCCCGGTGGGAATTGACACCCACTAATATTTTGCACTAGTGTTTTTTGATCCTTGTTAGAAGATCCTTAACCTTGTTAGGAGTTTCTTTACAATGGTTTAAGTATAGTAGACCTTGTTAAGGGTCGGACCCTGTTAGGAGTTGTATTGTCTTAAAATGGAAGCACTTCCATGATAAGAGTGTTTATCCCTCCAAGTAAGTTTTCTAGGGTCATGTTAAGCACCTTGATTAGGTATTTTCATGTATCTAGATTTTCCCCATGTTCTGCTTCCCTCTGCACCCATTTTTCACTTCATATCTGCATTTTATAACATTCAAGGATAGGATCCTAAGGTTTTTGACCAAAAGGTCAAATTTGACCTTTTGGGGTAAATTTGACTTCTATCCTAACCTAGTCAGGTTCAACCATGATCCTGACCTAGTCAGTTCCAACCTCGTCCTTGACCCTCTCTTCAAAATTTCAAAATTCCTTGATTTTCGGGTGTCGAGTTTTCGAGGATATTTGTTTCCCACCTCTAGGTCAGCCATTTTAGGTTTTGGAATGATAAATCCTCTAATTGCATTTAATCTAGGTATATTTTCTAAAGGTTAGGTCCTAATTGGGATTTAATTCTCCAAGGTGGCCCCTCTAGAGGATTGTGCCCTAGTTCACTATAAAAGGAGTCCTTCCTCTCTCATTTTCTTAATCAATTTTGGTGAGAACATCCATTTTCATGAGTGAGCTCTCAAGTGAAAGCAAGTGAATTAAAGCATTCAAGCAATCCTTCAAGCATTCAAGTGTTCAAGCATTCATCCATCAAGGAGATCCATTGTTAGCCATTGAAGGATTTAATCTCTTTGGAGCCCCCTTGAAGATCCATCCTTCCACATTCATCCAAGCCTCCTCATATGCAAAGATTAATTCAAGATTGGTGTTGAGGATCAAATTCCATTTATTTGAGACATCCTACATTCATTATACATCCATTGAAGCATTCCTACTTGTGGATTTGAGGATTCCAATCCTCTACAAGGACTTCAACATAAGCGAGGTGAATTGTTTCAATTACTTTGTTTATGCACACTACATTTCAATTCAATTTCAAGGTTAATTCCTAAATTGGGGTTTGACCAAGGCAAACCCCCCATACAAACAAAACCCCCATTTTCTTGCAGGTGCATGTGCATAATTTCAAATCTAAGAGTGGATTTGGATACCCTTTTTGGTGAACTTTCAAGATCTGTGAACAAAGTCAGAATCGACCTTCAAATAAAGAATGTAGCATTTGACCTTTTATGAGGGTCAAAGACTACCTGCCGGTGAAAAGACAAAAGATTTCTGGGTTTTCTTCATCTCATTATTTCCAGTCTAAAATAATTTGCAGAATTGCCCGAAAGTACACATAGACATCAAAAATTGGAATTTTCTAGATTTTCCCTAATTTGAGGTTAGTACTTGCATTTCAATTATTTCAAATTCTAAACACTTCAATTCTACCATAGGGAAATATAGGGTTTTTCTCTCTCTTTCATATTCTCCATATATTGATTCGGTTGTGCATTAACCTTTTGGTTGATCAAATTGGATCTCTCCTTTGGGAATTTGGATTTAGGAGTGGATCTAATATTTCCCCCATACACATACATTACACACACATTTTAAATAGAGGTGATTCTATTTTACCACTATTCATTTTGGTGAACCCGACTAGCTTACTCTCTTTCTTTTTGGTGTTAGATTTCTCTTTGTCTTATTGTGTGTGTTCACCTTCACTATTCATTTTGGTGAACCCGACTAGCTTACTCTCTTTCTTTTTTGGTGTTAGATATCCCTTTGTCTTATACTTCATTTTATCTTATTAGTATTAGATTTCTCCTTTGTGTTAGATCTTGCATGCTAATTAGATTTCAAAAATACAAAAATATGCATGCTTTATGTGTTCTTAGTTTAGTTCATTTGCATTGCATTAGTTTATGAGCTTTACTACCACTAGTCCTACTTATAACATTTTGATTAGAAGAAGTCATAGACTCATGGGTTCCTTTGATCCTGAATCTTCCTCTCCTTTCCTTAGGATCCCGGATGATACTTTGATTCTTCATGATTCCAATCCTACTCTGGAGAAAAACTCTTCTCACTCATCTCATGATGAGGATGACACTTTAAGAGTTCCTCCTGAACAAGTCCAAAAAATTTCAACTAAACTTGATAAAATGGGTAATTGGCTTATTCAAGAGAACCATAATCAAGATTCTATTCAAGCTATAGAGGCTCTTAAGAAAGTTCTCCATGATAGTGATCAAGGTGTTAACCTCTTGTGTGGTATTACTCACCTTGTGCATTCAAATGTTAAACCTTTAGCTCAAGAAGCTCAAGATTTAGGGTTGATTCCTCCTATTACTAGTGTTGAACCTCCTTCTAATCCTTTACCTAGTATTCCTACCTATACTCCTTTGGTGACTGTGATGGTTCCCTCTATTCATATGAGTGTTCCTCCTATGTCCCTTCCTAAATTTCAACCTTCATATCATAATGTTCCTTTTACTTATTCCAATCCACTTCCAACTATAGTTCTTAGTGTTCCTCTAGTTGTGTCTTCTATTCCTATAGCTTCTTACACTTTACCTAGTGTGTCTAATGTTGCTACTCCTACTATTTCCTCTAATGATTCAACAATCATAAGTTTAGCTCAAACTGTATCATCCTTACAACAACAACTTGCTTCCTTAACTCAAAACAAGTTTAGTATCCCTACATGTGACATGGGAAGTCCTTTGTCCTTAGATATTATTTGTACTCCTATTCCTCAACAAGTTGATATGCCTAATCTTGAGAATTAGAACGGAAAAGGAGATCCTATTCATCATGTTAAAACATTCCAAATCCTTGTAGTGATTATGCTCATGACCATATGATTTTAGCAAAACTATTTGCTAGAACCTTTTATGACAAGGCCTTACAATGGTATTGTTCCTTGCCTCCTTAATCTATTGATTCCTTTCCAAAACTTGCTAATGCCTTTATTCAACAATTTCAAAACAACATTGGCCCACAAGTGTCTTTGAATGATTTGGTGCATTGTAAATAAAGTGCTAAAGAAAAATTACCTAAATTTATTGGTAGATTTAAGCATTTGCCTGCTCAGATTTCCTATCCTATTCTTGATATTGATATTCAACGTATGTTTATTTCAAATTTGCAAAAATATATTAGAGATAAGATTCTTCTTACTGAATTTACCTCTTTTCAACAACTTTGTGCAGTACTTCATCATTATCAATTACAATTGAGTCAATTTGAGAGCACAACTCCAATGGCTCCTATTCCAGTTGATAAGAGTGATGCTGCTCCTAATCCAAACAAATTTAAAAAATTCAACAGCTATGTCAAGATAAATAAACAAGCGAATGTAGTTGATGATCAAGTTGTTGTTGCATTTCACAGTGCCACTTCTGCATCCACTTCTTTTCGATTAAATCATATGTTTACTCCTCTTTCTAAATCTTTACATGCTATTATGAATAGGTTGTTAGCTACTAATATGATTACTTTACCTCCTATTCGACCTCTTTTACCTGTTATGATTGCCTCTAAATCTTTTGATCAAAATGCTTTTTGTCAATATCATCATCAGAATGGTCATGATATTGAGAAATGTTATTCTTTAAAATATAAGATTCAAGAATTAATTAACTCTAATGCCTTATCTATTGATAATCTTGATGGTAGTGGAAACAAATCTGTCTCTCCTTTTAATCAAAAAATTCAAATCTATACGAATCCTTTACCTACGCATGATACTAATACCATTGCTCAAGCATCTACTATGGAAATTATGTATGACTCAAAGATGGATGATCTCAATCATGTTGTTCATCAAGTGGAGTATGTTGGTCAATCTATATCTCCACCTCAACCTCAACCTCAAAATCAAATTCAATCTCAAGTTCAATCTCAAACTCGACCAAAACCTAAACCTAAACTAAAAACTCAACCTCAACCTCGAAAACAACCTAAGAATAAAAGGCCTCAAGAACTTTTGATTACCTTTGATGAATCTGAGACTATTAAGGCTCCTGATGGTCCCCTTTACATTGTTGCTAGGATTTCTCAGATACCTACTCGTGGTTGTCTTGTTGATCCTACATCCTAAGTTAATGTTATTACTGAAGAAAATCTTTTTATGAAAATATTACAACATGATTCTTATGATACATCAAATGTGTGGATTCAAACTTGTAATGGTTTTCTTTATCCATCATTTGGTTCTATTACTTTACCAGATGAACTTTGTGGAAAAATTGTGAACACTACCTTTGCGGTTGTTCCTACTTCCGATCAATTTCAAGTTAAGCTACGTTTTCCCTGGTTGAATGCCACACATGTTGTTGCTTCACCTATCCATAAGTGTTTTAAGTTCATTCATGATGATCAAGTGAAGATAATTAATCATAGTTTATATCAACCTTCTAGGCCTAGAGATTGTGCTACTCTTGATTTCTTTTGGCCTTCATTACCTAATTCATGTCCTCCTCAACCTGATAATCTTTTCCATTCATATCAAGATTATAAACATCATAAGATTCTTGAATTAAGCATTCCTCCCATGGATCTTAATCACAATCTTCTTCCTACACCTTCTATACCTCCTTTCACTATGGCTTCTAGTTCAGTTAATCAAGTTCCTTCTATCACTCTTCCTAAAGAACCTATCAAAGATCCTGTGATTGTTCCTCCTATTGTTGATAATCCTATTGATCTTCCTAAAGAACCTATGAAGGATCCTATGATTGTTCCTCCTATTTCTCAACCTATTTCAAATAAATCAAAATGTAATCGATCTGCTAATGAATGTCATAAAAAGCATCATGGTCATGATAAAGCTCGTAATTCTATTATTCAAAGATCTCCACCTTCTTTAGATAAACCTATGAATGATGTGTTAGAAGAAGTTGTTACTAATAATGATGGTAATATGCATGATTATGATGATTCTATTCATATCTTAGATCCTATTTTGATTAATTTGGATGAAGAAGATACTATTGATGATATTGATGATGTTAATGATGAATATGAGACTATTGATATTGACATTGATTTACCTAATATTCTTTCATCACAATTAACTCTTACACCTAGTGTCAAACATTGTGATTCTTAAGAGGACTCTTGTTTGGAACTAGCTATCATTCCTACTATGTTGGATATAGTCCCTCTTGTGAATTACCCACCTTCCCTAAATGATATAAAACAAGATGGGGAGAGTAGGTGGCATGCTTGATTGGCTTGTCCTTCTTGGTAGCTTTGTTGTGTGTTTTCCTATTGTACTGTGCTTCTCCCATAATGTGTTTTCTAAATGTTGTTAGATTCTTTTATACGATCCTTGTTACCCAGTTGGTACAAAGTGATAAAGGAATCGAAACTATTGTTCAAATTCCTCTATATGTATCTCTATTCTTCTATGCATTGTTCAATGTTATGTTGTAATTGTGCTATTGTTCATAAATGTTTCCTTGTGTAATCTGCTTGGATTCAAGACATGGTAGCACTAATTATTTTTGGTCTCCATGTCATGGTTCGAAAAGATCCTTCTTCATATATCTTATGTGATCTTTCCTCCTCTGTGATCGCAATTCTACTTTCTTTGGGGAATGGTGTCAATTCATTTGCAATAATATCACACACACACACACACACACACACACATATATATATATAGATATATTATCTTATGATCATACTAACCCCACAGTAGGTAGATCCCTTCTATGTTCTTTGTATGTTTCTATGATATTTCCCTTGATTTTTCTTCTTCTGGGGGCATTCCGATGTGGAAATGTAATCAATGGAGTTGTTTATGTTTCTGTTAAAGCCATTGCTCTTGTTAAAGTGTCAACAATGACTTTAACATGGGGGCATATGCTCTCCTCACCTATTGAACACACACACTTTATGATATGTGCATATTTTTCAAAATACTCTATTTTCCCTTTTTTGGATTAGTAACTAATCCTTAAAGCATGGATTTATATTTTAGGATCTCTTGATCCCTCCAGTTTCAAACATATACATATTTTGATCCCTTAAGGTCGGAGGTGTCCTTAAGACTAGATCTCTTTTGTTTTTGGTTTTATTATTAGGGAATAGAATATTCCTAAGGATGAATCCTTAATGGGTTGACTGGTGAGTAGCCACATTCACTAGGAGGTTCAATTCCATCTTTCTAGTTGCACTGTTTCCTTGTGTGGTTCATAATGGGACATAAGTTCTCATTGGGTGAGGTAATCACACCCTTTCTTTCTCTCTCTAGAGATGTCTCTCTTATTGTGATCTGGGAGTCGATGAAGACATGAGTCCTTAGGGGCTTAAGGTTTCTCTTTTTCCCTTGGATTACGATAAGATTATATTTTCATTATGATCTCCTTTACCAAGAGTTTGCATCGAGTCCATACTTTTGCTAAAGTGGGGGCTTAATGTATTATCTTAAAATGGAAGCACTTCCATGATAAGAGTGTTTATATCTCTGAGTAAGTTATCTAGGGTCATGTTAAGTGCCTTGATAAGGTCTTTGCATGTATCTAGCTTTTCCCCCCTATTATGCTTCCTTCTACACCTATTTTTCACTTCATATCTGCATTTCATAACATTCTGGGATAGGATCCTGAGGTTTTTGACCAAAAGGTCAAAGTTGACCTCTATCCTAACTTGGTTAGGATTGACCTCAATCCTAACCTGGTTAATTCCAACCTCATCCTTGACCCTCTGTTCAAAATTTCAAAATTCCTTGATTTTCAAGTGTCAGGTTTTCGGGGATATTTGTTTCCCGTCTCCGGGTCAGCCATTTCGAGTTTCAAAATGGTAAATCCTCTAATTTCATTTAATCTAGGTATATTTTCTAAATTTTAGGACCTAATTGGGATTTAATTCTCCAAGGTGGCCCCTCTAGAGGATTGTGCCCTAGTTCACTATAAAAGGAGGCCTTCCTCTCTCATTTTCTCAATCAAGTTTGGTGAGAAAATCCATTTTCATGAGAGAGATCTCAAGTGCAAGCAAGTGAATTAAAGAATTCAAGAAATCCTTCAAGCATTCAAGTGTTCAATCATTCATCCATCAAAGAGATCCATTGTTAGCCATTGAAGGATTCAATCTCTTTGGAGCCCCTTTGAAGATCCATCCTTGCACATTCATCTAAGCCTCCTCATATGCAAAGATCAATTCAAGATTGGTGTTGAGGATCAATTTCCATTTATTTGAGACATCCTACATTCATTCTACATCCATTGAAGCATTCCTACTTGTGGATTTGAGGATTCAAATCCTCTACAAGGAATTCAACATAAGCGAGGTGAATTGTTTCAATTACTTTGTTTATGCACACAAAATTTCAATTCAGTTTCAAGGTTAATTCCTAAATTGGGGTTTGACCAAGGCAAACCCCCCATACAAACAAAACCCCCATTTCCTTGTAGGTGCAGGTGCAGAATTTCAGATCTGAGAGCAAATTTGGATACCCTTTTCGGTGAACTTTCAAGATCTATGAACAAAGTCAGAATCAACCTTCAAATAAAGAATGTAGCCTTTGACCTTTTATGAGGGTCAAAGACTACCTACCGGTGGAAAGAAAAAAGATTTCTAGGCATCTCAGTATTTCTAGTCTAAAACAAGTTGCATAATTGCTCGAAAGTACACACAGACATCAAAAATTGGCATTTTCCAGATTTTCCCTAATTTGAGGTTAGTACTTGCATTTCAATTATCTAAAATTCTAAACATTTCAATTCTACCATAGGGAAATATAGGGTTTTTCTCTCTCTTTCATATTCTCCATAGATTGATTCGATTGTGCATCAACCTTTTGGTTGATCAAATTTGATCTCTCCTTTGGGAATTTGGATTTAGGAGTGCATCTAATATTTCTCGCATACACATACATTACACACACATTTTAAATAGAGGTGATTCCATTTTACCACTATTTAGGAGTCTTTTACAATAGTCCCTATTTGGGTAGAGGATGCACTATCCAAGAGCTCACTGCTCAAGTGGTGAAGGCTACAACCTTCTGATCTCAGATACACACTATATATGCAGGATGACCTATCACTGTGACACTTCTTGTTAGATCAATTCCTTTGATGCACTGATGCTTTGACCTCTTGCAAAGCTTTAATACATCTTATACTCTCTTCACACTCTTCTGCTCTTCTTATCACAACTCTCTATCAACTTCCATACTAAATACAATGGGCGCATCTTATATTTATACGCACATACAAAATAAACAACTAGGTCGGCCCTTAGACCTATTACATACAATGCTTCCAAATGAATTGGCTTAAGCATTCTTAAAAAAAAACAAGTATACATGTCAAAAACCTAAATAAAATAGGTGCATAGCCTTTACAACATTACATTATAACTGCAAACCAAAATACTAACTGTCGACTTCATGCTCTGTTCTTCATTGGCACACACTGGCTGTGTAACTTCAACTGACTGTAACTTTCTCATCCTTGCACATTTGATCATGTGCTCTTAGAATAAGCATAAATATAGTCTAACCAACTTAACTTCCATGGTGCATACCATAATTCTTCTGTATGCATGTGTGCTGATGCTCTGAGTTGCAGGAACTCTGTACACTGTCTAGTCTTCAACACTTAACTAATTTCTGATCTTCTCATCAAGTGCGCTGACTCCAAACTACTATATGACTTTGTATCCATAATGAAAACACTATAAAAATTCATATACATTAGTATAACCAACTTTCCAACATGTATGGTATTCACTCTGCTATCATCATTGAGAATATCAAGGAACTATGCAAGAAGTTTCAAATTGCTGAACACTTATCTTTAATCTAATATCCTCAGGGTAATAGTCAAAGAAGAGGCATCGAGAAAAAATATATTGAAAATATAAATAAAATAATTAAGGAATTTGCCAGAGATTGGCACATTTAACTAAATTATTCTTTATGGGCCTATCATATTAGTATCAAAACATCAAATGGAGCCACACTATATGCTCTAGTCTATGGAGATAAAACTATCTTACCCATTGAAGTTGAAATACCATCATTGGGAGTATAATTGCAATGAATTCATTCTGAAGATGAATATAGAGTGTCCATGCTACAATAGTTAGAATGACTAGACTTTATCTATATCATGACTGGATTATAGTATAAAAATTATTTATTAGTGATATCATGATTTTTGATATCATGTCTCTTAAGAGACTCTTTGATGTCTTGGACTAGAGAAGCAATGATGGAACATGATCTTTTATTTGTCTGTTCTTAGCGAGTTGATCCCTAGTAATGTGCACATCTATTTCAAGACATGGTCACCAAAGAATCATTGAGGAACATTATGGATTTTCACATGAAAAGAGTTAATTATTGTCTATTTTTATGCAAGTGATACTCAAGTCATCTTGGTTTAATTATACCATAGATTCTTATATTAACTTAAAAAATAAAAAATACATGATCATTTCTCAGGTCATCATGGTTTAATTATACCTTCAATGTTTGTACTCACTTGCAATATTAGAAAAGATCAATAATGATAAAAATCACGACAAAATGGACCCACAAAAGATGACATCTTTGCATATAGATTTCAGATTTAGATCCTACATGTAGGTACATTCATGTTAGATTTATATCTTTCATTCATAGCATTCAAGTGGATTTCAAGGCTTGGGGTTGAGTCAATTATTTTGTCCTTCAAGATTGAGTACATTGGACATTGACAAATAAAATTTGTCTATCCTTTGGAATATCATAATCATTGCATTATTTTTAGTTTTCATTGCATTTAGGTTTTCATCCATTGCATTCACGAGTCATAAATTCATGACATCCATATTCATTATTATTATAGTTGCATTCAATGCATTTCACTATCCTTATCATCTAATATTCACTACATTAATTAACTTGCATCTCATTTGTATTATTAGAATTATTTAATTCATTCATCTTTCATTCAGTATATATTGCATTCCATTGTTTATTTCATAATCATGTATTGTTTTATTTGCATTGGGATTGAATATTTACATTTGAATTTCATTATAATCATTATTTTGATGATATTCTATTTGTGCATTATCACAAACCTATACAAAACTATATTGCAAGGTGATATGGGCTTCAAGGTATGAGGATTCAAGATTACCCAAGGATCCATTGCATAAACAGACAAAGAATTAATCCTTTTGATATAAAAAATTGGAACATCCTCAATGATTCTATGATGGTCATTGTTGGAAAATTGGCTATACTAATGTATATGACTTGATATAGTGTTGTCATTCTGGAAACAAAGTCATATAGTAGTTTGGAGTCAGCACACTTGATGAGAAGATCATAAATCAATGAAGTGTTGAAGATTGGACAATGTATAGAGTTCCTCCAGCTCAGAGCATCAGTGCACATGCGTATGGAAGAATTATGGTATGTGCCCTGAAATTTAAGCTGGTTAGACTATATTCATGCTTAGTCTAAGAGTGCATGATTAGATATGCAAGGATGAGAAAGTTATAGTTAGTTGAAGTTGCATAGCTAGTGTGTGCCAGTGAAGAACAGAGCATGAAGCCGACAGTTAGTATTTTGTTCTGCAGTTATAATGTAATGTTGTAAAGGCTATGTGCCTATTGTATTTAGGTTTTTGACATGTATACTTGTTTTTTTGTAAGCACAATTAAGCCAATTCATTTGGAAGCATTGTATGTAATAGGTCTAAGGGCCGACCTAGTTGTTTATTTTGTATGCTTGTATAAATATAAGATGTGCCCATTGTATTTGACATGGATGTTGATAGAGAGTTGTGATAGGTAGAGAATAAGTGTGAAAAGATAGTATAAAATGTATTAGATCTTTACAAGAGGTCAAAGCATCAGCGCATCAAAGGAACTGATTTGACAAGAAGTGTCATAGTGATAGTTCATCCTGCAGATATAGTATGTATCTGAGATCAAAAGGTTGTAGCCTTCACGACTTGAGCAGTGAGCTCTTGGATAGTGTGTCCTCTCCCCTAATAGGGGCTATTGTAAAACACTCCTAACAGGGTCTGACCCTTAAGAAGGTCTATTATACTTAATGCATTGTAAATAAACTCCTAACAGGGTTAATGATCTTCTAACAAGGATCAAAAAGCACTAGTGCAAAATATTAGTGGGTGTCAATTCCCACCAGGGTTTTTACCTATTTGGGTTTCCTATTTCATGTTTCATGTTTATGTGAATGTTTAATTCAGTACTTAAGCATTTAAGTTCAGTATAAAGATTAAAGTGAAAAGTTAAAATATAGTGAACACTAATTCACCCCCCCTCTTAGTGTTCCCATTCCTAACAATTGGTATCAGAGTTGTGGTCCTTAGCATAGAAGTTTAACCACTTTAGGAGATCATGGAAAAAGTAGAAATGAAACATCTAAAAAGAAATCTTGAAGCTGCTCTTGAAGACCTGGACAAATTAGAAAGAGAAATTGAAGAATTAAAAGAAAAAGTTAGTGATGCACAATTAGTTATCAAAAGGCTAAGAAAGGATTTGAAAGAAAACTCTAACAGTGATCTAGGGGAAAAGGTCAAGAATTTGAATGAAGAAAATGTATCTATGAAAGAACTACTTGAAGAATTTGATGATAAGTTGATCAACAATCAAGAAGTCTACAATGAACAAGTCAAAGAGAACCTTCAACTCAATGAAGAACTAAGGCAAGCAAACATGGAAATCTTGGAGCTAATGAATAGCAAAGAAAGCTTGGAGTCTGAATTGAAAGAAGAAAAGAATCATTTTGAAAAATTACACACCAGTTCTTATTTGATAGAATCTTAGTTGTATGAAAAGGGAGCCAAAGGAGACACTAGCTGTATTGGATATAATGAAGCACAAAATTATATTGACAACATGCGAGCAAGAAAGGACTCACAAAAGGACTCTACTAATGCTAAGGAGACTATAGATCAAACCAAAGATAATGGTGGACCACCTAAGAATGAGCGCAAGCAAGTAGAATGCACTTGTTTTGCATGTAACAAGCATGGACACATTGCAAGGAACTATATAGAGGTAAGACCTTTTAATGGTTACTATTATTCATGTAATGAATTTGGTCATAGAGCTATGAATTGCAAGACTAGTAAGAAGAACAGGATTCAACATGATCAGAGAAATCAGAATCAGACAAATGTAATAAATTCTTAAAATGTTGCATGTTAGCTATGTAACTATAATGGTCACTCAACGAGACAATGTATATTGTTGACTCATGTCAATGCACTGAGGAATATAAGACCTCCAGTCATTTTTCACTCTTGTAACAAGGTTGTGTTACAAGTAGTGGTTGTCGTTGCACCAAAAGATCAACCTGTTAATGCTTGATACAACCACTAGACTTATAGAAGACACAGGAGGTAGTTAAGCCATGTCATGAATCCTGAGGGTAGTGCTAACCATTTTTCTAATAATCTCCCCCTCAGCATTACTTGAGGGGATTTGAACCTATGACCAAGCTCTGATACCACTTGTTACAAGTAGTGGTTGCCATTGCACCAAAAGATTGACCTATTAATGCTTGATACAACCACTAGACTTATAGAAGACACAAGAGGTGGTTAAGCCATCTCATGAATCTCGAGGGTAGTGCTGACCATTTTTCCAATAGGCTGGACATATCTCAAGGTTCTATAGATCAAGGATGGAAGGTCAGGAAAGCCCTAAAAAGGCTGAAGAACTAGTTTTGGATCCTGAAGGAGAAGTCAAGTTTGTGAAAGCCTCAGAGGATGTGAGCTTGATTTGGATGGAAGGAAAGAAGGAAAAAGTTGATAGGAATGTATTGGATTCATCCACAATGGATGCACCCTCTACATCTGAATGAATGGCCCTCAGGGTCATTGGGGGAGCTAATATAGCTCTTGACCCCTACGTAGTTGGTATACTCACTCTCAGAGTATGCACCTTTGGACTTAAGCTTTTGGAGTATAAAGGAACCTTTGTGTAAGAGTGCACAGACTAATTGTTAGTAGAACTCAAGTTGGAAATGTTTAAGTAACAACCTAGTTTACGCAACAAGCATTAATGGTGGAATTTTCACTTTAAGTACATAGAAAGTTGTTTGATTACTCATTGCATTCAAATTTAGAGTGATAGAGAGAAGAAAGAGCCTTAGAAGTTGTTGTGAAGACTTGTAGAAAGAGCCCTAGTTTGTCACGCTCATTCAGTAGTCTTCAGATTATCTCAGAGATCAGTTGGAAAGTGATTAAACAAGTCATGGCCACTCCTATAGTTTTTGATATTGCAGAGAAGAAGAGATATGTATTTAAGAAACACCCATTTAAATCAACCCTAGATTATTTAGAGGGAGCATTCTCCTACATGCCTATGGGTGTTATACATGTGGAAGACATTAGGGCTTACATCTATTGCAAGAAAGAACTAGTAGGATTGGATAGGTTAAGGGTGCACATGGATACCATGTTAAAACTAGATAAAACATTCATGGATGAATATGTTAAGTGGAATGATCACCCTATAGTTGAGTATGCTATGACATATGAATTTTATGAGACTGAATGGATTAAGATACTATTGAGTAGAATTCATGATGACCTATTTTGGATACGTGATGTGTCAGTCAAAATAACTAGTGACCTAATATATGAGATGACAAACCTATCTAAGACAAGCACCATCCTTCTAGTTGGGAAGGATGTCAAGAATATTGTTGAGAAAACTTGTAAGTCAAGGAGTGATAGGCACGGGATGACAATTCTGCCTACTGAGCAAGTTGACATCAAATTGATGTCTATGATACTTGGATACAAGTTTCATCACACCAGCAGGGTGAATAGTGTGTTTGCGGGCACTATTCTAGTAGCCATTAGAATTGTGAAGGAAGATGTAGAGTTAAACTTGTGTGATATCTTGCCTACATAGTTGATTGATAACATCAAGGCAATCAAGAATGACAAAACCAAGATATTCAGGTTTGGGTCATTGATCATTTACATGTACCTTCATATTGTTGGGAAAGTATCATATTTGTATTTGGAAAAGTCTATTCCAACCATGCCATAGATATCTAAAAAAGAATCCATGAAGAGCACATTGAGAAATTATATAACATTGGAGTTGAAGACCTTCAAGGTCAAGATGCAAATGAGGTATAGAATTCTAGAAAGCACTGTGGAAAAGTATAAGGATACTATTTTCTTTATGGTAGAGACAGACACAACTTGTATGGAATTTGTTGAGCCAAGAACTAAGTGGATTCATCCACTTGGTTATGAGGTAGAGGAAAAAGTCCTTGAAGCATATGCATAGGTTCTACTATCAGCCCCCAAAGATGTTAATGAACCTAGGTGGGGAACTTATGAGGAGAAGACAAGAGAAGTAGATGCAAAACTAAATAACACAGCAACTAAGAGGAAAGCATCTAAGATTACATCTAAGATACTCATAATTTATGGAGTAACACAAGAAGACCTAGACAAAGCAAGGGAGAAAATATTTCTTTGGAAATTGAGAGCGCATCCATAGTGGAAGCTAAGTTTGATGATCCTAAGATGAAAAAGGTAAAGATTGAGAAGACTAATGATCCAAAGGATAAATAAGGAAAAATTGTTGATATCACTCCTGCACCCACTACTATAGTTGATATTTAATCCATAGATGCATCTCCTAAGATGCCCAAGAGGAGAAAGCAAACTGCCACAAATCACCCTTCAGCTATAAGTGCAGCTACAAAAAGCAAATTGAAAAATGTGTAGTCACCTCCAGAAGTAGGATTCATACCTAGTCTTCAAGTGTTAAGGACTAGAGTAGTAGAGGAAGGAAGGCTAGATCAGATAGCCAAGTTTTATGATAGATATCATGAAATTGATAAGTCAGAGATTTATGAGATGCTGATAAAACACATGATAAAGTTCAAGAAGATAGTTCTTGAATTGAAGACAACAATCCTAGATAAGGTATGGGAGATTATGGATACCTTGAAGAGACAAGCCACTGAAGAAGACTTTAGAATCAGGGAAAAAACACTTGATTCCACTCTTCCAATATTCTCTGTTGAAGAAAAGTCAGTGTTATTGAATTTGGTGAAGCCGCACTTAAGGAAAAAGATGAGAACACAACACCTCATGAACAAAGACTATGAGCTGATATCTAAAGAAATAGAGAGGGCCTTTGCGAAGGTATTCTTAGAGAAGCACATGAAACCTAAGTCTATGCCCATCACTCAAGCACCTAGTGAGCAAGAAAAAGTAGCAAAGACCTCCAATATACCATTTACAGGTCCTTAGGATTCAGTGCCTATAGTGGTAACACCTATAGAGGAAGTAAAGTCTGTGCCCATAACAGACACACAAAAAGGTGATACAATCTTCATTGACAATGTAGAGATTGCAATGGCAGCCACAGAAAATGACTTGGATAAGTTTGAAGAATATTTTGTGAGAACACAAGAAGCTAAAATGTTATGCAACAACACACCACCCACTCATCAAGAAGAAGTATTGATTGATGATGAAAAAGAAGAAGAAAAGAAAGAACAAGAAAAAGAGATAGAAAAATAGGAAGAAAAGAAAGAAGAAGAAAAGATAAAAGAAAGTGAGAAAAATGATGAAATGTCAATCATGGTGGAACAAAAAGTGATGGATAGCACTCCCATCACTCCCTCTATAGCATTGTTGTCAATTTTGACACCTGACACATCCAGTTTGGACTCATGGAGAGAAGAAGACCTAATTAATATCAACATCTTAACTATGGAGAAAGCCAAAGAAAAGAAAGTAATGAGGAATCCCCTCCTAGTAGAATCAGTAAACATTTTGAACAATTTGTTGCCAGAAGATAAGAAAGTGTCAAAGATACACTCGGTTGATGACATGAGTACAATCATCTCACATTTCAAAAGCAATTTCTCAAGCCTTGAAAAATTTACATCCCTAGTTGCAGAAGAAAAGTATCTAAAGAAGAGATTGAATGAATTCATGAACAACTTTGCACTTGACCTTAGCTCACTCAAGACTAGTCAAGAATCCTTGAAAGAATTTGCAGATCAAGGAAGAAGAATCATTGGAGAATGCATGTATCAAGACAAGCTTACTGATGCTCATTTCAAGAAAATAAAAGAGGTAGAAGCTATGATTGAGCAGGTGAAGAGTTCAGTGAAAGACACATCCATAGATGTGAACATGTGCAATAATGTCTACCAAAGTCAGATAGACAAAATTGAGAAGGCAGAAAAAGAGATGACAAAGTTAAGGGCTAGACATAATTAGTTGAGGAATGCTCTTGCACCCTCTCTAAACATTTTAAATCAGAATATCAAGGAGATTGATGCCACCATGAAAACCTATGATAAAGGTCCTTCCATAGATTTGAAGAAGATGGAGAAGCTTCAATATGCATTATGCGCCCATCTCTAGATAGTAAACTCTCTGATCTCATTTTGGAAGAAGGAGATCTAGAACCTAAAGATTGCATATTTGGATGTTTTCCCTTAATGAGTATGTATAGATATAGTTTTTTGAATCACCTTTGTCATTAATGTCAAAGGGGGAGTTGTGTATAGAATACGGATCATAATATGTATAGGGAGATATAAGTATATGTATAGAAGAACAAAAGTTTTTGTATTAAGGACAGTTAGCAACTTGGCCATATTCCTTTGTTGCCATCAATGAAAAATGGGGAGATTGTTGGCAAGTTGGCTATACTAATGTATATGACTTGTTAGAGTGTTGTCACTATGGAAACAAAGTCATATAGCAGTTTGGATTTAGCGCACTTGATGAAAAGATTAGAAATCAGTTAAGTGTTGAAGACTGGACAATGTACATAGTTCCTACAGCTTAGAGCATCAGTGCACATGCATACAGAAGAAATATGCTATGCACCCTGAAAGTTAAGTTGGTTAGATATATTCATGCTTATTCTAAGAGAACATGATCAGATGTGCAAGGATGAGAAAGTTACAGTTAGTTGAAGTTGCACAGCCAGTGTGTACCAGTGAAGAATAGAGCATGAAGTCGACAGTTAGTATTTTGGTTTGTGGTTATAATGTAATTTTGTAAAGGCTATGCACCTATTGTATTTAGGTTTTTGACATGTATACTTGTTTTTTTGTAAGCATGCTTGAGACAATTCATTTGGAAGTGTTGTATGTAATACATCTAAGGGCTGACCTAGTTGTTTATTTTGTATGCACATATAAATATAAGATGCGCCCATTGTATTCGGCATGGATGTTGATAGAGAGTTGTGATAAGAAGAGAAGAAGTGTGTGAAGATAGTATAAAATGTATTAGAGCTTTGCAAGAGTTCAAAGCATCATCACATCAAAGGAACTGATTTGACAAGTAGTGTCACAGTGACAGTTCATCCTGCAGATATAGTGTGTACATGAGATCAGAAGGTTGTAGCCTTCACCACTTGAGCAGTGAACTCTTGGATAGTGCATCCTCTCCCCTAACAGGGACTATTGTAAAAGACTCCTAACAGGGGCTGACCCTTAACAAGGTCTACTATACTTAGTGCATTATAAAGAAACTCCTAACAGGGTTAAGGATCTTCTAACAATGATCACAAAACACTTGTGAAAAATATTAGTGGGTGTCAATTCCCACCGGGGTTTTTACCTATTTGGGTTTCACCGTAACCATATTGGTGTCATGTGTTGATTTCATGTTTCATGTTTATGTGAATGTTTAATTCAATACTTAAGCATTTAAGTTCAGTATAAAGTTTAAAGTGAAAAGTTAAAATATAGTGAACACTGATTCACCCCCCGTCTCAGTGTTCCCATTCCTAACATGTCATATCTTGAGAAAAACTTGCACACTACTATGAATTAACCCTACAATCAAAAGAAAAAAAAAATATCATGCTTCATCATCACTTCTCTAGTCTAGAGATATCCTTGAGCTCCTAAAAAGACATGATTTAGAAAATCAAGAAAAAAACATTTGAACATATTTTCCATTGTAATCAGATTCTTATTTTTAAAAGAATTTTATCTATTTTGGTCTTGGTTGTGGTGTTTCTATTTGATATCAAGTTTTATGATTTTTTGTGTGAGTTTTTGATATTTGTATGTTGAAATTCTCAAAATTCATGAGTCTTGATCTTGGATTAGAGACTTTTGTGTTATGCTTGTATCTAATTTAATGAGCTCATTAAGTCTAGATTTTTCCTCCATTTCGAGATGACAACGATGATGGACTAAGAAAATTTATAGGCTATGATGAAATCTTTATTTGGACAATTGAGCTATGTAGAAGAAATTTTATTATAACAATGTGCATGGATGGAAAAATGAAAATGAATATGTACAAGGATGACATAATGCAAATGGATGCAATACAATGCCCTTGATAGTTAAAGGAGTTTAACTTAAAACAAAAAGTGCCTGTTGCTAGGTTTTTAATACTTGGGTTTATTGCAATTTTTATTTTATTTTATTTTTCTCTTTTTTCCTCTCTTTTTATATTTTGTATTTTATTTCTTATTATCAAGGAACCCGTTTGCTAGGTTTTCATTAGGATAATGATTTTTTTAGGACTTTTAAAAAAAATTTAGGTAGTATTAAGGCACTTGTTTTCCAGGTTTTCACCAAGAATACTACTTTTTAAGGTCATTTTATGATTTTTAGCTTTCTTCAGAATCATTTTTCATTATTTTTGGATTTTCTTAGGATCAATATTTTTTTTTTTTGTATTTCTTCAATATCACTTTCTATTGTACAAAATGATACTCTTTCAACATATTAAGTGTAGAACCTCTTAAGGTGAATACTATTGATAGGTTCTTCAACTAGATCTCTATCACATGTAGATAACTCATAAGTTACTAATCCATATGATGACACTATGAAAAAAGTTGCTAGCCAATTTTCTTATAACTTTCCTTTCTTCTCTCTATCCTATTGGTTCTTTGGATTTTACCTTTTAAATAGGTCACCCACTTGAAATTATCTAGATTTTAATTTCTTATTATATCTTGTGGACATTCATTTTTTGATAAACCTTCAAATAATCATAATCTTGTTGTCTTCTTTCATCAAGAAATTATTTTTCTTTCAGCCTAGTGACTCTATAGTTCTCATTTGATAGTACACCATGTAGTGAGACCCTAAGTAATGGTATCTCTACCTCTAATGGTAAGAGTTATTTTCATCCATAGACTAAGGAAGAAGGTGTAGTTTCTATGGGTGTCCTAACACTATTTCTATAAACCCATAATGTCAGGTTCAATTGAATGTGACAATCTCTTCCTAAGTCATCAACTATTTACTTAAGGATTTTAAGGATGTTTTTATTTGAAGCTTCAACATGTCAATTTCCTTGAGGATAGTCAATTGATGAGAAATGTTGTATGATATGAAATTTCTCACATAAATGTACTAAATCCTTATACTTTAATTTTTTCCCATTTTTTTTTATGATGGCATAATGTATACCATATCTACAAATTATATACTTCAAGATAAACATTGATATTTGTTTTCCTATTGTAGTTGATAGAGGTATGAATTCAACCCATTTTGTGAAATATTATGTGGCTATGATTATGTACTTGTGACCATTAGATGATGAAGGATATTTCATTCCAATAAAATCAAAACCCCATTTATAAAAAGGCGAAGACATGGTTAAGGGGTGAAAATCATGGGCTAGTACATGTATCAAATTTCTATGAAGTTGGCACTTTTGACATATCTTCACAAAATGAAAGACACCCTTTTCTATGGTTAACTGATAATACCCCATCCTTACAAGTTTCTTAGCCAAGGTTAAGCCATTTTAATGTGAACCAAAAATACCTTCATGGATTTATTGCAAGGAATTCACAAATTCTTCACTCTCTAAAAAACTAAGTAACATCTTGTCAACACCTGTTCAATATAATGTGTCAGATAGTAGGGTATAGCAGGATTCTTGGCATATGAAGTTTCCTTTTTAATTTTGGGTTTGGTTTAAAGTTAAGGTGTTGTATTTCAAGTAGGTATAAATAGGGCCCTACTAGGTGGATTCATGACCTATGAGTGAGCTTATGATTTGGTAATCAAGAGTCTTATGGATAGGTTTTACCAATTCTTCCACCAAGAACTCATATCTTGCATTTTAGTCTAGTAACTAAAGTAATGAAGCCAATGTAGCCATAGAATCTTCTGTTCTATTAAATTTTCTTGGGATTCATTCAAATATGATTGACATAATAATTTTTGAGATTATCAACCATTTTTCTATAAGGCATGATTTTATCATCCTTACCTTGATAATCATCATTTATCTAGTTGATTACTAGCTGTGAATCTCCAAAGATTTGTAAATCTGTGATCCTCCATTCTAAGGCCATTTTTATCCCAAACACTAGTGATTCATATTCAACTATATTATTGGTACATGGAAACAAAAGTTTGTAAGACTTTGGTATAGTATAGTCTTGAGGTGTGATAAACAAGATTCTTGCCGCTGAGCCATGTTGTCAAAATGAACCATCAAAATATAGTTTTTATGTTTGAGCTACAACTGTAAGGATATCCACATTTGGGAATTCTATTTGTATGGGTTTGTTACTTGACATGGGTGCTTCAGCTAGCTGATACTATATCACTTGACATTTTATTTCTCTTTGATCCACATGTATTCTATATCAAATTTCCTTAGGATCATCACCCATTTATCTAACCTTCTAGTGAAATTTGATTTACTAAGAAGATATTTCAATGGATCAATTTTAGAAAATAGTTTGAATTGATGTGCTAGCATGTAATGCCTTAAATTGTGGGAAGAAAATACCATTTCTAAACATGCTCTTTCTATTAAGGCATAATTTAATTCATACTTGACCAAAGTTCTACTGATGTAGTAAATAGCCCTTTCTTTTCCTTGCTCATCTAGTTGGGCTAATAATGCTACTAATGAGTTCTTTGTTGCTGAAATATATAGAAATATTTATTTTCCTAGTATAGGAGCTATTAAAATTGGAGGATTCATCAAATACTTCTTTATAAGATCAAATACTTCATGACATTTTGTATCCCACTTAAACGTAGTTGTGTAAAAGAGTGATACTTTTTAGCTAGTTGGACTATGAACCTTCTTATTGATTGAAATATTCCTTGCAATGATATTATTTGGATTATATTCCTTGGAGCTCCCAATTCCATGATATACTTCACCTTAGTTGGGTCTTCTATTCCCTTTTATGAAACAATATATCCTAGAAGCTTTCCTGATTTTACCCCAAATGCACATTTCTTTGGATTTAGCCTAACCATGAACTTTTCAAGCCTTATATAGATCTTATCCAAGATTGGTAGATGTTATTTTATTGTGTATGACTTAACCAAAATATCATCTACATAATCTTCCATAAATATATGCATCATGTCATGGAAAATAGTTGTTATTGATCTTTGATAAGTTGCCCAGAGATTTTTTAAATTGAAGGGAATGGCATTCCAAAAGAAAGTACCCCATGGACATATGAAGATTATTTTATCTTGGTATTTAAGTGTGATCTTAATTTGGTTTTACCTAGAAAATCTATCCATGAGTCGAAACATTACATGTCTAGCTATTAAGTCCACTATGGTGTCAATTTTTGGATGTGGAAAGTTGTCTTTGGGACAAGCTTTATTTAGATCTCTAAAATTTGTGCATACCCTAATACTCTTGTTTGGTTTAGATACCTATACAATGTTTGAAATCTTGACCTTTTTGACAGCTATAATCCTCAACATACGATACACATCCTTCATGGTAACTATCATCTCTCTTGTAGGGAGGTGGAACATATTGTGGTCACTATGTCACTGCTTTGAAAGTGTTGTCAACAATCCCCTATTTACTTGATAATAAGGTATATCAAGTAAAGTAGTAATCCCACAAGTCATAATCACTACACACCATCTTGATATAAATGAAAAAATCATGATGAAGATCCTGGGGTACCGACCCAACATCATCAGAACATCCAATTGAGCCCATCAAACCAAAAATAAACAAGTCAATCATTTATCGACCATCCTAATCAATCAATCATTAAACATTACCCTATCCTATCTGATCAATTGAAATTTTTGTCAATCTCAATGAGCACATCTATCATCAACTCTCTACTTCATGAGGTCAAAAAATCCTCACCATCATTGGACACTAAACTACACATTGAAATATGTGACTCACTCATAAAAAAAGGCTCTAAATCTAATCTCAAAATCAAATGCGATAATATGTGGCTCATATGTGATAGTTCATCAAATACAACATTTTATAGGTTATACGTAATTAAAATCCAAGTATATGTGAAATTATAGTATATGTGACAAAATACGTGGTATATGTGATAAAGTCTTCATCGTATGTGATGCAATAGTATATGCTATAAAAAAACAAAACAAATGTGAAAAACTAGGGAAAACCTAGCCCTAAATCAATTTGCATATGTGACATTTTAGATAACATACGTGATAAAAGAAAATGTCTATGTAATATAACTACTTACATATGTGATAGAATGGGTAAAACTACATAAATTAACTAAAAACATACAAAATTTAATAAAAGATTATTAAATAAAGAATGACAAATGGTACTTATTGGTGGATTATTTTGTGGGGCCATTGTAGTTGATGTACTCACTCAAATTTTTGGTCAACATAGAGAATCACCATTTTCTCCACAAAGGGATTTCTCTCTCCAAAGGTAAATCATCAAATGTGAAAGTGAAAATGAGAGGTGAAAGTGACTTTTACCCATTTAAATACCTATTTGACCAAGAGGGTATTTTGTGGGATTCTTTTACACATCAATTTTTGAACATCAATCATCCAATTCAATCAGGGCATTATTTTTTTTATCAATTTATCAAGAGCTAAATCATAAATGCTTGAAAAATCATATAAACTTGAAAAATTCTAAAAATCATAAAATTCTCAAAAGCACCTAAAAATTACAAAACCTTTCCAATTTACTTCTTGAGTGGGAATACCGACAACTATTGCATCTCTTTCATATTAGAGACATCATGTGTCAAACTTTTTAGCAAACATTTTAACATCATGGGCATCAGTTGAAATTTTTCAATTGCAACATCGGGGGCATCAATTGATTCCATCAAGGGAAAAATCAAATTTTCTTTGAATAAATGTGCTTCTCACACATTGATTCAATGAGGGGAAAAATGTATACACCAAAAATTTGTTAATGAACATGGCTAACTAATTAAATTACAAATTTTTCTACTATGTAATTAAGTTTAATAATTTAATTATATAGTTCATTTCCTCATTAAATTCCTCTAATTCATAAAATTAAATCAATTAAAAAATCACCACATTCTCATATTTTCAACCTCATCATTTCCAAAACAAATCCTTTCCATGCCATTTCCACCTCATCATGTGGCTAAGAAAATTAATTTTTATGATTAATTCCTATTTTTCCTCAACAAACTAAGGGATACATGGAAAATGAGATTCCCTCTTCTCAAAAAATTGAAATTAAAATTTGGACACTTTCCCTCAAATCATTCCATGCAAATTGCCACTTTCCTTCATATGGTTATGAGAAACTTCTTTTTTGCATCTCGGCCATCCAATTCCAACCAATTGCATCTTGACCTTCCATTGAGGACACCTCACCCCAGGCCTTTAAAATTCTATAAATAGGCCTCATTTTAAGGTAGAAGCCTCCACTTTCATTACCCAATAATAATGCTAGTTTGATTTCAAGTTTCATTTTCTTATTAATTTTCATATCTCATTTTCATAGTATATCAATCATGTTAGCTTAAATTTTTTCTAAGTAGTTCATTTCATTGTTAAATCTTCATTCTCTTGGATCATTTAGCTTCTTTTGATTTCAATTTCATAGCTTAACTCATCTCGTTTGCCTCTTCATCAATAGATATTTCATCATAGTTCATGTAGCTCTTGTATTTGCATAATATTTCAAATTTAATCTCATATTTTAGGTTGCCATTTGATTAATCCATGTGTTGTAGGGAGAAATATTGAAAGGATAATTAGGTCCTTGAAATTAGACGACAATGAGGCAATTTTAGAGACTAATTTCTTTCTTTTTAAAAAAAATTTGATTTGAATTAGTTTCTAATGCAAGACTTCATTAGTATGTTTAGAACAAAATTTAATAACATACAAACAGAATAATTGTTTTCATATGAATGTGAAAAGACTCTACAAAAGGGTGAAAGGTTTCTCAAATGAGGAGGTTGTTAGGAATTTTTTAGTGAAAAACACATAACACATTTCAATTCAAAAGGAGTTTCAAAAGAAACAAAATATAATGGTACAATTGCAAAGATTTATTTTCACGCGGGTAAAAACTTTTACCATAAGGTAGAGTGACAACAATGTAATAGTTATGTCAAGTATGATTTTTATATTGTTGAGGTGGGAGAAGTATTTCACCAACAATGTTAAAACTACTGCATAATGTTTTTCATCTAGCAAGTTTATTTCATCTTGGGATGAAGATATTTTCTTGAGATTTTGATGAGTAAAAAATATAGTTCAAGGCAATTTTTGGGGACTTGGTTGTGCACCAAAATTTTCATCCTTATGAGAAAAAAAATTTCACATATGAAGGTAATATGTAGTGGAAAATGATATTTTCATCATTTTGGATTTTTTCACAAGAGAGTAAGGAAAATCATAATGTGAAACTATTAATTAGTTTCTTACAAAGTAGAAATATTCAAGGGAGAACACAAATGATGTCAAGGAAAGAAAATAAGGGGAATATTTTCAATGGTAACCAAGAAAAATGGAAACGAGAAGCTCAAAGGAAATATGAACTCATATTTTTCAGTTGTAAAAGAAAAATGACAAATCAATATGACTAATAAAATCATATTTTGAAGGAAGGAAAGGTGTCACATGAAAATAAAATTAGGAGCTTGTTTCTTCTTCTATAACTTATTTATTCTTCTCATTTTTAAGAGTTCCAATTCTCTAATTTCTGCAAGTGCAAGTAGAATATTTGTAAAAAAATGTAAAGTGTTTTGAGTTAGGATGAAAGAATATAGTTAGTGGTCTCTTATTTCTTATGTCTTTAGTGTTTTGAGCTTAAATTTATGGTTTAATCTTAGCATACAATTATCTCCACTTCGAAAATGTAAAATTACTTTCATTTGATATAATCAAATATTATTTAGACTTTGCAAACACTTTTTTTGTCTTGTATTTCATTTTTTATTTCCTTTTACTCTAGGAGAAATGTAACAACTTTGATGAATTAAAAGAGAATTTTATGTCTTCATATGGATTATCAAGTATGGGTGTGTGATATATGTTATAGTGATTTTTTTGTCGCAAGGCAATAATATTTTCAATATCTTCAAGGTGTTAGGCCATTTTCCTGTCAATGCAAAATTCCAATGAAAATGGCCTTTCCCTGCAAAGTCTTGTGAAGTTGTCCCACCCTGCCTACAAGCTTTTTTTTATGTGCACCAAAGTTTTAAAAGGTTTCATCACTTGTGCCCTTAGCCACGTATTGTTTTCCATGTCACCAAGCTCTAGTCCAGGGCGCATGGTCTAATATGCAGAAAATCCAAGTGAACTGCCTTGCCCTAGTTGTGACATAGTTTTGATCTATGAGCTAAATTTTTTATGTTTCATGGCTTGCTCCCTTAGCATATGATAGTTCATTGTGTTTCCAAGGATAGGTTAAGAGTGCATGCCCTGAAAGGTCACAGCCAGGGAGATATTCAAGTTTTATGGTCTGTAGAGATAGCTTGTTTTATGTTGAGTGGTTTCATAAATTTGTCCAAGCATGAAACCCTGGATGTTTTTGACCTTTCATCCCTTTGCATCTCTACCCTGACCTCATCATTTCTCATCTGTATTATTGTGATCGAGTTACATCTATCTTGGTGGGCCCAGTTTCAAAAGGATTTTCGAAGCAGTTAAAGTTTAAGTCATAATCGACAGTTGTCGTATGATCGTAAGGCAAGCTTTTCCCCTTTGCGATCATGCGATGACCATTGATTCTTTCCAAGGCCATAAGCTGATGAGGTGGTGGGTCTGTTGTCAGGCATTACAGACATACTTGTTTCTGATTGGCCATGGGAGTATGACATAGAATTTGTCAGCGGGGCCCGATAGTTAGACACCTTTTAATCCTACGGATGTCGCATGACCGCAAGGAGTCTTTTTCCCCTTTGTGATCATGTGACAACTGTCCGATCTTTTAGTGTGTAAGGGTTGACGATGCGGTGGGTCTGGTGTCATGTTATGTTGAGGTGCTCAATTTTTATTGGTTGCTGAGGTGGTGATGTGGCCCTAGAATTTTCAAAGGGGGTTGGTCGACTGTTGAATAATCATTTGGACTACCCAATCTACTAGGAAAATAATGTATCAATGACCGTGTTTTAAAGTTAAATCAAGTAGCTGTTGGGGCTAAAAATTTGAATGTTTCTGCAGGGTTTCTTGCCAATTTTTCATAGTTGGCCGTAAATGACAAATGGGTTGTTGCAAATTGATTTTCTAGGATGGAAGCAGTTGCGAAGATGATGAGGATGATCTGAGTGGTCATCCTGATCTGATTTTGCTTGATGGGGTGCCATGTAGTTTTAAATGTGAATGCATGTTGCTCTTGGCAGGCGGCTAGGATTTGGTTGATGTCAGTGATCTCCATGCTATGTACACGCAAAGTCTTTTTGGTTGGTCATGGAATTGAAGTTTATTTCTCCTGCAACAAGAAGTCAATAATTTGTGACCATAATTAGCTTTTGGTGATGAAACCAATGTATTTGTACGTCAGATTTTATCTAATTCTCCCAGGTTTCAAGGCTTTTCCTGCATGCTTTATTTTATTGTTGTACTTGGTGGTTGTAGACCTATTTTGTGCTCTAAATGATCAGTAGCTTGTTGCAATCCTTGTTCCTATAAAAGGATTTTCATGGTCATTTAGAAGGGTTCCAATTTCCTTTTCAGATCTGGCTCCTGGTTCCAAATTTTGGTAATCTAAGGGGTTCCAATTTCCCTGGTTCCATGAATGTTTCATCCTATAAATATTTTTCCTTCTTCTCTGCATATAGGGTGATCCCTTTTTCCTTTTTGGCTTTGAGAATATGATATAAGTTGTAACTAGATGTCTTATGTATAAGATTTCAATACATTTGTACTGCTATCATATTGTCTCCATTTGAGTTTTAGGCTTATTGATTGAAGCATCAAGGGTGTTTCAACCTTTCTATTTGCATTTCCTATGTCTCTGCAATAGAGTTGTTTTTGTAGAAGCAACTAAGTCTAGGACTAGTTTTTAGATGTGTATGAGCTGGGGTATCAAGGGTATTTCATGCTCATCTTTCAATGGATGTTGATTAATGTATTGCTTTTTCCTAGGTCTCTTCTAAGGGGAGGGTTAAAATCCTTTGAATAGGTGATAGCACATTTGGGTACATAGGTGGATTGTTGAAGTATGATTTGATTAATGGTGTATGTTTGGTGTAAGGTACTGACATATTGGGATGTGTTGTCTTCTTGTTTCATAGCTCTATTGCAAGTGATGTATTTGACTTTGCTGTCCATTGGATAAGGCACTGATCTATGAGAGACTTAGGGTCTTTTAGGGGTCCATTCAACTCAACATCAAACTCATTCAAATGAAATACTTTTCCTTTCATGTTGGTAGTAGGTAGTAGGAGGTCCTTTCTAGTTTTTAGATTCATTCCATGCAAGTAGGGCTATTGCATGTGGTTATCATTTCATTGGGGTACAAGATACCTATAGGAGTTTGAAAGCTATTCCACAATAATATAGTGTAGATGAGGCAATACCCACCTGAGTGATGTGGAGCTCAAAGAAGGAGGATGTCTTTGGTCCTCATCAATTGGCACTTTTTTTTGTCAGATTTTGGAGCGGTTACTAACTAGTTTGTCATCATAGTGTAAACCTGACACTGGGGGAAAAAGTGGGAACCAAAAAAATGGCAACTCTACTGGGGAAGAAGTAAAAGGTAGGAAGTTTCCTTGCTTGGTTGGATCATCCCATAGTCTTGGTTAAAAATATAGAGTCAAAAGTAAAAACAAAGGATTTGCTAAAATCTTCTCACTAAGTGTTGAGTGGTGACTCTGAGTTCTCTGTTTGATCAGTGAAATTCCTAATAAACAGTGTAAAATCCTGGTGAAGTTTTCCCTTGGCTAGAAGGAGATACAAAAACATAAAACATTTTCTTCTTCAAGGAGGTGGTGACTCTACAAGAAAAGAATTTGATGGAGCTACAAGGTGAGCTCTAGATCTACCCTGCTTCTAGTCAACAAGGTTTCTACTGCAGAACTTCCAAGTATTATATTTTCATGTTAAGAAATGTTTCCCTATAAGGTGATTTGAACACCAAGAGAAGGAAAAAGGTGTGAAAAAGAGGTTTGCATGCTTCAAAGAATCAGGGTTGCAGTTTTGCAAAACTTTTAGTGAAGCATGAATGTAGTCCTTCTGATTAGAGAACATGGGTAGTGATAATTGCAATTTCATTTTTCAGCCAATGAATGTTCACATATGTTGGCAGAAGAATGGTCATGATACTTTTAGGTGTTTGATTACATATGTGGATGAAAATTAGACCTTTGATTCAGGAGGGTCTCTGATTTTCTCTTGGTGGCCTAGGGCTACCAAGTAAAGTTGTAAGCATGTAAATTTTGTAAATATTTGCCTTTCCTTCTTGTGTATTTCCCTTCTTGCTTTCATGTTTCGGTTGCTAGTTTTTATGAGGGTTCCCTATTTTTTGTCCTATGGGTGGTCTACTTCCTCAAAAAAATTTGAATTCTTGCATGGGCACAAGTTACCCATCATCCCTAGATAGAGCCTCTATTAGGCCATTTTCCTATCAATGCAAAATTCCTATGAAAATGGCCTTTCCCTGCAAAGTCTAGTGAAGTTGTCCCACCCTACCTGCAAGCTTGTTTTTATGTGCACCAAAGTTTTACAAGGTTTCATCACTTGCACCCTTGGCCACATATTTTTTTCCATGTCACCAAGCTCTAGTCTAGGGCACATGGTCTAATATGTAGAAAATCCAAGTGAACTACCCTTCCCTAGTTGTGACACAGTTTTGATCTATGAGCTAAATTTATGATGTTTCATGGCTTGCACCCTTATCATATGATAGTTGATTATGTTTCCAAGGTCGGGTTAAGAGTGCATGCCCTGAAAGGTCACAACCAGGGAGATATTCAAGTTTTATGGTCTGCAGAGATAGCTTGTTTTATGTCAGGTGGTTTCATAAATTTGTCCAAGCATGAAACCCTAGATGTTTTTGATCTTTCATCCCTTTGTATCTCTTCCTTGACCTCAGTATTTCTCATCTGCATTGTTGTGACCGAGTTACACCTATCTTGGTGGGCCCAATTTCAAAAGGCTTTTCAAAGCAATTAAAATTTAAGTCATAATCGATGATTATCATATGATCGTGAGGAAATATTTTCCCCTTTGTGATCATGTGATGACCATTGATTATTTCCAAGGCCATAAGCCGACAAGGCGGTGGGTCCATTGTCAGGCGTTGCAAACGTGCTTTTTCCTGATTGGCCACGGGAGTGTGACATAGAATTTATCAGTGGGGCCCGACAATCAGACACCTTTTAATCCTACAGATGTTGCATGACCACAAGGTGTCTTTTTCCCCTTTGCAATCATGTGATAACCATCTGATCTTTCAAAGTGTAAGGATTGATGATGCGGTGGGTTCAGTGTCATGTTATGCTAAGGTGCTTGATTTTTATTGGTTGCCGAAGTGGTGATGTGGTCGTGGAATTTTAAAAGGGGGTTGGTCAACTATTGAATCATTTGGACTACCTGATCTACTAGGAAAATAATGTATCGATGACCATGTTTTAAATTTAAATCAGGTAGCCATTGGGGCTGATAATTTGAATGTTTCTGCAGGGTTTCCTGCCAGTTTTTCATAGTTGGCTGTAAATGACAAATGGGTTGTTGCCAATTGATTTTCCATGATGGTAGGAGTTATGAAGATGATGAGGATGATTTGAGCAGATGTCCTGATCTGATTTTGCTTCCTAGGGTGCCATACAGTTTTAAATGCGAAGGCTTGTTGCTCTTCCTAGGTGGCTAGGGTTTGGTTGATGTCAGTGATCTCCATGCTATGTACACGCGAAGTCTTTTTGGTTGGTCTTTGCATTGAATTTTGTTTCTCCTGCAACAAGAAGTCAATAATTTATGACCTTAGTTAGGCTGTGGTGATGAAACCAATGTATTTGTACATCAAATTTTATCTGATTCTCCCAAGTTTCAAGGCTTTTCCTACATGCTTTATTTTCTTGTTGTACTTGGTGGTTGTAGACCTATTTTGTGCTCTAAATGATCTATAGATTATTGCAATCCTTTTTCTTATAAAAGGATTTTCATGGTCATTTAGAAGGGTTCTAGTTTCCTTTTCAGATCTAGCTCCTAGTTCCAAATTTTGGTAATCTAAGGGGTTCCAATTTCCCTGGTTCTATGAATGTTCTATCCTATAAATATTTTTCCTTCTTCTTTGCATATAGGGTGATCCCTTTTTCCTTTCTGGGTTTGAGAATATGATATAAGTTGTAACTAGATGTCTTATGTATAAGATTTCAATACATTTGTACTACTATCAGATTGTCTCCATTTGAGTTTTAGGCTTATTGATTGAAGCATCAAGGGTGTTTCAACCTTTCTATTTGCATTTCCTATGTGTCTACAATAGAGTTGTATTCACAAAAGAAACTAAGTCTAGGACTAGTTCTTAGATGTGTATGAGTTGGGGTATCAAGGGTATTTCATGCTCATCTTTTAGTGGATGCTGATTAATATATTACTTTTTCCTAGGTCTCTTCTAAGGGGAGGGTTAAAATCCTTTGAATAGGTGATAGCACATTTGGGTACATAGGTGGATTGTTGAAGTATGATCTAATCAATGGTGTATGTTTGGTGTAAGGCACCAACATATTGGGATGTGTTGTCTTCTTGTTTCATAGCTCTGTTGCAAGTGATGTTTTTGACTCTGTTGCCCATTGGATAAGGCACTTGTCTATGAGAGACTTAGGGTATTTTAGGGGTCCATTCAATCCAACATCAAACTCATTCAAATGAAATACTTTTCCTTTCATGTTGGTAGTAGGTAGTAGGAGGTCCTTTCTAGTTTTTTGATTCATTCCATGCAAGTAGGGCTATTGCATGTGGTTATTGTTTCATTGGGGTACATGATACCTATAGGAGTTTGAAAGCTATTCTAGAATAATATATCTACAGGCCTTTTGTTTGTCATGAGGAGTCATGAGTGTGCAGATGAGGCAATACCCACCTGAGTGATGTGGAGCTCAAAGAAGAAGGAGGATGTTTGGTCCTCATCAATTGGCACTTTTTCCTGTTAGACTTTTGAGCGGTTACTAACCATTTTTTCATCATAGTGTAAACCTGACAGTGGGGGAAAAAGTGGGAACCAACACAAGGCATGTTTGAGGTGTTGTAGTGCATGATGCTTTCTATTTCACTCTACTACTCTTTTATAGGCAATGCTTAGTCTTATACAAATTCTATTTCAGTTTGTTCCAATCAATAGAAAAAAATCATTACTTTCATGTTATTATGAGTAGGAAGAGTATAGATATTTTCTCAAAGATATCTAAAGCTAAATGGGATTGTACATTAAGTTAGGTGTAATATGAAAACTCATTATACTAGATCTAAGAACTATCCACTTTGAAAGTTATATAGTTTCTATTTGGAATGAGTTTATGATATGGTTCAAACCTACTAGTAGGAACACACTCTTGAGTTTATTGGATCTCAAAGTGAAGAATGATTTTATATCTTTTTATGTTATGTTTTCTTGTCTTCAATCTATAAATAGTGTTGAATATGTGGTCTAAGTTTTAAACCCCATGATATAGGTCTTATAATCCCACTTAGGATTGAAGGTATCAAGAATAATCACTAACATGGATCACCTTGTCGAAGACCTCTAGACACTTTAAAGAAATGAGAGGGAGAACCATTAACATTGACACTTGTACTAGTTGTTGAAATAAGTTTCCAAATAGGTTCCAAAAGTCCATCCTTAAAACAAAAATCCCTCAAGACCTCTATTAAAATCTTCCAATCCACTCTATCATAGGATTTTTGAAATCAAATTTTAATAGAAAATATTGTATTTTAGAAACCTCCAAAGAATGTATATTCTCATGAACTATAATAATAGAGTCAAGAATCTAACTTCTTAGAAAAAATCTATTCTAATGAGGAGACATTAGAGAGGGTAAAAAAACTAGTAGCCTGGAAGTAACGACTTTAGATATGATTTTGTCAAAAATTATCAAACGTATCAACTTCTATAAATTTAGGAATAAGCATGATGAAGGTAAAGTTAAGTTCCTTAATAATTTTTTGTGAACCAAAAAATTCCTTCACTGCATTCCCTATATCCTTAGGCACTATTTCCAAAAAGGTTTGTAAAAAGAGCATTGAGAACCCATCCGAGCTAGGCTCTTTTTTTCCATAAAAGGAAAAAATAGATTTCCTCACTTCCTCCAATGAAGGTATAGAAGTCAAAATTTTATTATGCTCCTTATTCAAAATTTTGGGGAAAGCCTTGGTTAGCTTTTGGTAGGAAGACATCCAACATAGTATCAATAGTTAAAAGATCTCCAAAAAAATTGACCACCTCTCTTCTAATATCACCATCCTCATATACTTTAATATCATTCTTCATAACATGAGAAATATGACTAGAAGCCCTATGCTAAAGGGTAGTCAAATGAAAAAACATAGTATTTTTTCCTTAGAAGATAGCCACAAGGACCTAGATCTCTATCTCCAAAATTATCCTTCCTTTGATATAATATCATGATACTTAACAAGAATTTAATTTTCTCTTTTAAAGTAGTTAGAAATATATCCTTCATGCTCAATCTTATCCTGGATTTTTTTTAACTCAAATTGGATTGTGTCTTTTGAGGAGAAAATATTCCCAAAGGTGTCTCTATTCCATTTTCTTATATTTACCTTCACCTTCCTCAACTTCTTAGTATCCTAGAACATAGTCGTACCATTGACCCTAATATTCTACCAATCCTTGATTTGATCACATAGATGAGAATGATAAAGCCCATTCTTTCAAATCTAAAGGGGAAATTCATTTTTCCAAAAATAGAATCTGTAATAAATTTTATTAAAATGATCTAATCCAATCTTAGATAAATTTTTCAAGGAATAGAAGTAATTAACAAGCCAATCATTAGAGATGAGAGCACAATCTAATCTAATTAAATGCGTTCATTCTCGATCCTCCTATTATTCTACGTAAAGGCAGATCCATTTAAATCAACATCATGCAATCCTTGGTTATTTATAAAATCCATCAAGTCCATTTTACTATCTAGGTAAATCTGAGATCCATCAAACTTCTCCATTTATTGTAATGCAGTATTGGAGTCCCCAACAATATTACAATTGTCAGAAGAGTATTTCAGTTTGAAGGAAGCTAGATAGTTCCAAAATTTTATTCTTTCTGATTTATTACTAGGAGAAAAATATTGGAAAGAATCTAGAAAAAATAATCTCTAATATGCCTAAATCTAGTAGCCACATGGTTAGCATCTTCCCAAATTGGAGTACCTTGAATATGGTTAAGATTACAAAAGTTAGCAATTCCACCTAAGTCCTTCTAAACTATTTCCTTGAAAACCACAATTCTTAAAGAACTTCATCCTTTCTACTACACTTAGGAATCTTAGTTTCCTACACTTACATAATAGTATTTTTGGTCCCTTACACAATTTGATAAAAGATCTTGTTTATGGGATCTATTTAGTCTTCAAAAATTCCATGACATAAATTTCATATCTTATTAGGGGTGTTATTGAAGAAAATATTTGGGATGTTTCTTTGGACCCCATTGGAAATATCATCCAAACATTCATGCTCCCTATGCCATTTTGTCAAATTTCCCCCAAACATTTTGTAACACCAGAATCCACTTTAGACCTATTCCTAGTGGAGATGTTGAGAGGGGTTTATTTTCCTTATGTTCATCTTTTCAAACCTAGTGAAGGTAATTCTCTCATTCATATCCATCTCTTCCTAGCTAATATTTTATTTTTCTGAACCTATATCCCCCTCTAAAGAACCCCTCTAAGAAGATTTCAACTCTAGAGAGAGAATAGAAAATATATGATTTAAGATAGCAATAAAATTTGGGTGAACATTATCTCCCTGTAATTCATCATCAAGACACTGGTAATTAGATTTAACCACCTTAGGAGTATCATGAAAATTATCACCCTAAAGCTCCATATAAGAATGATTTAATCACCTCAAGAGTACCATGTACAGTAGGTATATGAAACAACAACAATCTTTCATCCCTACTATCAATAGCTCTTGATTTCATTTCTCTTTTACCTTTAGCATTACCCTCCTAACCATCAACATACCTATATTCCAGTCCACTCTTATTAGCTTTATACTTATTTTATTTTGCATTATTTTCACAACCTCCTTTAAGACCACCATTTAATACAAAGGATGCATATCACCATTACCCTTCCCATGAAAATTATTTTGTTCTTCCATATTTTTCCTACCTCCTTGAGAACAACCATTTTTAGATCTAGAAAACTCATTATTTCCTCTACCCTTTCCACTTTCTTCTTTAGCTTCATTCAACTGTAGTTGTTCTTGAGGATCCTCAACCCCATCAACCTAGACTCTATCTTTATTTTTAACTTTTTGGACTCTAACTCTTTTGGCTACCTTATTGCTAACCTTGAGAGTACATTTATGTGCTCAGTGACTAGATTTTTTACATGTGAAACAAATAAAAGGCAACATCTCAAACTCAATTAACTAGACCCATTTAGTAATCTTAGAGATGATTTTAATAGATGAAGAAAAATTAGTGGATTGAATAATGAAATAAAAATTCTAGAAAAGACCAGCCCCTTCCTTATTTTTATCATCAGATCTATAAATAGAACCTCACCAAAGGAACTTGCAGTCCTCCTAAAAGTATCTTCATTCCAATATTCTAGAGGTAATCCTAGAAAACACACCCATAATAGAATGGATTTAGAGATAGTGTTTGATAAATCCATATTTGGGGTCCATTTCCTAAGAGTTAAGGAAGATTTTCTAATGAACCATGGCCCTCCTATATAAAATAGCCAAATTTTCACCCTCACATGAAAAAATGAAATATAAAAAGCCTTCCTACATAGCCAAAATCTCAATCTAACCTCTAAGCTTACACTTTCTCCTTGCAAACTCCCTATTGACCTTGATATTAGTTCTAAGACCCATGAAATTTCTTACTAGAGAAAAAGCCATTAAAAAAATATTTTGATCTATGCCTTGATATGGAATAGATATAACATATTTACCACTGATAAGATCTGATATATTGTCAACCAAGGAAGGGGAAAATTTACCAGCTAGTTTAATCCTGAAAAGGGATGCCCATGCTATTTTCTCTCCCTGTCCCCCAAAGTAATCTCCCTTGTTTTAGGCACCATCCTTTCCCTAAAATTCTCAAGATCAGAACCCTTGAAGAATATGCTTTGGAAACTAGGTTTCAATTTCTATGGAATAAATAATTAACTAGTAGGCCCACATTATCTACTAACCCTATTATATTTGAAGTAGAAGTCAACTTACCTCTTGGGTCCATCTAAAACCCTAAAAAAATGCTTTCATTCCTAGAGTTATAAACTTAAAAAATTACCAATTTCCTTTATCTTCTTTATTCTTCAACATTGAATAGGAAGCATACTAATGAGAAACTTGTAAATATGATGAGATGAGTAAGTAATCAATTGATTCAGTGAAATGATATTTGCACTCTTTTTCATTTCTCTATGTTTTTATGAGCCAAATTTAACTTTTCTTAATGTTAATATCATTATCATTTTCATCATCACAATTTTAACTAATTCCATGTACCTATGTTCCTTTCTCTTAAATAAGGAACATAAATGTTGTGTGAACAAGAAAAGACAATAGTCAAAATTTAACTTAAAAAATAAAAAAAATTGATATTATGTTTATTTGCAAGCTACAATTTAACAAAAAATGACCTTCAACCTTGAGGCTTCATATGATTTTTCAAAATCTAATGTCGTGACACATAATAAATTTCTACAAAAATTATCAAATAAAAATAAATATATTTTATTATTTTAATTAAATATACTTTTTAAATAATGATATATAGATCTACCTTTTTCATTAATATCATTTTTCATTAAAATTATATTATATATTTTTTAAAACTAAAAAGTTCAGGTCTCATACTTAATATTAAAATAAATCTTAAAATATACCATAAACAAAGTATTTGTTGTAAAAGCACCAATGTCAAATGAAAAAAAAGCAACCTGTGGAAAGTAAACCCCTGTAAGAACTCAAGAAAAAGTCTGCTAAGATTTTACATGAGGAAGACATATAGAATACAAACAAAAACTTTACCAAAAAGTATAATTAATTTCCATGAAAATCAATACCTAGACTATTAATGGTGAGAATATAAAGAAATTGAAGAATTCTCTCTCATCTCCTCTTGTTTCATACTCGATGACCCCTCATCACTCTATCTAGAATATTTATTATGTAGATTAATAGGAGGAGGAGTATTAACTTACAAAAATCCATTTCAAACCACACCCATCTTGTCCTTTCCATTGCATTCATCTCCCATTTGGGCCTAATGATAATCGATGAGTTGAGGCCTGGGCATAGGATGACACACCAAGAGTCTATACATGGCATAGAAGGTAGCTTTACTTGCCACTACCATTTGATATGGTAGTACATCAAAGAACCACCAAAATTATTTTATCAAACACAAAACAATTTATAGAAACGAAAGCATTTTTCATCACATCATAAATATTAGCCATTATGGTCTTCTTCTTCAATTTATTAGCAATAAATAATACCCCAATTAAGGTGTCTCCTTTAAACAAGTCATATTTACGAATTGTAGTTGATAACTAAAAACCATCTAAGAACCCATTTGTAACATAATTTGTAATTAAATTCTCCATTAATGCTTATTCTTGAATCAAGTCTACATCATTTGAGATGAATAGTGATAATACTTGAGAGGGGATAATTAACCTTAGAGAGTGTGGTGGAGTGTGGTGTTAAGACATCTTTACCGGTGACCACCTAAATGTCCTTTTCTTCTTTCCAATCATCCTAAGAAAAATATCTTCATAGTTGAAAGTTGAGAAAAGGGCCAGAGATTGGTCATTTTCACCCTTTTACACGCACTAAAATCCTATTGTTGAGTAGAGAGTACACCATGATGTAGGCTCAAGAAGTAGAGCATGTATCAATAATTCCCTAAAAATACAAAACACTTACATATACTAGTAATAGACACCCAAAATATGTGCAATATAGATGCCATATTTGAAATTTGAAAGGCTTTTTACATGTAAAAACAATGCAAGGATGAACCATTAATGCAAGGAAAAGATCTTCCCACTACATGTCATCAAAAATCCATTAGAAAAAATCCTTGCAAAATATTTTAATTCTATGAAGAAATCAAAGAGTTCTATTTCAATCATGCTAACGTGAAAAATGAGATGGAATTCCTAGAATGGGGCCCCAAAACTTATTATTATTTAAATACCTTGGTACTTATAAATGGGAACTGAGCCATTGGATGTGCCATGTGTTGAGAGTGGTTGCACATTGATACCTTTAATTTACCAAGTGTTGAATAATAAAATGTGTACAAGATAGCACTATGAACTCAACCAAAAGAATAATTTCAAAAATCATATCTCATTAACAATGAGGTGACATCATAATAGGATGATGTCAATGGTGCAAGAAGCCTTCATATCTCAAATCTGACATAGGAGTGATGTGTGGTAACCTTCTTCGATATGTGAAAAAAGAAACATTTATTCCATCTCACCAACAAGTGCCATCAATATTTATTTGAATATGCATATACCTATCAGCTAGCTTGTTTTCCTAAGAGTGGGTTAAAGTATTGACCTGAGATAATGTTAAACTAATTTGAATGAATTATCTGCACTTCATGCAATACATTTTGATATTTTTACTAGGTGATTCTTTGTTCCAAACAAAACTAATGTATAGAACAAAAAAATGTACCTTGTGATCATCACTACCTAATTTAAATGTCATATTTGATAGAAAATATTCCATCTAATTACCTTCCCTATAAAAATAATGAGCTAAATAAGAGTTGAAGTATGAATGAAGCTAAAAAATATGAGAAATCATATACATTAGTTTCTAGTTTGGTATATTATTTTTTATAAGAAAATTTATTATCACTTGAGAGTCACCTTGGTTATGTATATCTTTGATTTGAAGTTCAATGGCTAATTAAATGCCTTTAATAAATGCATTGGCTTTTTCCATTGTATTTGTCCCATCGAGGATTTTAATTTCCCTTGATGCTATAAAGATTCTTTTATGGTAACATTTAATACACCTTGTTACTATTGTACCTATTGGACTGACAACCAATGTCCTCCTTCAGGATTTGTGACATGGTTTAACAACCTCCTATGTCTTCTATAAGTCTAGTGGTTTTATCATGAATTAATAGGGTAGTATTTTGGTGCAACGACAACTACTAGTTGTAACAAGTGGTATTAGAGATTTGTCACATGTTTGAATCCCCTCAAGTGACACTAAGGGGGGGATTGTTATACAAACTTCCAACATCCCCTTTCAGGATTCGTGACATGGTTTAATAGCCTCTGTGTCTTCTATAAGTCTACTAGTTGTATCAGGCAGTAACAAGGCGATCTTTTGGTGCAACAACAACTGCTAGTTGCAACAAGACCTATATTTCCTTTTGAAGAGCCATCAAAGTTTAGCTTGAAAGAGTTGAGTGGTGGTAGTTTCCATTTTATAGATTTTCTATTGATCTTGTTTGGCATAATCCTAACTGGAAACTATTAAATGGGATGGAAATAAGAGATCAATTTAGAATCATATTATCTTCTCACGTAAATTTTGAAGAGAGGAATTTTATCTCTTATAGTATGTACTTTGACACATTTTGAAATAGAAAACTCAATCCTGTGAGTTACTTGATCAATTATGGAGTTTTTCTTCTTAAATATCCTTCTATTTATCTCCTAACAAATAGACCATATAAGGATTGGTGGGGAAACTCTCCAAATTACTACAAAGAAAGAATCCTAGTTGAGAATTGAACAACTATTAAACACTTCCATGAGAGATTTTTGAAGAGGGTACAACCATCAAGGTTTGTGTTGAATCCATTTCCACCCTACTAGAGAAAAGGGACACTAAATAAGAAGGTGGTTTCTAGATTCATCTACCTGATTATAACGGACACAAGAGAAAACAAGACTGATCTTCAATTTTTGTAGTTGTGTATTAGTGAGAACCTTATTTTGCAATGCCAACCATGAAAATGTACCAGCCTTAGGTAACACTACATTCCAATATAATGCATAAGCTTTGGCTTTGTCTTTCCTATTGTCATCTTTGATGGACAAATAACCTTTCTTAACTAAGTATTGTCCTGAACCTGAGCCGACCCAGACAAGGAAATTAGATTCATTAAACAAATACAATACTTTTTTATGAAGAATTGATTTCAAAAATTCTTTTTGATCTATTGGAAAATCAGAATTAGAGAAATCTTTCCATTGGTAGGTGATATAGGTGAAGTTTTGTTCAATAATCACATAATCTTGAACCAAATTTTCCCATGTGTCTTGTAAATATTATTTAGCTTGTTGAATATTTTTAATAGTTCTTAAAGGAGGAAACCCATTCCATGAATCCTCCCAAAACTTTCACTACTACATTTTGGGCCAAATTTTGGCAGAAGCTTCCGATGGGTAATTTTTTATTATGAATTTGGTGTTTTTTTTTGTAACAAGCCTCGATGGTGTTGGTATTTTGATGGGTGTTTAATAGACCATCAGAATTTCAACAAATTCAAGGTATAGAAGAAAAAAAAAAGTGAAATAGCCTCATCATTTTTATTTTGATTGGATAGAAAAGGAGCAGGAGGAGCGAAAGCTGTGCACGGGAGAAGGTATGTGATTTCTTCATCTTTTGAGCCTCTGACATCATACTTGAATGCATTGCATTTTATTTGATCATGAATGCTCTCTAAAATGACCACATTCTACTATTGTCATGCCCTAGCGCATGCTTTAACTCCATTATTTGATGTTATTGGTGCTTGTGCTCAAGAATATCCATTTTTTTGAAATGTTGACTATGGTTATCAAATGGATATTCCATGAGCTTATAGCTAGGTTCCATTTGTATATTTGATAGCTTAGGGAATCAAATGTATTGTATCATTGATAGTTGAGACTTTGTTAAAAGGAAATAGGACAAAGAACAATTTTGATTTAGTCTCTCTATTTTGATCCCTAAGTGGCTTACAACCCTAGAGAAGTATATGAAGATTTATGGATGTAGTTGTAGGATTCATAGTAGCCAATAATTCACAATAAATCCATGCATTTAATTTGAATAGAAATTAATACAAATAAATATGGTCCTCCAATGGCGCAATCATCCAGACCTTAATTGTCCCCTCAACTAGTGAACCTTCAAAAGTGGGTTATCATGCAATAGTGAGTGATCCTTCATTCTCCTGGTCTGCCCTGCATCCAAACATATTGGAAATACACAATACAATGATAACAAGTCTTTCACAATCCCCCTTCTCTCAAGGAACACTATCAATCATCTGTTCAACATAGCATTTCACTATTTTATGAGTGGATTGTGCAGGAACAGTTAACATTAGACAAGGAGTAAACTCCTCAACACATCTTGGAAACCATTGAATTCAATAATAAATGAAACCTAACACCAACACTATTCCTTCCATAGTTGCAGGATACATAGCAGTCGGTAATTCACAAGAAATCAATGCATCAAATTTTTATAAGGATATCATACTAATCAATAGGAATTTTCTTGAGATGACCAATGGTTATGCATTTTGATGGTAGTGTGCCAGCTTAAAAGGATAATATAGATCTGAAACAATTTTTTCTTATTTTCTCAAACTATAAATGTGGTTAAAGGGAAAATATTATGTGGATAACCCACAAACCAAGCTAGCAAATGATTGTACATCAAATTATTCCTATATTCATTCAATTATTGCTATGCTTTAGCTACCTAATCTTTGAGCTTCATCTAGAGGCATGTGTAGCTTTAAAATAGAGTTAATTCTTGGGCCTTACAATAGGGTGGAATATGATCAAGATTTGTTTAGGTTGTATCTTTGTTAGTCCCATTGTTAGGTTCTCATGGTTCTGTAGTACCCACTCATAGGATGCTCTTAGTTTGCTTTATGTTTTAGATGTTTGACTGAATTCTTTTAGGTCACTTTTCATGTGATCGATTGTTGTTTCATTAATGATGATGATGGATTATTATCATATGTTTATCAGTTATATGCATAGATTAGATGATGATGTTTTATGATGATAGATTATATGTTTTATATTGATTAGGATGTACTTACCCCATACTTGCATGTGTATGGTGATTATGTGTCTGTATCTGTTTGGCGTGTTTGTGTGGTAGAGGAAGGAGGCATTGTTACTCACATAGTCGAGATCCACACATCCAACCATACCCTATCATTATTTGTTATATATTGCATGTACATGCTTCGTCTTGTGATGACAGGTTTACAGGTACAAGGCATCGTCTTCCTTGAATTGGTAGGAGTGAGTGTGCCCACAAACATTCATCTCAATGGCAAAGAGGGGAGATAATACACAAACCCAAAACCCTAACCTAAACCCAATTGTCCTAGGATTGGACAAGTGTTTGTTTGACTACCTTACCCGAATTCACCTGGTTGGCATGAATTTGTGGATCCCGTTCTTGAGTCTGTGCATGGTTTCAGTTTGCTTGATTTATTGTGCTTGATTTTACTGTGCTTGATTAAGTTGATTTATGATTATTTAGGTGATTTTATATGATTATCGATATTAGGATTATAGTTGAATTTAATGATTTAATTATGTTCCTATGTTTAATTTGGAAAATTATCTAAAGTCAATTATTTGATTAATTGGAATTAATTGATTAGTTAATTGAAATTGGATTTAATTATGTTTGAATGTATAATTAAATAATTGAATATTTTAATGCATGATCTAGGATGTATTAAATATTTAATTTATTTAATATAGGTTTAATTATTAACATGTGCTTAATTAGAAAATGTCATGAATTAATTTATGCTTGCATCTTTTATTAAATGATTAGATAACTAGTTTTCAAAATTCAAGTTGATTTGTGCTTTTAAAAGATATTTTTAATTAATTAATTATATTTATTTTCAATTTTGGAATTTGAGTTGGATTAGGAGTTGTCTTATGAGTCATTTTCTGATTTGGAGTTGAACTATGAGTTAGCTTTTGAGTTGTTTTTTGGAATTGCATGAATTTGGGAATGAAATTCCTATTAGGGGATTATTGCATTCATTTTTGAGGGAGAGAGGTTTTGGAGAAGATTTTTGGAGAAGGCTTGTGTGCTTGGTATTTTGGAGATTTGTGGATTGTTGTGGCTACATGTTGGTTTGAATTGCTCCGTGCATCTGGATCGGGCACCTATTTGCAACATAGTTTTTAGATCTGCAGGTTGGGCTTGATTTTGGAGAGAATTCTATTCTCAGATCTACAAGGGTTTTCATTTTCAGTTTCTGGCATTGGATCTAAGGTAGGCATTGAATTTTGCCTATTATCTCTATTTTCACATCTAATTGTCTTTCTGTGCTTTTATAGTTTTCTATGTTTTCTATTTGGTAGATCTATGTTTTTAATAGATCTGGGTATTCAAAAACCCTAGTCTAGTTGATTTTTGTATTTTATTACTACTTGGCATCGTAGTGTTACTCTGGCAAAATTTTGTTGAATGATTGTTTATAGTTTTCCTTCAAATTGAAATATTAATTATGGGCAATAGTATGACTATAGGGTTTGAAGAAATAAACTTATCTTTGAGAAGAGAATCAAATTGTGTTTAAAAAACCCAATTTGGGTGTGAAGGTCAAGGCTGGAAAATTATAATTTATTCCCTGTTAAAAGGTACAGTCAAAATTGGAGACATAATCTTAGTACATTGTGTATGTTTTAAAAAGTTTATATATATATATTTGGAAGAATATATATATAATTAGGGAATCTATCTTGCGTTTGAATTTAAAAAAAACTAATTTAGCATGCCTCAAAAATTGCTCTTTTATTAAACAAATTAATCAATATATATGTGTGTGTGTGTGTGTGTGTGTGTGTCAAAATATTTATAACAAAACACGCATGTAAAACCTTTTAACTTGTTATATCTTTATCAAACATAAAATTTAATTATAAAAAATGTTTTAAGGGCGGGGACCATTGTCCCCTACCCCCCCTCTCTGTCATGTGTAGTAGGTAGTATTGGTATGACAGTACTTACTGGTAGCACGGTGGATAGGTAGCACTTGGGGTAAGTGCTCAGTGGGGGATCTTGGTTAACGTGCAGGGCTTGGTGAAATGGGGTGCAGGGCCTGCAGGGTCCCCCCCATATGGTTTTTCTTTTTTAAAATATATTTAATGTTATGATTAATTTATAATATGTTAATTTATTTTATATTAAAAATATTTTATGTTAATATAATTTATTTTTATGTTATGTTAATTTATGGTATGTTAATTTAGTTTTTGTTAATTTGTAATTATTAATTATTTTAATTAATAAATTTTATTAATTTCTTTTATTTGTAATTTAATTAATTTCTTTTATTTGAAAGTTAGTTTAATTTAATTAAGTTTAGTACATTAATTAGCATAATTGATTTAGTGTAATTAACTGTATTCTGGTTTAAATTAAACTAGGGTTTTATTTTGTTTTTAATCAAATTTTCTTAATTATGTAATTAAGATTCAACTTGATTATTAGATTTAATATTTAGAAGTTGATAATGGTGATTGTGGAACATCTTACTTTATTAGGAACAAATTATTTGCTAAATGCTTATGCATGCACCAAGATTGGCATTTTTATTTTACTAAATTCTTAGAACGTTATTAGGGAATATTCTATTTATTAGTGACATTAAATATGTTTATTATGTCATGATTCTTTTATCATTATTATGCAATCTATGTTATGTTTGGATCATGTTCATTATGAAGTTTCGGTGCTTGTAGTTCCTATTCAGTCCTCTAAATTTGAGTGATGGCTTCTCGTTTCTGAACTGTATTCTTGTGCATATTGTGTTATTAGGCATTAGATGGCCTAGGGGAAATAGAGGCAGGGTTATGTATCAGTTGGATTGTATTTCAGTATCATGTTTATGTGTGTGTTTATTCTGATTGTCATCTATGAATCAATCTTATGGGCTCTTATTGGCTAATATCTATTTTTGGTATCTATGTAATCATTTCAGTTTCTATGTGTGAAACTGCATCTAGGATTACCTGGTAGTATACCTGTTGATGTTTATGAGATTATGAGCCTAGGGGAGATTGATTAAGTGCATCTTAGGGGAGTGGCTTACAATAGGGGTTGGGACCCAAAGTGGTCAGCACCTGGGTAACCTATTGTAGGTTATGTAATTAAGTGATAACATAGTAATTAAAACTTTATAGATCATTTAAGAAGATAAGTTAGAATATGTTTATGATTAGAATTCCTCATATCTGAGAGAGAGTATTCTAATCCCACATGGATTGTATTAAGGTTCCGGGGCCTAGAGTGGTCAGTTCCAAGGTAACTCAATGTTTGAGGGTCCGAGGTCCAGAGTGACTAGTCCAGGGTAACTCAAGTAAATAGACATGTGATGACACTCCCATAGCATGTAGCCTAGATCATCTCCTAAGTTTTTTGTTTATGCCTCTGGATTAGTGTGTTTCACCTTTCACTTTATTTTGTAGACCTTGAGTAGAGATCTTTCAGAATTCCTTACTCAGTGGTTTTATCCTTGTTTGGTTTTGGTCATCCGATTGGGGTTTGTGGTTATCTCCTTAGCATGGTGGGGTAGACCTTTGTGGTTCTACATGGACGGGTGGTAGTGATTCTTTACCTTTTGAGATTCAACGTCTTGGTGTCGGTGCTATTGATACTTCTACAGTTGGATGCCTTCTTGATTCTTCATTGTTGTTTTCTTCCCATATCTTCATTATTGTTATCCTATATTAGTGTATCGCATGTGATACCTAATATGGACTTTGTACTTCTTAGTTAGATTTATTATTACATACCCTGCAACATGTACAGTGGATGTTAGATTTTTAGTTATCATGGATGTCCATGAGGTTTGTAATTGATGATGTAAGTTTTAATTGTATCATTTATGATATGGAATCTTTTGTTATCTTTCTTTAGTTGTTTTATTTTTTCTTAAGTAATTCTACGTCAAGGAACCCTCAAGTTTTGTAATCTATTTTGGATGTTGGTTTAATGTGAGTAAATGGTAATTTCTTCCACATTGTTGTGTATCATGTATGTTAAATTTTAAAAAAAAAAATTCACCAAACTTAGTAGCATGTTATAGGTTAATTTCTCCTGGGTTCCTTGGCAGAGTGTTACAGGTTCATGGTTTGAATCTATTATGGTTGTGTAAGGGATTTGTAGATGCTTTTTCTAACATAATTATTTGACACCATAATTGGAACAACTAGTTGTTGGCTATTGTACACATGAATCATATCTTTCAATGGTTCTTTGTGTTCAAGAATTCATTGATCAATCTTTGAGATTTATTGTCCCAGCTTTAAAAGAGTGATAAAAGATATAGTGAGTGCTATCTTTTCCAAGTGTTTTGTGGGTGTCATTATCTTCTAGGAGTAATTTTTGGAGCCAAATTATGTTCTTTGCCTCTAGTAAATATTGCAGACACAATCATCTTCTTGGTGAAGGGTTGCTTCCATCCCCATGAGGCACTATTGCATGGTTTCCATTCCCTTGTAGTATAGTGAACCTAATTTATTACAAGTGTGCACTATTTTGGGATCCATAATTTATAGCCCCTACACTATGGTTGTTAGCCTAAGATAGGCCTACCTTTGCATATAATAAGAGGCCAACATGAAACAAACATCTAGAGGTTAGGGGGTTGTTCCCTGTCCATAATTTATTATTTAAGTGCTAAGTGATGATGCGTATATCATGTAATTCATACCTAGTGTGTCTATTTCTTTCTCTCCACATTTCACATTAGGATTATATGCTATAAAATACTAATGAAATCAACTATTGGTCAAATCTAATCAAAATTGTAATATAAAGATTAAAATAGATCTTGAAGAAATATGGGAACCATTTTTGATAGACATTGTACAAATGAAGAGAATACTCTGAAGAGGAAATGCTTTAATGTGGAACAATTGAAGGACAATATGCACATCTGCAATGTTTTTGATATATTTCTGAGATAACAAAACCATAGAAAGAATAGCATATAGAAGAAAGTAAAGAATAATGATCATACTTTGAGATATTGTGGAAACTTAAAGGAAAGAATGCTTGGTGGGGTTATCATACAATCAGTGAGTGATCCTTCATTCCCCTCTTCTAGTGACCCTTCAAAATTGGGTTATCATGCAATTAGTGAGTGATCCTTCATTCTCCTAGTCTGCCCTGCATCCAAAAATATTGGAAATACACAATACAATGATAAAAAGTCTTTCAAAATCCCCCTTCCCTCAAGGAACACTATCAACCATCCCTTCCACATAACATTTCACTGTTGTATGCATGGATTGTGCATGAACAATTAACATTAAACAAGGAGAAAACTCCTCAACACATCTTGGAAACTATTGAATTCAATAATAAATGAAACCTAACACCAAAACTATTCCTTTCATTCACTTCTACCAAGAATAAAGCATTTAATCCATTCAACATTACATATAATCATTAGACAGTTACATTTCCTGACTGTGTAGAGGAACAATCATGACCAAAATGATCAAAACTACTTTCACCCTTGCACAAGCTATTCCAAAATTCAAGTAAAATGAGCAATATGCTATATCAAATCATTCATATTCATAGTAACCATTCGAAGGATCATTTTGTCAATGAACCCTCTAATTGTACCACTACGGCAGGGAAAGGAAATGTCAAAATAGAGAAAGGAAACTTAGTAAAACCAGTCTATGCCACTATTTGTGAGGGAAACTTAGTCACGACATCAAGTATCATCTCATCATGGTCTATTCACCATGTTTCAACACCCCATTCACTCTGGTCTATTCAACTTACACCATTCTACTTCTCCGAGACTCAAAGGCTTAAAACAATATATGTGGTAAAAATTCATGAAATACTAAAGAAGCCCTACTATTTGTTAGACAAATCTTCATTGTCCCCCATGAAAAACTAAGTAATAACTACTCTACCCTTAATTTTTTTAACAATGCACCATATTGGATAAAGTAGGTTCTATCACACATGGTACGAACTCTCTTCAAACTCACAATACGTTGCATACGTAGTACAAAACTCATTAGATTCTAAAGAAGGCCTCACTCTTAATGAGTTATAAACATGCCATTGTTTCTGTTTTGCTTGCGAGTTATGATAATTTTTGTAAACATGTCATTGGTTCAGTTTAGTGTATTCATTTTTGTCAGAAAAATATTCATTGTCTTCTGATTATCTTCTTTATATAGTAGCATGTATTAATTGGCTGACAAATAAAGAAGAATTTAGACAATTAGAAGACAATGAAGATAATTTTAAATGCATCTAACATAAATTTTTTTTACAAAACTGAAACAATGGCATGTTTACAACAAAGAAATAGAGTGATAATAATATGCTAAAAATTGTATTATGTTTAATACATGCCAAAGGACCAGTCCCAACAATTCTTAAACATACTTTATCTGATATGATAAATTCTTAAACAATTAAGGTTGGAGTAGACATAGTTATCACACAATTTTTTTGTGTGGTACAAGGAAGATTTGGCTGATTAAGAGTAAGGATTTCTTTAAAATCTCATATAAATTTGGTTGATTAAGATGAGAAGAAAAACAAAAATTCATTAGTTAAATTTTTCAATTTCATGTATTTTTTCTCCTATTTATTAGGTGCATGAGTTGAAGGGTGAATGTAAGAGTCTTATAATGTTGCGTTACCTTTGGATCTCGAGTTTTTGATACTCCTATGATGATCTTTCTTAACAAGTATTTTATTCTATTATTGTTTTTTGAATAACATATTGGGCAAATACAAAACTGTGTACTTCTATAGGATAGTGAACACAAAATTGAAGCATCAAACAAGACTTGATCAAGTTGCAGGTGGAACGTGCACTCAAATAGTAAGTAATGTAGAATAACAAAATAAGTAATCTGTCGTGTCTACATTTTGTTATTTTCTGAGATTACATCCATGTTCTATATTCATAGAATGGTTCAAAATTGAAATTCATAATTCGATAAAAGTACTGACATGTGTTGTTCCCTGCACCCTCAATCAACAACTTGCCTCCATTTTATTTTGATTTACAAACTACTATATTATTTGAATATCTTTCTTTCTTGCCACAATAGGAATGAGTTTGAGGTGGAAGACTACAATAATAGAAGTGTTTCAATTTGGTATACTATACTACAACATCATTTCATAACTAAGTTTTCAATTTCTATATATAATTAGGTTATAGATAATCTAAGTGAAGAAGGATCATGTTAGACAATCTGAGTGAAGAAGGTAATGGGGATACAATCAATAGATTGTGGTCGAACTTGAAAATAAAAGGTGATGGAAAATGTTATTGTCCCTACAATATTTGTAAGGGCTTAAACACTAGAATATTTCTAATCAAAATAGCTAAGAGACATTGTAGGGATAATGGTCACATTGAAGGAGGGTTTGATTATCATGAATTGGTAAGTTTTTCATTATATTTATTTAACAATTAATATATATATGAAATACACTTTATGATGAGATCATATCATGGTTTATTTGTGTTCATCATTTTTATATAGGTCAACCTCCCTAGGGGAGTACGTGATATGGACCATGGAGGTGCGAATATTGAGAATATGGCTTTGGAAGTGGAGGATCATGGGGGTGCGAATATTGAAGCTGAAGATTATGATCCCATGGAAGATGATGATGATGCGCAATATGATGGTACTAATACATTGATCCATGACACATTTGGTATTGGCACAATTGATGATGATGATTAGGATGATGTTGATGTCATCCATGATATACCTCTACTTGAGAAGGCAGCCATTCCTCTTTACGAAGGCTCCCAAAAAACTCTTCTCTTTGTTGTATTATTGTTGTTGAACTTGAAGGTTATGAATGGTTTATCCAACACAACAATGTCACGTATGCTAAGGTATGTCATATATGTCATTATAGTAATTAAATGGTGAAACATGTACCATAAATACTGTTAATATTAACAACTTATATTTTTTTGTATAGATTGATAGGTGAGTTCTTGTTACCACCATCGAATATTCTCCCTCGCTCATACCGAGAATTATGTGCCACTATGAAAGATATTGGAATAGAGTACCAAGCAATAGATGCTTGTCCCAATAATCATATTATTTATCATAAAGAACATGAATTTGCAATAGAATTCCCTAAATATCATACGAGTAGATATCAAACAGATCAAATAACAAAAAAAGTGCCTCACAAGGTTCTTCATTACATCCCCATTATACCACATTTGCAAAGATTATTCAAGTGTAGTAGCTTGGCACAATTTATGGATTACCATGCACACAATAGGAGTCGAGATGTCATTATTTGAATGCCTGTGGATGGTTCTATATTTAAGGACATAGAGGAAAAGTGGCCGCACTTTATCGAAGAACCTTGAAATCTCAAGGTTTCAGTGGTAGCGGATGGTGTCAATCTGTTTGGAGAGCTAAGATCTATTTACTCTGTTTGCCCTATTTTTGTCATCAACAATAACATTCCTCCATGGATGTTAATAAAGAGGGAGCACATTATGTTGGCAATGATTGTTCCAGGTATTTGATCATTTAATAGTTATATGCATGTAATTATAAATCTTGCAGTAAAATGGTCACAATAATTATGTAATATTGTTGTTCATTCAACTAGGTAAATACCAAGTTAAAGATATGAATGTATATATTGAGCCTCTTATCGATGAGTTGATGGAGTTATGGAAAGGTGTCACTATGTATGACATCCTCAGACCAATAGGAGACAAACAATTTCAATTCCATGCAATGCTTGTATGGATAATACATGATGCCCCAGGGCTAACACATTTTTCTGGTATGTTATGCTGAATTCAAGTTGTACATAATAATTCTAAAAATAAAAATTAACATATTTAATCCAATTGTATCATTACCTTGTAGGTCTTCAAACAAAGGAAAAATTTGCATGTCTAGTTTGTGGTCCAAAGATGAAATCTCATCATTCAAAAAGTTTAGGAAAGTAGGTGTTTGATGAGCATAGACACTTTCTCCACAAAAATCATAACTATCAAATTATCAAAAAATATATTTTCAATGGGAAAGAAGAGACTACATCTAAGCCATGGAGAATGACACCTCGCCTATGGAAGTTGGAATACAATAGAATTAATCATCAAGGTACTACCATTCTACCTGACGGTTTATGTTTGGAATTTGTATATTTTATTATGTTTTGTTTGCTAATTATGTGATTGATGATCATCAATGTTGTCAAGGCAACACTACTGAGCACCTTCCAAAGGGACTAAATAGTTATCCCAAACAATTTAGTAGGTTGCCCTACTACGAGTAGCTGCAAACTATGCATTTGTTTGATACTATGCATATTGGAAAGAATGTAATGGAGACATTGTGGAAGATATTGGATGGAAGGTGTGACAAAGAAAAAATTATCAAAATTTGTAGCAACATTCATGAATCCAATCGTGCAATGAAAATTTCCATTGAATCAAATAGAAATGGAGAATGGATTAATACAAGTGCCCTTCCTTGGTTATTAACAAGACAATAAAGTGATGCCATAAAAGAAGTCATACAAAAAAAATTGATTTCCCACAAGATTTACTACAAACATAAGTAGTACCATATCAAAGAAAAGTGAATTTGGGCTAGGGTTGAAAATGCATGATTGGCATACCTTCATCAAGGTAAGTCATGTTCTTTTATATTTACAATATATTTGTAAACTACATGTACTTCTCATTGTATTATATGAAAAAAGAGTGACATGATTATTTTTATAATTGTTGTAGTACATGCTACCCCTATCTCTCCCAGAGAACTTTGACAATAACATCAAACAAGTGATATATGAACCTTGGAAAATACATGAGGTAAGCAATGATATCTATTCAATTTGTTGTGTGTGTGTGTGTATATATATATATATATATATATATATTGTAAAGTCTTGTGTTTATATATTTTTGTGTCTTGAATGTCTTGTAGGTGGTTGTCATCTAAAGAAATCCATAGAGCAGATATAAAATACTAGAAGAGAATAATTCCTCATCTAATGTGTGAAATGCAAAAGTGTCTACCTTCAACCTTTTGCAATGCACAAGAACACTACCTCATACACCAAGTTGAGGAGATTGAAATGTGTGGACCTGTAAACACTCGGTCAATGTGGATGGTTGAGAGGCACCTAAAATTTTTTAAGGCTTTGGTTCAAAAAATAGCACATCTGAAGGGTTCTATAATGGAGGGATATATGGTATACCAAACTATGGTGTACGTTACTAAATATCTTCCTAAGCTTGTAGAAAAGATCCATATAGATTGCATTTGGAATCTCGACACCATTAGAAAATTTGAAGGGGAGTACTTGTTGGGGAAAGGTAGAATGAGGAAAGTGAGAGGTAATAAATTATAAGATGTTATTGTAGTTGTTAATTAATTCTTAATCTTCAAAATTAATCTGTTGTAAGTCTTTTATTTATTTTTTGTATAGCTGCTCGAGAGTTGATGCAATACATTTGTATATTGCAAACAATCAAGATTGGATGACGAAATGGATTGAACGATGTCATCATTTAGGTCACACATTAATATTAGAAGCTATGTCTTCATTGGTTAATAAAGCTCATTGTAATGGAGATCCAAATGTTACACAAAGGGAAATAAATTTAGCACATGGTTTAAGAGATTTCTAGGTACGTATAAATTAGTTAATCACTCGTACATTTATGAACTCTCGATGCATTAATTTATACATGTTTTACATATTTTTGCAGGTCAAACACCACAAGGCTATGTTTTGAAATGGTCATAAATTTCACATCAAAAAGTTGGATGACACAAAGAAAACTTGTGATTCTAGAATAAGTGCAGTCTTTCAGGTGACTAATATTTCATCTAGAAATGACTTACATCCTCAAGAGTTTGAAAATCAATACTATGGCATTTTGGATGATATACTTGACGTGCAACTTTAATTCCTTTAGATTAGTTCTCTTCGTCATCAGATGGTATAGGCTACGACTTAATCAAAATGATCCTGATAGAACTGTTATTGAACATGACAATAGATTTCCAATGATTAATACAAGGTGGTTTGAGCCAGTTGGGGATGAACCATATGTTCTTCCAAGCCAATGTGAGCATGTATTTTACTCAAAGGTTCCACATAAATCGGGTTGGTCAGTTGTTGTTAGACATGATCCAAGAGGAAGGATCATGGGGTATAATGCGATGGAAGAAAAAGATTGCAAACAACTAGAAGATGATGTAGATGATGATCATGAACAATAGTTAGTTGATGATGTTCCTGATGCAACTTTTCTTGAAGAAGAAGATGATGATGATGATGATGATGATGCTACTGATGATGATAATGATGATGACAATGATGATGATGATGATGATGATGATGATGATAATGATGATGATGTTGATAGTGATGATGATGTTGATGCCGATGATGACGATGATGATGAAGACGATGACAATGATGGTGGTGGTGATGATGTTGACATCAACAATGATCATGGTGATTAGTTGGATGAAGAAGAAGATGAATGACATGAATGAAATGTACAGTTACGTGTCATTACTTAATCTATTTAATATTGATTTCTTGATAAAAATGTCCAGTTATGAAATCAATGCTTAATCTAATTAATTCATGATGTAGGGTAAAAGCACAATAAGCTGTCACCCTTTTACAAAGGAAGAGGCTAACAACACCAAAACGAAAAAACTTCAAGGGCATAAAAGTCACATTTCTATTTAGAATTTGAAGATGATGTAAACTGATGAAATGTGTGAAATAGGATAAATTTTATGCCTATAATTTTTTAAAATTATTTTGGACATAAATTAATATATTTTTTTAATTTTTAAAGTCTATTTTTCATGTCCTAAAAATACAGCAAATCAGGGGGTTTACCTCCCGTCAAATAATTATAAGTAAGACATTGTTTTTTCTTCCAATTTCAAAATATGTTTTAGATGACATGTATACCTAGTGCAACAAAAAGGAAAGAAGTGTTTTCGATCTATAATTTGCTCGTTATAAGTATTCAAAGTACAACTTACACAAAATCAGTAGTTTTTATCTCCCGCCACTTTTCAGCTATCAAAATTTTTCTAAAATTCAAATAAATTATATATTCTTGAAGAAGATTCTCTTCTCTAGTGCCTCATATAATTTTAATTTTTTTTTTAATTGATTTACTATTTTTTTTAATTTATCGAATCGACAACTTCTCAAAGCTTTATATACCTACATGTGATTTTTTACAAATTTGTTTAACATTTTCCAATTGAAATTATATAAAATTTATATTTTTAGAATTGTAATTCCGAGATCTACAAAAGGGTAGTTTTAGTTTTTTCAAATTTTTAATTTGCAGAAGAGAAAAAAACACCACAAGTGCAAATTGTGTATTATTTGTGTTTTTTAAGTTTTGGCTGCCAAGTTGGCATGCCACTTAGGATGACTCGGCCGAGTGGGACTCGACCGAGTGGTACTCGGCTGAGTGGGACTCGGCTGAGTCCCCTCAAGTCGTCGGCCCCTCGCGACGGGTCGCGTGAGCGACCGGTCCTTTCAAACCGAAGGGTATATATGTGCATAATATTTTTTTAAAAATATATATCAATTGCGAATTTACATTCTTATTTTAGGATATAAGGATATTTTGAAGCAAGGAGTCATTCTTTTGGAGAAGTTTCAAAGAAATTTTGATTTCGAAAGAGTTTGAAGACAAGTTTTTCAGTGACGAAGTAGTAAAACAATAAGAAAAATCTTGCTTAAATATTTGAGCAATGGGAAATAAAAGGACTAGAACAAGGAAGTATGATCGTAAAAGGGATGACCAAATGAAAGGTCATACGAAACGTGTCCAAGAGCAACCAATGGATGTTGAAGAAGAACCTATCGCTGTAGAAGGTGCAACTCAACTAGGGGAGGATATTGGTAGTAGTCGAAGTATACATTTTTTTCCTACAATGCAGAATTTGATGGACATGAATGAGGAATCACTTATTAGTCAAATTGAACCGGAACACTTGGTACCTAAAAGCACTATTAAATTGCATCTCAAAAATATGTGGATGGAATATTTTGAGAGTAAATCTTTGGTGGGAAAAGCACAATTGTTTGCAAAGTTATTCAAGAAAAAAGAAATGACTCCGGTTTTGGAATTGTTGGGTATTGATAATAGGAAAGTTGGAGGAAGTAAAGTAAAAGAGACAATAATTCAAAATTTACAAGATGCACTGAATGTTGTTAACAAGGCAGATCATAAAGGACCAGATTCAAATGTAGCTAGAAGAGCCTTGATGACTATGATAACTAGTAAGAAATTGACACATAGAAATCAAGTTTGAGAAATTTTTGATTTACTCAACGTATCTCGAAGAACTATACAGAGATATATTAGGAAGAGAAATATGTTGGATATGAATATTGAAAAGAATTGGGTACAGATTTGTAGACTTCCCCGTAAAGACAGAATTTCTGAAGATGTAAGAAGACGGGTCATTGATTTTTGGACCAATCACTCTCGTGTTTCTTCCAATAGAAGGGACACTATACAAATGGACGATGAAGAGACCGGTATGAAGATTTCACATCCAAAACATTTTGTCGATACTACACAAAGTGAATTGTTTGAAGCATTCAAACATGAATTTTCAGATGTGAAAATATGTCAGAGAATGTTTGAGATGTTGCGCCCTTGCTTCATACGCATAAATAAGGTTCGTGAAACATGTTGTTGTCGAAATCATGTTGAGTTTCACTTATACTTGCAATCATATAAAAAGGTTACGACAATACTTAATCTAGGTATGGTTACTGGAAGTACAACAGAATTTGTAAAGTCCATTTTATGTGATAAATCAGAAGGTTCAGATGAATTTAATGTCCAGTGTATAAAAAATGAATGCAATAATTGTGGAAATTTGCAGCAATTTCCTTTACAATTTAATAATATTGATGTTACAACACCAGTCCAGTGGAAGAGATTTGAATATGAAATATACCAAACGAAGACAGGAGGTGAATAAAAAAAAATTACATTAAAAGAGAGTGAATTACCGTACCTTCAGTTCATGGATAGATTTCGATCTATGATTTATCCACATATCCAACATTGTCATGGTGCACGATGGCAAGCTAAACAGTTTCGTGATTCCAAAAATTGTTTCCCACTTGGTTGTATTCTTTCAGTTGTAGATTTTGCGGAGAACTATACATTTTCCCCTCAAAAGGAGCTCCAAAGTCAATATTATCATTCTGATCAAGTTGCAATATTTGTGCATGTGACCTATAGACATGCACAATACGATTTGGATGGGATAGAATCTGGTATAGATCAAAATGAATGCATTATCATCAAGGAGGTTCATTTCTATATTAGTGATGACAAGGTTCATGATAGGAGCTATGTGGCTCATTGTTTCAACATGTTTTTCAACAATCTTGCAAGTCGTGGGATAAATGCTTCACAACATTGGATCTGGTCTGATGGGTGTGCAGGTAAGTACGTACATGCATTATAAATTTTATTTTAATTTTTTTTTTGAGCATTTCTAGATATATTTATTGTCACATTTAAATACATTTTTGTATTTATTTGAATTGTAGGTCAATTTAAGTCTGCAAAAGCTTTTAATTGGTTAGCCATGCAACATGCTAGACACAACGTTAAGTTTGTTTGGAACTTCTTTGAAAGTGGACATGGAAAAGGAGAACATGATGGAGCAGGAGCATGTGTGAAGCGTGCACTCTGACAACATGAACTTCAAGGTATGTGTACATACATTTGATATTCAACTTGTTTACTTGACTAGACTATTTAAAACTTTACATTACATGTACACATGTATATATATAACTAAATTGTTAAAAATATATCTCTCTAGGTAACATGATAGAGAATTCAAAGAAGATTGTTGAATGGTGTCAAAATCATTTCGCTACTCGAGACACAAAATACAACAAACGTTACTTTTGGGAAGTGATAGGTATTTATTTAATTTACTTTTATTTTTCAAACTCAAATTCATGAAACTACATATATAGGTATGTCATGTATGTGTGTTTTAACTTGTTGTATATATATATATATATATATATATAATGCATTTCACATTTTTCATGATTTCAAACTGAGATCTATATATCAATCCATCCAATCCAGATATCGATCGATCGAATCCCTACAATTGTCAATCAATTGTTGGAATTAGAAGTTTGCATCAAGTGATGACTACGGGACAACACAAGCCTCCACTGATTCAACTAAGAGATAAATCATGCTTTTGTGAAGATTGTCTTAACAACAACACAATGAGTCAATGTGTTAATATTGCAAATGGATATGTTTCAATATGGGATCATAAAGTGTTAATTAGAATGCCTCCTTATGAAGATGATGACAATGTCATAGACATCCATGATCCTATATATTCAGCTGACTATGAACGTGTTTCTGATTTAGTTGTTACAGGTGCGTATTTTTTATTTCTAGGTATATTTACATGATATATATATATATATATATATATATATATATATATATATATATATATATTATACATGAACTTGAGGTTTAAATTTAACATTTACTTGTACACATAAATATAAATTGTGTAGGTGATATTTTTGCTGTGGTTGCGGATCCTGAGAATATAGAAGGTGTAGATTATTATCTACTAAGATGCACCAAGGAAAAACACAAGTTGCTTGAAGAAGTTGTTGATGGTGATGGACAAAAATATCCGACTGGTTCAGTTGTTATTGAAGGCACCTATTATCAACAAGATAAGATTGAAAAAAATGGAATTAAATTTGTTGAATACATGCGTGGAGAGAGAGTTCTACATTATAGTCACTTGGTTATAGCGACGAAATTGCAGTTTGAAACTGTGTCAAAAAAAGGGTCAAGTAAAAACCAAAAGTGGAAGTTGCCTATTGAAGAGCATGAAAAACTTTTGGAGATAATAAAGGATAGAGAGGATCCAGACTACATGTATCAAGAGCTTTAGGTTTAAGGATTTTAATTTTTACATACTTAATTTAAATCCTATTTGAAACTTCTATGTAGACTTTAAATTTGATTTGAAATTTATGATTAGATTGAATTTATGGATCAAGATTAAACCTGAATTGAATTTTAATTGATGAAAGTTATCTCTCTCTCTCTCTCTCTCTCTCTCTCTCTCTCTCTCTCTCTCTCTCTCCCCTTCCCCTTCCCCTTCCCCTTCCCCTTCCCCTTCCCCCCTCTCTCTCTCTCTCTCTTAGAACTAGAACTTTCAATTTACTTTCTACTTGAATTTTAATTTCAATTTATTCATTAGATTGATTAGATAAATATTAGATAGGTCTATATTTCTATTTTTTGTTTAGATTGATTAAATGTAGGTCTATATTTGAATTGAAATTAGATTGATTCTTTTTTCAATTGATTAGAATAGATTGATTTCTTGAATTGCATACCTTTCTAGTCTAGATAAATTTCTATTTATTGATTAGATTGATTAGATAGGTAAATTGAATTTTAATTGATTGGATAGAACTTTCAATTTACTTTCTACTTGAATTTTAATTTCAATTTATCAGATTAGATTGATTAGATAAATATTAGATAGGTCTATATTTCTATTTTTTGTTTAGATTGATTAGATAGGTCATGGCTTAAGGGCTTAAGGGGTCATGGCTTAAGGGCCAAATGGGTTAAGGGCTTAAGGGCTCATGGATTAAGGGGTCATGGCTTAAGGGGTTAGGGCTTAAGAGCTTAAGGGGTCATGGCTTAAGGGGTTAGGGCTTTTAAGGGCTTAAGGGGTCATGTTCGGTTCTTAAGGGCCTAAGGGGTCATGTGAGGTCATGTTAGGACATGTGAGGTCATGTGAGGTCATATTAGGTCTTATTAGTTCATTTAAGGTCATGTGAGGTTATGTGAGATCATTTTAGGTCTTAAGGGGTCATGTTAGGTCTTATTAGTTCATAGTAGGTCTTATTAGTTCATAGTGAGGTCATGTGAGGTTATGTGAGATCATTTTAAGTCTTAAGGGGTCATGTTAGGTCTTATTAGTTCATAGTAGGACTTATTAGGTCATGTTAGCTCATATTAGGTCATATTAGGTCTTATTAGGTCATGTTAGGTCATATTAGGTCATGTTTGGTCCTTAAGGGCTCATGTGAGGTAAAATTAGGTCTTAAGTGATCATTTTAGGTCTTAAGGGGTCTTTTAGGTCATGTTAGGTCTTAAGGGGTCTTATTAGGTCATGTGAGGTCATGTTAGGTCTTAAGGGGTCTTTTAGGTCATGTGAGGTCATATTACGTCTTAAGGGGTCTTTTAGGTCATGTTAGGACATGTTAGGTCATATTAGGTCTTTTAGGTCTTATAAGGTCTTGAGGGGTCATGGCTTAAGAGGTTAAGGGCTTAAGGGGTCATGGCTTAAGGGGTTGGGGCTTAAGGGCTTAAGGGGTCATAGCTTAAGGGTCATGTTCGGTCCTTAAGGGCTTAAGGGGTCATGTGAGGTCATGCTAGGTCTTATTAGGTCATATTAGGTCATGTTTGGTCTTTAAGGGGTCATGTGAGGTCAAATTAGGTCTTAAGGGATCATTTTAGGTCTTAAGGGGTCATGTTAGGTCATGTTAGGTCTTATTTTAGGTCTTAAGGGGTCATGTTAGATCATTTTAGGTCTCATTTTAGGTCTTATAAAGTCTTAAGGGGTCATGGCTTAAGGGGTTAGGGCTTAAGGGCTTAAGGGGTCTTTTAGGTCATGTTAGGTCTTAAGGGGTCTTATTAGGTCATGTGAGGTCAAATTAGGTCTTAAGGTCATGTTAGGTCATTTTAGGTCTTAAGGGGTCATGTTAGGTACTTAAGGGCTGAAGGGGTCATGCTAGGGGTTAAGGGGTCATGTTAGATCATTTTCGGTCTTAAGGGGTCATGAGAGGTACTTAAGGGCATAGAAGATTAATGTTGATTAAAGATTGAACATTGAAATTAAAGATTAATTTTAAAGTTAGATTTTAAAGATTGATTTAAAAACTCTCAATTCATTAAAGATTTTAAAGATTGATTTAAACTTTCAACTCATTAAAGATTTTTTAGTAAGATTGATTAATTAATTTTCAAACATGTACATCAATGTTTAAATGTCTATATAGTGCAAAATCCAAACATGTGTCAATGTACAAATAGATCAATATACAAAACATGCACCTACATATCAATGTAAATGTACACACACACACACATATATATATCTCAAAAATCAAACATGTACATCAATGTTTAAGTGTCTATACATATATATCACAAAATCCAAACATGTATCAATGAACACATCAACTACGTTGATGATCACCATCACGTGCTAGATGTGCGGGCCTGTGTGGATCCTCGTCCTGCTGGACCTGAGTCTGTAAATGTAAATATAATGTTACATATATATATATATAAGAACTTGAAATGTAAATAAATTTTATAAAATTTTAATTTTTAATTTATTTCAAGTGTACCTCTGTATCATGATGAATCGGATCAACAGGCTCCTCTAAATCTCCATATGCAGCACCTGTTGCAATGTCCTGTACCACATTTAAATACATTTAAATTTAAATATAGAACTATATGTACACATGTATATCTATATAAATTTAAATTAAATCCAGATTCTTGTACCTGCTGTAATGCATGTCCAAGGTTGGATAACTCAGAAGAGTGCAAGGACATTGCATCAGGATCAATGGCGTCATCCATAAGCAAATCTGAGAATCTACTATGAACTCGTGAGGTCGTAGCCTGTGTTTGCTATGTGGGAGCCTGTGTATGCTGTGTGGGAGCCTGTGTATGCTGTGGAGGCGGTGTAAGATCATCCACACTCTGTCTAGAGGAACCTGCCTCTGCATCTGAGCTCTGACCTCGACTGCTGCCTATGGAGGATCTACGACACTGTCCTCCTCCAATGAAAGTAGGTAAATCACGTGGCTCAATCCCATGCAATGTAGAAATCCTCTGGTAAGTAGCCAGGAGATCACTCACTAACATACCACTAATCTCACGCACGCGATCCTCAGGTAGTCGTCCTATCTCATCTGGAGTAGGAAGATCAAATCTGATGTATGGGTCATAAAATGGACTAGATGGTGATACACCTGCACTCATCCGTGATCGAAGCATGTACCTACCCACACGATCAGATGAAAACTGCTCAACCTGAGTCGCAATGGTGGCAATGCTAGAATACATATCTAAACGTGTGTCCTCAGCTGCAACCTACCCAGCTCCAGTGTAGGCCTCCAAACCTTTTGGAAGAACCAAAAGGTTTTGACCCACCAATGCCCTCTTACTAGGGGGCTGTGGTATATCGGGTCGTCTACACTTATCCTGATATCTCCCCCGACCCTGACCAACATGTGGAGGTAGATCTGTGTAGTCAACATCATAGCCCAAATGAAACTCTGCAAACAATTGTTTGCAAAAATATAGTGGCACCTCATCCTTTTGGGGCCACATATGATGTGCTGCTAACCATCTAGGATATATAAAAGGGGCCACTATGTCATCTGTACAAAAAGTGACCCTATATGCTCGAACCACCCTCTTATTGATGTAATGGGTGCCAAACATGTTCTTCACCTGAGTGACTGAGACATCTGAATCAACTGTCCTCCAACCTACTGTCCCTATGATAGTGCTAGATAGGCTATGATAAAAAACATCAATCGATACATCGTCATATGGATTGTATGATTCAGCCTTTTGAATCATACTCATGAGCTCAGTGCGTATAGCTGTCAATTTCTCCCTATTAGGGAGAGTAGTACTATTCTGCAGTGTTCGCTCTAATGCAGTCAGAGCAGCCTGCATCCTAGAGATAGTCTCATCTCTACGACTATCTCTAGCATGTGGGGCCTGGGTACTATTATGGTCTGAGGGAGCTCGTGATCCATGACTATCATGGACACTCTGATCTGAACCACTAGAAGCCATGAGTGATATGCACACAAAGGTAATATATATCTAGATCTAGATATAGATAAAAAATGCTCGCTGCAAGTAGGCACATGTGCACATATACATACATCCAAATATTAGAAAATCAATTGATAAATATATATATATATATATATATATATATATATATATATATATATCTAAAAATTAATTTAAATAAATTAAAAATATCTAACTTTCAATTTGTACATGTGTTGTACAATACTTCAAGTAAACATGAAAACATTTTAAAAACTTCAAACAAACACACATGAACTAATTTTCAAATGCATTTTTACATAATATAAATTAAATTATATTAAATTAAACATTTAAATTCATGCATTTACATATGCACATGTGTAATATTTTTAAATATTTAAAAACATAATTTAAACTTGAAGGCATTTACACATGTATTCAATCATGGTAGTAGAACTAATTCATGTGCACGCATATTTACTAATTTGAATGCATATTTACATGTACATATTTACTTTACACACATGACAAAAATTAATTTGTACAAATTTCCATAACTAGAGAGGGAAAAACATTATATTGAAATTAAATACTAAAAGAAATGGTGAAAATGTATAATAATTTGGAAAGGGGTTCATGGGTCTTAAGAGTCTTAAGAGTCTTAATTAGGTTGAAAGTAACCTGGTCTTATGGGTCTTATGAGCTCGTCTTAAGGGTCTTATGAGATCGTCTTATGGTTCTTAACCTAGTCTTAAATGAGCTCATCTTAACCTGGTCTTATGAGCTTGTCTTAAGGGTCCTATTGGGTATTAACCTTCTCTTAGAGGGACTTTGTAATGTTTGACTATGTGATGATTACCACAATGTGTTATGGAACTTTCATAGGAAAATACTTTATCCTAAGTTTTAGATAGTATCAAAACCTTAGTTTGGTAACTTTAGGCAACTAAAAATAAAGATGACCTTATAATTAAGGTATCCTAGATATAATAAGAGTTAGGGCTTTATTCATTTTGATAAATAGGAATTTTCTTAGCAAAGGATGAAAATAATAGTTTTGATAATATCCAGCACTATACTTATTTAGACTAAAAAAAATGCATAGGGGAGTTTGATCATCCACGAGCCATGACAAATAGAATAAGGAAATATGACAATCTAGACCATGACTAAGATTAAAGAGAACTAATTGAATTGATTAAATAATATTGGCACTAGACAAAAATGTTTAATTACTCAATCTACTAACAATAATAAATCAATACAAAAGAAAAGTGTTAAGAGTTCAATGATAGCAAAGTGTTCAAACAAACAATACTATTTCAAATCAATTTAGTTGGCTACCTTGGCTTTATAGAAAGTTATATGATATTGATGGTATAGTTTTCTTGTGGCTTGATAATAATTAAATGATTAATTTTGTATTACAAAGTGTGATAAGTTAAAACACATTAGTATGCAAATGTTATCTAATAATTGTTATCAGATAACTATATAATTCTTAGGATTTACTATGACATCTTTCTTCATATTGCCTTTCCTGTCTCACAACTATAGGTCTTATAAAGATGAATGCCAATATCATGGTCCAACTCTAAAATATCAAAAAGAAAGTAATGCAATTTCAAAGATATATACTAAATATTTGGGCTAAATCAAAGAGTGTTACAATGGATAATGATACTTTATTTCAACATTTTTGTGACTATTATGTGTTTTGGTTATGCTAGTCTATTTTGTTTCTTTCCATTTATTGATATAGCATCTAGTCATTATTAAACTACTTTGTTCAATATTAAAAAACATGACAACTTAAAACTTAAGGATTAATTTATTAGGAGTCAACAATGAAATAAAATAAAAGTGCATGCTATAAAGAAAATTTGTTTTAATATATAACTTGATCTAATGGCATGAAAACAATATAACTCGAACAATGATGATTATTGAATGCATAAGGTAAGTTGCTTACTACACTGTTTAGTCATTTAACCTAGGTAGCGGTTGCACTTGTCCTTGTCATTTGGGTCCTATTGGGTCTTAAGGGTCACATTAGGTCTTAAAGGTTTTAATTAGGTCTTATTGAGCTAAGTGAGGGTGAACTATTTTGACCTATTAAGTTCTATTAGGTCTTAAGTGGTCCTATTAGGTCTTAAGGGTCCTAATAGGTCATATTTAGTGGATGTTAAGTCTTAAAAGTGTTCCTATTAGGTCAGTAAGAGTAGATAGTCCATTATGTTTTAATTTTGATATTATTAAGTTAAATATTGGATCTTATAATTACATCCATCCTATTAGGTTTTAATGGTCTTATTAAATGTCTCAAGGGTAGGTGGACTATTTCATGTTTTTAAACGTTCCAGTTTACATTTTACTTAAATTATATATGTTTTCTATGTTTAAGTTTTATTTGTTAATTTTGTACATTTTTAAAAGTAAATACAATACATATTAAGAAAAGACTTTTTTTTACATATGAATATTAAAAAAATAATTAAAAAATATTTAAACAACATATATACATAAAAAATAACTAAAAAACACAAACAAAAAAATAAAAAAAATAAAAAAAAAATCTACCTCTGACTCGGCCGAGTTGCACTATCACTCTTTAGCCGCTTTCCTTAGCCCCTCACTGTTCAAATGAGGGGCTAAAACCATTGAGCGGGCTATTAGTAGTCCCTCATAGACTCGGCCGAGTCCTACTCGGCCGAGTAGGACTCGACCGAGTCTCCGCGGCCACGTAGGTGCCACTCGGTGCCCCGTGGAACCTCCCCTTCTTCGGCCGAGTAGGACTCGGCCGAGTTAGTCGGGTTAGCCAAAAGGGTGACACCCGATTGTGCTTTTACCCTGTACTTACTATGGGATGCTTATGGTTTTTAATGTACTTACTATGTGGTTTTGAGTATATCTATCATGAATTGTTTAGCTAACATTAGATAATTGAATTACATATGTAGGTACTCGGACTCCTTCACGAGCATCCCACACAATCTCATGGATCAACAGGTATAAGTCAATACACCGTATAGAGATTAATGTATTTCACAATTTGCAAAATATCTCACATTACTTGCTATCTCTCTCATTTGATGGAGTGTAGGAAGAAACAAATAGGTATTTTCTAGATGTGTCTTCCTCGACCAAAGAAAGTGAATCATTTAGTGTGTCTGAATTAGGAAGATCAACTAGAGGTCAAAAGACTAGAAGGAAATTCAATAAACGCATGAAATTTTTCCTTTCTCAAGGGGGGTCATGTTCTTATGATGATGAGAGAAAAGGCGACATCGAGGTGCCCTCTAGGTACCAAAATCTATAGAAACAATGGGTTCCCAAGGAACTTCCTCCAATAAACATTGATTTTAGTGTTAAAGGCAAGATATATTGTATTGCACCATCGTCAATACATGGTTTGGGCCTATTTTCCATGGATGGCATAAAGGTCTCTTACAACAAAGTTTTAGAATTGATGGAGTATGTTGGACCTTGTTACGATTACAAAAGTTGGATGTGAATTGTTCAATATAAAAAAAGTATGCGTAGGTATGCACTCTTGGAAAATTATATTCAACAAAAAGACAATGAGAAAAGTAAAAGAGTGGCTATATACATTGACAAAAGGCCAAAAGCATCAGGGAATATTGTAGGTTTTATAAATAGCACGCAATCTCTGTCAACTATTAAGCAACCCAATTGCATATTTGAGGCACGCGAGGGAAATCATGTATTTGTATGTGTGATAAAATTAATAAGTATAGGGGAAGAGTTGCTTATTGATTACAATTTGAATTGCATAGATACAAATAATTTCACTATCATTAGGGTGTAGGTTCATACTGTGTACCATTAAATAATTGATTTTTTTTGCCAACCACATTTAGAGAGTCTCCTCACCATCCACCTCATCTCCATCATCATCTTCTAATGAAATTTATTAATGTAGTCCTTTCTAATTATTGGTTAACTTTAAATAATAACATAGGACCACAATATGAAGCAACCACATAGAGGGGACAATGATGATTGTGCATGCACTTCTTCCCAGTAGGTAAACCTCTTTGTTATTTTACTAAAAATTAGATAGAAGAAAAATGTTAAATAAAGTTTTTAATTATATTCTTTTCATCACTGTTTCAGATTAATTCTAATAGTGTTAGTAATATTATTGTCATAGACAGGTGGTCAATAGAGAAAGGGAAAGGAACTTGTAGTCCCTAAATAGGAGTCCTTTGACGAGGACCTAGTTGTTGATTTGGCTAGTTGTGATGAGCCAGCCTCTGCATTTAAAATATGCCTCCACAAAATTGGAAAAAGATTGGTTGAATTGGCATCTATATTCCCTTCCACTCTTGAGTCACAAAAGAGGGCAACTAAACTGATGCACCTATCTCAAAATTATAGAGTAAGTATTAATGTAATTTTTAATTATAACAAAAGTTCAATAACACTTTTTATGTTATAGTAGTCTTTTATGTCATTAAAAATAAGCGAATGTGTTTCTTTTACAGCTTTTTTTGCATAATTTTGATCCTCACAACCATGATGAGGGTACTGCAGCTGGTTCAGGTAGATTGCATGTTGGACTATATTTTTATTTACTCTCTAACAATATTTTCCATGCTAATCACTAGTTTTATTATTCTCTAACAATCTTATTCTTTAGCACGTGTCAATGATCATTTACTATCACCACCTCATACAATGGCAGGCTCAGATGTACCACATCCTACAATGTCGGCAACACATAGCATAGCTACAAATGCCATGGAACCACCTCCTCATACATAGATTTTATTTTCTCTATCATTATATATATGTTTATTTCCCTTGAAGTGTTCTTTCTTAGGGCCATTTCGTAATGGATTCAATTTATGTAACAGAGGATGCAACACTTGATGGTGATTTTCCTGGATGTACTAGTATTCCTAGTATGGGAATGGTGAATGATTGCATATTGCTTGTGAGAGAAGAAGGAGTTCCCTTGAAAATAGAAAAATGTCCAAGTACTTTAAATATTCGACCTTTCTTTTACTATACAATCATATGTTAATCACACCTTGCATTCAATATGAGAAGCTTACATCTATTGTATTCTTATTTTATACTATTATATCCTTCGACTAATGATCCCATGATTATTTTGTAGGGAATGATGTTTTTTTATAGTAAACTTAATGATGAGTGTTTGTGGATATTCGGTCCCACCATCTATACAGGGTGGAACATCATATCCGAACTAAAACCCTAATCCACTATTTTGATTTCATATCATTTCTAGGATAGTTATCATTATATCCATTTTTGAATCTAACACTATTTTCTTTCTTAAAAGGTGGAAAACTCAAAATCAAAATTTAAAGGATGATCTCGTAGAGAGTATGACAAAAATTTTTGGACCTCGTGCATTTGATAAGGGTAAACTCCTTCAAAGAGTTGGGTTATGTTTGAGGTATATTAGTGACCAATACATTTGCACATTAACCAAAAACCCAAATTACCAGTGCCCCCCTTGCACTCCTAATAAAGAGTGAAAATCTCTTATTCTGGATGTGAATGAGAAAAATGAAATTACAAAAAGAAATACACCACCAGAGAATAGAAGAAGGTATGTGATACTATTAAGAATGTAATTATGTACTAAATTATCTTCATATTTATATGAACTAACATATTTTAATCTATTCATAGATTTTCTGACACATCAAAGGGAAAAAAGGCAAGACTACATGTAACACCCCGCCAGGGAACCAGGAGAAATTAACCTATAACATGCTACTAAGTTTGGTGAACTTTTTTTTTTAAAGTTAACAAACAAGATACACAATAGTGTGGAAGTAATTACCATTTACTCACATTGAAACAACATCCAACACAGATTACAAATATCAAGGGTCCCATGACGTAGAATTACTTAAGAACAAAATACAACTAAAGAAAGATAACAAAAGATTCCATATCATAAATGATACAATAACAACTTACATCAATATATACAATCCTCATGGACATCCATGATAACTAATAAACTGACACCCACTACACATGTTGTAGGGTATGTAATAATAAATCTAAACAAAGAAGTACAATGTCCATATTAGGTATCACATGTGATACTCTAATATAGGACTACATAAATGAAGATAAGGTAAGAAACCAACAATGAAGAATCAATGAAGAACCATAAAGGTATCCAATTGCAGAAGTATCAATAGCACCGACACCAGGATGTCGAATCTCAAATGGTAAAGAATCACTACCACCCATCCGTGTAGAACCACAAAGGTCTACCCCACCATGTTGAGGAGATAACCACAAACTCCAATCGGATGACCAAAACCAAACAAGGATAAAACCACTGAGCAAGGAATCCTGAAAGCTCTCTACTCAAGGTACACAATAATAAAGTGAAAGGTGAGAAACTAATCCATAGGCATAAATAGAAACTCAAGAGATGATCTAGGCTACATGCTTATGGAAGTTTCATCACATGTCTATTTACTTGAGTTACCCTGGACTGGTCACTCTGGACCCCAGACCCTCAAGTATTGAGTTACCCTAGACTGGCCACTCTAGGCCCCAGACCCTCAATACAATCCATGTGGGACTAGAATTCTCTCTCATGGAAATGAGGAATTCTAATCATAACCATACTCTAAATTATCTTTTTAAATGATCTATAAAGTTTTAATTACTATGTTATCACTTAATTACATAACCTACAATAGGTTACCCAGGTACTGACCACTTTGGGTCCCGGCCCCTATTGTAAGCCACTCCCCTAAGATGCACTTAATCAATCTCCCCTATGCTCATAATCTCACAAACATCCAATAGGTATACAACCAGGTAATCCTAGATGTAGTTTCACACATAGAAACCAAAATGATTACGAAGATACCATAAAAAGATAACATCCAAATCAAGAGCCCATAAGATCAAAACCAAGACAATAATCAGAATAAACACATGCATCCAACATAATGTTGAAAACAAGTCCAACTGACAAAGATCTCTGCCTCTATTTCCCCTAGGTCATTCTAATACCCGACAACACAATATGCACAAGAAGACACATCAGGCACGATGAATACAACACTCACATTATAAAGAACTGAAACTGAACCATAATCAACATAATTGAACCCAAACATGGGAATACATTAACCAATAAAAGACACCTATCATAAACATTAATATGATGCCATAATTAAGAGAATATGCCCTATAACATTCTAAGAATTTGGTAGAGTAGAAAGCCCAATTTCAGTAGAGACATACCACTTGTACAGAGTAAAAACTTGTTGTCAATAAGATCAATTTTGAATCTTTTTCACAAGGTTAAAATATGTGCCTAAATTAGGGTACATACAAATCACACTTAGAATCGATAAATAAACTAGGTCTAATCAAATTTTGCTTAATCCAAAAGAAGTAAATCATAATATTTTAATATTCCAACAAAATAATTATAATATGAAACCACATAGTATCCACTAGTTCACAATACAAAAATACATTATAACCAAAGTATTAACATAGTGAAATCTAATTACATTATTATACAAATTAGCAAATAAATTTTATTCCAAATAAATTGATAATACTATCAAAATATACAAACTAGAAAACCCATCTAATATAGCTAATCTAAATAATAAATCAAGTATTTATTTAAGTTGCGGTCAAGGATCTTAATTAACTAATATATTTAAATTAGCAATTAATCCCAACTACATTAACTAATAAACAAATAACAATTAATAATAAAATAAAAATAAAATTTAATAACTTAATTTAATTTACAAATGAATTATAAACTAAACCAAATAAAAAAAATTATTTAATAATAAATAAAATATAAAAAAAAAATTTATAAATCAAAAATTTTAAAACACAAAGCTTCTAGTGTGCAGGGCCCAGGGCACCACACCCAACACCATCAGCGCCTGCCCCCATAGCTTTGTCGTGTCAATCCCCTCAGGGGCTGTACACGGTAGGACCTGTGGTCCCCTGTACCTGCCGCAAGGTGGGGAAAGGGAAAAGCAAGGGCTCCGCCCTTTAAAAATTTATTTATTTATTATTAATTTTTTTTTAATACTTTTTAATATTATTTGCCAAAAGAAAAATATACCATATTATATAAATATATCATTTTTTTATATTTTCTTTTAATATAAATTATTTCATTCATATGTAAAGTCATATTTTTTAATAATAGGATTTACAAATTGCCAAAATCAAATTTATATATATATATATATATATATATATATATATATATATATTTTGAAACCAGCTTAAATACAAATATATATATATTTTTCCTTCTATATTTTTAATAAGAACAATCACATGCACTGTCACATCTTTGTGTAACTTTTAATCAGAAGCTATTACTGTATTTCTTTTTTTAATACCAAAAGATAGAAAATATTGGAAGACCTATCATTGTCAACATAGAATATTTTGATTCTCTCTAAAACTCAAAAGAATTTAGTCCATTAACTTGACTGTGTAACTTTTAATTTTTCAAAGCAAAAATATACAAAGAATGATTATTTAAATTCTAAGATGAATATTCATTCCGAGATTGGGTTTTTGTCCTAAATTGATTTCTCTTAATAGGGGATTAATTTTTCTCCTAGTACTATAGGTAAACTATACAACAGGATTGATTTATCGATTTATAGGCAAACCATGAAGAATTAATTAATGAAATTTGGCCAGCATAATGGTACGATGCCAAGTAATAATAAAATACAAAAATCAACTACACTAGGGTTTCTGAATACCCAGATCTATTGAAAACACAGATCTACCAAATAGAAAACATAGAAAACTATAAAAGCACAGAAAGACAATTAGATGTGAAAACATAGACCAAAAACACCAAACTGATATCTTGCCCTTTCAACTTGACAAAATATTTGCATTTGACCAATAACTGCAAGCAACTGAATGATAAATCCACATACCTGTATCTTTGCAAAATACCTGGAACATCAAAAAGATGGCTAAGAGGCTACTGCCATGATTTTTATCTACTGAATATGGGAAAAAAACACCAAAAAGAATCAAATAGAAAACATGATTGGTCATTTCAAAGAGCATTCATTATCAAATAAAATGCAATGACTTCTGTCATGCTCAATTAGCTTTCACTTGCTCATTTTCTCCCACTCCTTTTCTCCCACTCCTTTTCTCTCACTCCTTTTCTCTACAATTAAAATAAAAATGATTTGGCCCTTTCAAAATAGTGAATTGATATCCTTGAGCACAAGCACCAATAACATCAACTATTTTGATCTGTGGGTACCCTAATGTTGGCAAGAGTTCTTTTATTAATAAGATTACTCTGCAAGCTTGAAGAAGTGGTATATTTTGGCAAATGAAGAGTGGAAAGATGATGATATTCCTAAGATCATGGATGGACACAATGTTGCAGACAAAATGGGAAGACATCTTTCTACCCTAGCCCTAGATCCTTCGATAATTGGGGTAGGATCCAGACCCAGGCTAAAAAGATGTCTTCCTTTTTGTTATGGAATATAGGCTCTGCTACTGCAACAACTACAGACTAAGATGTAGATATCACAACAACTAAGAAACATAAATGTAGGCATCATGGTCACAATTTTTTGGAGACACAACATAATTGAGTGGTATTCCCAAACAATGCCTTTGCATCATCTGGGAATACCACTCAATTATGTTGTGTCTCCAAAAAATCGTGACCATGATGCCTACATTTATGTTTCTCAACTGTTGTGTCCCAGGACCCCTTATGACCCTTTATGACCCTTTACGATCCCTAAGAATACATCTTAGAGGTCTTAAAATGTTGTAAAGGGTCATAAGAGGCTCCTAGGAGGGGCCAAATGAGCTTCAACCTTCACGCGGTTGGCCTTGTTAAGTAGAGAATGTTAAATTATTCTTGAAACAAAGAGAAGCTCAATAATTTAAGGTCTCAGTCCACGGAGATGCTGAAAAAATGACGGGAATCAATGATGGAGAGTTTTTAGATTTTGAGAAGATGTATATGGAGTGGAGATCAGATTGAGTACCAGTGTAGAGATGATGATTCAGTAACCTATGTCTATGAAACCTTCACAATTATCCCTTCTTTGGCCTCCACTCATTCCTCTTCTCAAAAATGGTTATCTAGAAACTTTGGATACTATTTCTCATCCATGCATGAAATGTGCTAGTGATCATATAAAATTACTTTAGGCCTCTAGTATTGATGAGCTACACAAGTGTAAAATGTTTTTGTGAGACTGGGATCAATTATATTGGATACTGTGTAGTGTACATAAATGCAAGGCGGTGATTATTCTCGACAGGTATAAGTCTTCCAAGCCTTACCCCTTAAGCGGTGATAATGGACAGGTATAAGTCTTCCAAGCCTTACCCAGTAGCTAGGACTATAGATAACACAGCTCAAGAGACCATCATAGTTGGTCTCTTTCTTCAGTCTATATTATTGAAAAAATGTTTTACCTTTCTTTAGCTCATCAAATTTAGGGATTTGAAATAATTTAATAGAATATTTTCATGTATAATGTACATTATTTAAGTTTGACGCTGAACAAATTTATATACTTTGCGCACTTGTATACTACAAGGATGGCCATAAAGAAGCATCCCCTCCCATGGCTTGAGTAATTTAGGCCATTGGAGGAGATGCTTCTTTATCACCATCCTCATAGTCTACAAGTGTGTGAAGTAGATAAATTCATGCAACGTCAAGTTAAATAATATACGTTGTCATGAAAATATTCTATTAAATTCTTTCAGATCCCCAGATTTGATGAGCTAATGAAAGGTAAAACATTATTTCAATAATATAGACCGAAGAAAGAGACAACCTATGATGGTCTCTTGAGATTTATTATTTTTAATGTGCATATCCATCACTTTTTTGACAATTTAGAGTTTATTCCGATGGTAGTTCTATACCACCTGTCACCTCTCCGACAGATCAAATGTCGGAACAATTCCTTTTCAAAAATTACTATGATAGGAATGTTATATCTCAGATAGGCCTACTTGTTAGAAATATATTGCCACACTATTACTCTTCCGACTGTGCCAATGCCAGAGATATGTAGTTTTCAATAGAAATTAGTGACAGTAATGCTATAGTACTAACGGGTTTATCTATCAGACATTGGCTATTGATCTGTCGCTATTCCAATAGTTATAATGTGGGAAAGTAATTATTTTCGACAGGTAATTTCGACAGCCATGCTATTTTTCTGATAGGTCTTCTTGTCGAAGTTTTGCTAGATGGACCGTAGGAAATGTCATAACAAAGCTAGTATTCATGTACAAGTTTCCAATGGAATGTGGTGTCAGAAAACTGATAGTGACCTCTTCCATCGCAATTTGCAATGTAAAAATGGCGATGGATACATATGTCAAAATATCAACAAATGGGCATTGCAAATCTGACAAATGGCCCTTGAAATTTGACCTTAAATGTACTAGTGTTTGCTTTATTTTCCAAATTTACCATCCAAGTTAGAAATTGAAGAATGAATTGCCTACTCTTTATGAAAAATTTCCACATAGAGGAGCCAAAATGTGGATGTGCAATTGTAAAGGTCATTTCCATCAAATTGTTGTCTAGTTATTTTTCTTGGATAATGCAAGCCCAATTTGAAGATGGTTTGGTATATAAGATCCATGCTAGCATTGCCACAAATGAGATATTTATATCAAAAATGCATGTATTCATGTGCCTCCTTTTTTTATTTAGTAATTAAATCCAACCAATTGAGAGGAATCTTATTCCTATTCTCTATATTTCTATTCCATAGAAATTTACAAAGTAGCTTCTCGATTTGTTGAAAAATGCCTTGTGGAACTTGGAGCATAGACATGATGTAATTTGGAATAGAACTAGGGACTGACTTAATCAGAAGTAACCTACCAGAAAATGATAACTAATTTGATTTCCAGGAGGAAATTATACAATTGATAGAGGTAAGTATATGGGCCCAATATGAAGATGTCACAACCCGATTTGGATCTCCTATATTTTAGGATTATTGTGCAATTGTTTTAGACTTATGTTGACTTAGTCGAAGGTTTGTCCACCCAAGTCATATTAAATAAATGATATAGATATAGTTTTATTATATTTTTCTAATTAATTTATGATGAAATATTTAAATGAAATGAAAAGTATGATGTTATATATGGAATTTTTACCTTCATTATGAAATATGTTATGAATTATTATTGATGATGAAATTGAAATGATGAACATGATATGCAATTTAAATTTCATTATGGGTTATATGAGACTAACCTACTGATGATCTTTTGAGTTTGAGCATGCATGATAGGAGACGAAGGCGGAAATGTGATTGAGGTAGAGTGTATTTATCTTGTCGGCAGAGATAAGATCGAAATAAGATTGGTTGCAAGCACACACCACGTATAAATTTTGTTTTCTTACATTAGATTCCTTCTTGTGTATCATATATATATTTACTTGTTGTATGAGTTATCAACAATGTGTTAAGTCAATTATAATTGCATCAAAAGGAAATGAGTTTTTGAACTTAACTTTTTAATTTATTATAGAAATGATAAATTTGGATTTAGCTATGTATGATTGATGTATTTATCTGATTATATTATTATGCTTTTTGAATATTTTATTAATTCATAGAAATAGCGATATTTGTTTTAGTTTTTTTTTTTTATAAAATCTACTAATTATGTGTGTGAATTTTGTACCTAGTTGCGGACACAACACTTCAGTAAAACATTAGAGGTTAGCAAAAATTAAAATCTTGCAAATAAATGAAACTATGCTAACTAGGTGATTTACTGCCTTCTAGTAGGTGTGAGTATGATGTTCTCAGATGGAAATCAAGATCAATGAAAATGCAACACCTAAATGAAGGATTTGAATGCAAAATATTGAAAGATTGTATGAATGCAGATTATTCTATATTTTTGTATTTTCTGTGCAATATATGAAAATTGTATGGATCTAAGCTATATGAATAAAATTGAATGTAGATTTAATCTAAGAATTCTATGGATGATATGAAATCTATGATATGAAACTATGCAAAAACTATGATCAACTATGAAAGATCTCACAAATCACCTGTTGCAAGTGCTCAAGCCTTCAACCGCCAATTCGCTAGAGTAATTGTGCAAATTCGAGTGATATGAGATTATGAAGAGCTGAGCCTTGATTTTATAGAAATCCAGGGCTTTGAGGATGCAGGAGAAAAGCCATAAATCACTCTTGATAAACTCAAGTTGATTTTTGAGTTATTAGGAAATCATGAATAATTAACTCACAAAAATCATGCAAAAGCAGTGTTTAACTCAAAATAGAGTTTAGATCAAATTTTAACTCATCATCAGATGTTGAGTTTCAATTTTAAAATTGATTGTTAATTTCAAGTTGCCTGCTTTTCTGATTATGCATGATTTATTTATAAATTAATTTAAAAATAAAGTGATTTATTCTCAACTTAACTGTTTTTGAATTAAAACAATTGATTTATGGGTTAATCAATTATTAAATCAAAGTTTTATTCTAAAACTATATTATTAAAAATTGACAATTGACATTAATTAATTAAATATGAATTTAATCAATTAGTCGTGAGATTTTAGATTTATTGTCAAAATTAAATAATATAATTTAGGAATAAATTTAATTAAATTTAATTAAATAATTAAGCAGTAGTATTAAATCTGATCAATTAAATATTCAAAATATTCAATTAATCAAACTTTAGGATAAATAGAATTTATCACCAAATAATTATTAAATCAAGAATAATTAGGATAATAAGAATATTGCTAGGAATATTCTTCAATGCAGAATTTAGGATAAAATCAATTAGGATTCGATAATGTGCAGATGTACCTTAAGTTAGGACTTTGATGTCGATTTCATTCAATTTGAAGATGTAGGACATTAATGAACCTATAGCCCATTTTTGGGGTATTACATTTTGCCCCTCTTTGAATCACTGTGCAAAGCATAGTGGTTCAATGAATAATCTGTGTATGATACAGATGTATGAAACTGATTTGAAAGATTAACCGATTTTGAGATAGAAACCAATTGAAAGATTTAAAGATTTTAGATTTAGGTCTTGACTGACCAAAGATAATGTTAACTATAACAACAATGAACTGATGATTATGAAAAAGTGTCAAAACGCTTGATTCTGAACCTTATGATTGCGAAGAAGTGAGTGACTGATTCTAGACCTGATTGTCCCAAGAGAATCATATTGGTATCACATCCTAAACCCATCAGTTACAAAGAACCAAGGAAATGACGCTAATAAACCGTTGGTTATGAAAAGATGATACAATTTACAAGATAGATTTTGGGATACCAGATTGATATGGATCTTGATGAATCTAATATGCCCTAAGAGATGATAGATTTTCCCCAAGCGACGAGGACTTTAGATGAATCGGTAACTAGACGTGGTTGTTGTCTTGATCACTGAGAAAATAAATTTGATTTACAGATTTTGATTGATGTGCAATACCATGCTCCCCTCGGGATTAAAATTGAAATCTGACAAAAAATGTGTGTGTGTGAATTTTGTACCTAGCTGCGGACACAACACTTCAGTAAAACATTAGAGGTTAGCAAAAATTAAAATCTTGTAAATAAACGAAACTATGCTAACCAAGTGATTTACTGCCTTCTAGTAGGTGTGAGTATGATGTTCTCAGATTGAAATCGAGATCAGTGACAATACAACACCTAAACGAAGGATTTGAATGAAAAAGATTAAAAGACTGTATGAATGCAGATTATTCTATATTTTTGTATTTTCTGTGCAATATATAAAAATTGTATGAATCTAAGCTATATGAATGAAATTGAATGCAGATTTAATCTAAGAATGTTATGGATGATATGAAATATATGATATGAAACTATGATCAACTATGAAAGATCTCACAAATCACCTATCACAAGTGCTCCCACCAATTTGCTAGAGTAATTGTGCAAATTCGAGTGATATGAAATTATGAAGAGCCGAGCCTTGATTTTATAGAAATCTAGGGCTTTGAGGATGTAGGAGAAAAGCCATAAATCACTCTTGATAAACTCAGGTTGATTTTTCAGTTATTAGGAAATTAGGAAGAATTAACTCACAAAAATCATGCAAAAGCAGTGTTTAACTCAAAATAGAGTTTAGATCAAATTTCAACTCATCATCAGATGTTGAGTTTCAATTTTAAAATTGATTGTTAATTTCTAGTTGCCTACTTTTTTGATTGTACATGATTTATTAATTTAAAAATAAAGTGATTTATTCTAAACTTAACTATTTTTTGAATTAAAACAATTGATTTATGGGTTAATCAATTATTAAATCAAACTTTTATTCTAAAACAATATTATTAGAAATTGACATTGACATTAATTAATTAAATATGAATCTAATCAATTAGTCACGAGATTTTAGATTTATTGTCAAAATTAAATAATACAATTTAGGAATAAATATAATTAAATTTGATTAAATAATTAAGTGGCAGTATTAAATTTGATCAATTAACTATTCAGAATATTCAATTAATCAAACTTTAGGATAAATATAATTTATCACCAAATAATTATTAAATCAAGAATAATTAGGATAATAAGAATATTGTTAGGAATATTCTCCGATGCAAAATTTAGGATAAAATCAATTAGGATTCGATAATGTGCAAATGTGCCTTAAGTTAGGACTTTGATGTCGATTTCGTTCGATTTGAAGATGTAGGAGGTTAATGAACCTATAGCCCATTTTTGGGGTATTACATTTTGCCCCTCTTTGAATCACTATGCAAAGCGTAGTGGTTCAAAGAATAATCTATGTATGATAAAGATGTATGAAATTGATTTGAAAGATTAACCGATTCTGAGATAGAAACCTATGGAAAGATTTAAATATTTAAGATTTAGGTCCTGACTGACCAAAGATAATGTTAACTATAACAACAATGAACCGGTGATTATGAAAAAGTGTCAAAATGCCTGATTCTAAACCTTATGATTGCGAAGAAGTGAGTGACCGATTCCAGACCTGATTGTCCCAAGAGAATCATATTGGTATCACATCTTGAACCCATCAGTTACGGAGAACCAAGGAAATGACACTAATGAACTGTTGGTTATGAAAAGCTGATATAATTTACAAGATAGATTTTAAAATACCAGATTGATATGGATATTGATGAATCTGATATGCCCTAAGAGATGATAGATTTTCCCCAAGCGATGAGGACTTTAGATGAATCAGTAACTAGACGTGGTTGTTGTCTTGATCACTAAGAAAAGAAATTTGATTTATAGATTTTGATTGATGTGCAATACCATGCCCCCTTCAGGATTAAAATTGAAATTTGACAAGAAAAAGTCAGTGTTGAATGGTTTAGAAGCATGTTAATTAATTTGAGAAGTGGTTAGACACGTTTGAGAATGCATTCTACATCATTGAGAGGTCCTGGAGACCAAGTTTGACTAGTTTGACCATGAGTTGACCATGGTTGACCAAGTTGAAATTTCAAGAGGTTGATGTTAGATAATCAGTTAAGTTGAATACTGGAGTTCTATGATGATTAAAGGTTGATTATGCAAGTAGTTGGTCGTCCTGGGTCCGAAAATTTGAAATCACTATTTTGACAATATAAATGATCTTAGATTGTGATTTTGATCCTGAAAATGGGTTTAGAATGTCGAAATAAGCTAGGGGTGCAATTTTCATGGAAAACAGAGCACTTTTAAAAATTAGGTCAAAAGCTATATAAGGACCAAAAGGGTCATTTTCAATTCATTATTCACTTTTGACTTTTGAAACCTTATGGAGCCCTCTGAGTGAGAAAATGGTTGAGTCGAAGGTACCTGTCTCTTCCCACCGATTTGAGAGCAACCAGCAACATTAGTGGCCTCTGCAGTATGGACATCCGGTATGTGGACCTCTGTGCTTCTTCATAAATTCTATTTTTTTCATGTTTGTAGCATTTTTAGGGTGTTTTTATACATTTCAATTTTTCAATTCTCACATGCATGAAAAATCATACGACTATCCCTTGTGACTCGTACGACTTTTCAATGTCCTATACAGTGTCATATCAGAATCCCCCTAAACTCATTTGAGAGGGACCCAAGAGTCATACGACATTTCATCAGGTCCCTCATCTATCGTATAGTGATCCCTAGAAAGTCGTATATGCATGGTTTGTTGTATGGGACCATGCTAAAACTCATATGAGTTTTGATGCCAGTCTGTATTGTCGTATGGAAAATAGTGAGCTTAAAACTCATTTTTAGGTCCAAATTTTTTATTTTCTGATTCTTTAGGCTGATTGTTGAGAATTTAATGCACCTTCTGAGATAGTGAACTTTTGAATTTATGTATTGTTAGCTTTTTTTTCAACCAAATTACTTATAGGATAACCCATTTCTATTCCGTGTAGGTTATATACCCTGATGTTCATGTGCGCATTTCACATCCTATAACTCAGAGACTCTGCATTTCATTGCCTGACCCTATGAGGGTACATCTTGCTTCCTATGGATTCGAGTATTTGATTCAGTTGCCTAAGATTAGGGTTAACCATGGACTGTTGATGGCATTGATAGAGTGGTTTCATTCAGAGACCCAGACTTTCCATCTACCTACTGGAGATATTACTGTGACACCTAAGGATGTATATAGGATATTGCACATTCCATTTCATGGTCCTTGTCCAGATTATGTGAGTTCTGGGAACTCTAGATTACATTCTTTCTATAGATTGTTCGGAGATGACACATAACTCACTAGTTCTATTTCCTGGGAGTTATTAGTGCAATGCTATGGGAAGACCCATAGACTAGAGTGTATTATAGTAGGCATGATAGGAGATATCATCATGTCCGATCATCAGTAGAATGGTCTATTGATGGGCTGGGCCCTGATGGTGGCACGATTGATGGCTACTCCTTCTGAGTTAGTGTGGGGTCAGTCCATGCTTGCACACATGTTCTTTGAGATGCACGAGATCGTGTATTAGGAGAGCAAGTCTTTTGCTTCTGGTGCACTAGTTCTTCAGATATGGGCTTGGGAGCACATCCCAATTTGTAGACCAGTGTGTCAGCCATAGCGCCAGCCACAGGATCCGGTTATATATATATATATATATATATATATATATATATATATATATATATATATATATATATATATATATATATATATATATATATATATATATATATATATATATATATATATATATATATATATATATATATATATATATATATATATATATATATATATATATATATATATATATACTTTGGTTATGTTACACAAGTGTGCATGGGTCACACAAAGTACTTTAGGCGGTGCCTTGATGATATGACTTTTGTAGTATGGAGACCATATTTGCTGATAGAGGCCTGGCCCACTACGAGGGATCAGTTTAGTTATTTCTGTCAGAGCTGTGTACGGATTGGGAGATCCATTGTTGTTATTAAGCACTTCCTGATCAGTAGGGTATGGAGGTAGTATGGCATCATTTAGGATGCACTAGAGGAGCTTGCATCTTATGCATGGATCCATAGAGAGCTTGGATTAGGATGGGGCTCTCAGTTATCATATGCCCTTTGTACACAGGAGTACAGTGGTATCATTGGCAGAGATTGGGACTATAGAGAAGATGTGCCAGATGTTGATGTTATAGATGGATTCATTGGATGGCTTGCAGAGCATCCTATACATAGATTCTCTGATCCTACAGAGTTGATACCTTCCATGGAGGAGGTGATGGATGTCATAGGTGCATAGGTATAGAATGGTCAAGGACAGAGACATGCACAAGTATAGATGCCCCAACCTACACCTCCGAGGCCAAGAGCAGTCTTCACACCTCCACAGAGACCATTTGGAAAGATGAGACCACCTCATCCCTCTAGTTCTTTAGTAGGAAGACCTATAGTTTTACACAGGAGATCAACTAGAGGAGAGAGTGGCACTTTAGGTAGTGTGGGCACAATAGATGAGGTACTGAGTGCAGAACAAGATGTGGGTGCTAGTCCAGATCCATTACAGGGTGAGACCAGTTTTGATCTTGGTGCTAAGGCTAGATGCCATAAGGTGCAGAGAATAGAGACCACAAAGTAGCTAGCGATAGATACTGATATGCTTGCGGCAGATGTAGATCCTAGTGTGCCATTGAATCTGCATGAGATTATTAGATGATTGAGATTATAGGTTTGAGACTTGAAGGAACAGAGTGCTCGGTGGGAGGAGAGATTTGCAGAGGCTGATAGATAGAGATCTAAGCTTTGAGAGGAGAATAAGTGATTATAGTAAGAGGTGATACATCAGACCCTGAGAGTGGCATACTATGTTTCTACTTACTATACTATTTTACCTGTTGCTCAGAGAGTACCCACATACTCTCAGTATATGATAGCTTTAGAGGGAGTGAGAGCACCTAGAGCTGAGGTAGTTCCAGATGCACCACTACCACCTCCACCAGATGTAGAGGAGCATGCAGATAGCTGACCTATCTAGACATTCTAATATTTTTGCCATTTTGTTTATGTATACTATTCTAACTTCTGATAGCTCACATGAGCTCATTCTTTTGTACTTTGTGCCAGTAGTGCACCCTTGACTAGTTTGAGTTAAATGATATGAGATCAAGATTTTGGTTGTGACTTCATGTGTACTTGTCATGTTTTTTATTTATGATGATATCATGTGATGTAAATTCTATGGATAGTGTAGAATGTATGTATGGATTTATGCAATGCAATGATTTCTTTCAAATAGATGAATGTTATGAAAATGTAATTGATTATGGAAAATGTATGAATATGTATGGAATGTAGATGCAATAGATGAAATGATCATGAATATGTAATGGAAATGCAATGATACACATGATATGTTTTTTAGGTATTGATGAAGACAAGTACTCAGTCTTATGTCAAAAAGGATATCTAACCTAGGATGGTGACTGCTTGCGGTTCTGTGAGGAAACCTTCGTGTGAGGTTCAGCTCTTCATTTCCAGTTTAAGTTTAGTTTTGAAGGATTTTTTAAGCATTCAAGTGTGTTCAAAATTTTTTGAGATCATGAAATCATAAAAAGTGCAAAATGAAATGCAAAATGAAGTGCAAACCTAAGACTTAGGACCTAGTCACTGATCATGTGTCGATTTGTTGTCATCATTGAACTTTTTGGTAACCGGATAAATCAATACAATGCCCACTAGTTATGAAACCATAGACATATGAATATCGATTTATATGCACAAGAATCAATACAACACCCACTGGTTAGGAAACCATGGGCATATGAATATTGATTTTATTTTTGAGATGTTAGATTAGATATAAGCACCGAGGCACAAATGCCAGGATGACCTGAATATCATGTCCATTTTGATATAGCAATTTGTATAAGCATCAAACCATATATGTTGTGATAAACTGAATACACCTTGCAGTACAAACACATCAACCAGTTAAGAGATCATTCTAAATCTAGTGTGAATTACCTGTAGTGACCCTTTATCATTCACATCCTTAGGTGAGATTGTGTTTCACAATAGGAGAAAGAACTCACTCAAAAAGACAATAGTTAGATCAAAATTCCTTGAATTTTCCAGGTATCAATGGTCAAGGCACTCATGGTCATCTAATTTGAGATAGAGGCTCTTACAGATGGACATCATTTCAATCTAGAATTTCCAAAGTTGTTAGATTTTCACATACAAGCAGAAAACAAAGAAAAGATTATGCCCCCTATCATCACTTCTCTAAATCCTATAAAGGACATCATCAAAGAGCTCAAAGGGTCAAAATATGCAAAAAAAATCTCAATGTGAATCAGTAAACATACAAGGAGATAAAAGCATGTAAAAGCATAGATTATTTTCTATTTGTGTTTGATGTTTGATTGCGTTGTTGTAGATGCAAAATCCTTTGAGGAGAGGAGACTGACTAACTGACTCAAATGAAGCTTCAAAGGACTCTGACTGGATATGACTCATCTAGGATACACTGGAGGCCATAGAATATGACATTGATTGCCCCCAAGTTTGAAACATTGATAGGATATAGACGCTTGAGCTGATTGGTGTACATACCGACTTATTGAAAATAGGAATGCAGAAACAAACCGAGATATATGTACAAACTAAAGCAAGACTGAAAGCTGGGAAAGACCAAGATTGTGCTAATAGATGGAGCATTTTGAAACAAGTGGCACCCATTTGCTAGGTTTCACCATCTTGGCAGAGATTCTATTTTTGCTACCAAGGTGCCTGTTTCCAAGTTTTCACCAAGGCACTTTTTCTTTTTCTCATTTTTTGTATTGTTCATTTTTTCAATTTTTTTGTACTTTTGATATTTTTTGAATTTTTTGTGAATCATCAAGGTGCCTATTTGCTAGGTTTTCACCAAGATGTTCATTTTTTTAGGACTTTTTCAGATTTTTAAAAAAATTTCAGGACATTTTACCATAGACTGAATGCCTTAGGCATAGAATTTCTTCAGATGCAGAATGTTGATTAGTTCTCGAAGCTGTTCTCCTTCAATCATTGAGAGTTGATAGGCACCAGAGCTAAAAGTAGCAATGATAACAAAGGGACCCAGCTAGTTGGTTTCAAACTTTCCCTTATGTTCTCTATGTGATTGATTTTTAGGATTCTCTCTCAAGCCTAGATCGCCAACCTGAAATTCTCTGTGTCTGACTTTCTTGTTGTAACCTCTAGACATTCTCTTCTGATACACTCTGAGATGATCATACGCTGCTTGTCTTCTCTCATCTAGTAGTTCAAGTTCTTGCAACCTAGAGACTCTGTAGTCATCATCAGTTACTAGACCATGCATTTTGATTCTTAGTGATGGGATTTGAACCTCAATAGGTAGTACCACTTCAGACCCATAAACTAAAGTGAATGGTGTAGACCTAGTGGGAGTTCTGATACTTGTTTTGTAGGCCCAGAGAGTTGGATTGATCATGAGATGCTAGTCTCTTCCTATTTTATTAACTGTTCGGTGCAAGATTTTCAATAGATTCTTCTTTGAAGCCTCTTCTTGTCCATTCCCTTGAGGATAGTAGATTGATGACCAATGTTGTGTAATCTTGAATTTGGCACATAGATCATTTAAGTCTCTCTTCTTGAATTAACCACCATTATCTATGACTATAGAGTGTGGAATACCATACTGACATATGATGTAGTTCAAGATGAACATTGAAAATTTTTTTCTAGTTGCTTGAGTTAAAAGAACTGCTTCTACCCATTTTGTAAAATAATTTGTACCTGTGATTATATGAGTATGTCCATTAGAAGAATGAGGGTGTATGGATCCTATAAGATCAAATGCCCATTGGTGAAAAGGTCATTGTGTATTAAAGGGAATTAGATCTCTCCTTGGGGCATGAGTTAAGTTTCCATGTACTTGGCACTTTTGACAGTTCTTAGCAAACTTGATAGCCTCTTTTTCCATTTCAGGCCAATAGTACCTAGCCTTAATAGTTTTCAAGCTAGTGTTAAACCATTCAAGTGTGACCCACAAATACCATCATGGACTTCCTCTAATGCACATTGAGACTCTTCCCATTCTAAACATCTAAGTAGCATACCATCTAGACCTCATTTGTATAGATCGTGAACAATGATGACATGCTGGGATGCATTTTGGATAAGATATCATTTCTCATAGCAGTTGAAGGTATCATGAGTGATTTGATCTTGGAGATAGGAGAAAAGGTTTTTGTATCTGGATGAGTCATGACCAAAAATAGTGCATATCATGTAGGTTTCAAGGGAATCATATGCAAGATAAGATAGTGCTTCCACCATGAAATCGTAGCATAGCTCATGTTCAGGATGCTGTAGTAAATTAGATAGTGTTTCCATTGCATCGACAACGTTGTTCTCTATTCTGGGTGTTTTCTCAAATGTGATAGATATGAAGTATCTCTTTAGATCATCTACCATTCTCTTGTATGGAATGAGATTTTCATCTTTCGTTTGATACACATCATTGACTTGGTGTATTAAAAGTTGTGAGTCTCCGTGAATGTGTAGTTTTGTTATTCTCCACTCAATTGCTATCTTCATGCTGTTAAGAAGGGCTTCATATTCAGCAATATTGTTTGTGCAAGGAAACTTGATTCTAAATGCTTTAGGGATTGAGTATCCTTGAGGAGTAATAAACAATATGCTTGCTCCAGATCGATTCTGTGTATAGGAGCCATCAAAGAATAACTTCCATGATCTAGATGATAGGTTCATGATAGAAGAATCTGGGAATTCTATTTGCATTGGTGTATCATCAAAAAAAGGTGTGTCAGCCAGTTGATTGGCAATAACTTGTCCTTTGATAGATTTTCTTTCAACATATTCAATTTGAAACTCACTTAAGAGCATGACCCATTTAGCTAATCTACCTGTGAGGGCAGCTTTGCTTAGCAGGTACTTTAGTGGATCAATCTTAGCTACCAAATGTGTGGTATGAGCTAACATGTAGTGTCTCAGTTTCTATGATGCAAAGCTCATAGCTAGACAAGCCTTTTCAATCATTGAATATTTCTTCTCATATGCTACCAATGTTCTATTGATATAGTATATAGCTCTTTCCTTTTTATTCTCATCATGTTGTGCTAGTAATGCCCCCAGTGATGCATCTATTATGGAGACATATAAGATCAATGGATTTCCTTGAATAGGAGGCATCAAAATAGAAGGATTTGATAGATATTTTTTGATATGGTTAAAGTTATTTTCACATTCCTCATTCCATGCAAAATTCACACCTTTATGTAATGTTTTTGTAAAATGTTGTGATATGTCTGCAAGCTAAGATATGAACTGTCTAATAGATTGTACTCTCCCTTGTAATGTTCTCATTTGACTGATATTCTTGGGAGGTTGCATCTCCATGATAGCTTTGACTTTAGCTATATCTACTTCAATTCCTTTCTTTGAAACAATGTAGCCTAAGATCTTTCCAAAAGTGACACCAAAAGCACACTTCTTAGGGTTCAATCTAAGACTAAACTTCTCCATTCTATCTAGAATTTTGCTCAAATCATTTAGATGTTTAGATCTTATCATAGATTTTTCCAAAGTATCATCAAAATAATCCTCCATAGTTTGATGCATCATGTCATGAAAGATAGATGTCATAGCTCTTTGATATGTAGCACCAACATTCTTAAGCCCAAATGGCATGACATTCCAATAGAAGGTTCCCCATGCACATGTGAAAGCAGTTTTCTCTTGATCTTCTGGCAAAAATTTTATTTTGTTGTATCCAAAAAAACCATGCATCAAAGAATACATCTCAAAGCCTATAGTCATGTCCACTATCATATCAATATTAGGTAATGGAAAATCATCCTTAGGGCATGCTTTGATTACATCTCTGAAATTTGTTCACACTCTGATTGATTTATCTGGTTTAGAAATAGGTACAATATTAGAGATCCATTCAGCATAGTCAATAACATGGATGAATCTAGCTTTCAATAGTTTCTCTAATTCAACTTTGACCAAGAGTACAACATGTGGATGCATCTTTCTAAATTTTTCTTAACAAATTTGACTCCCAGAGCTATAGATAAATGGTGCATTATAAGATTAGGATCCAACCTTGGCATATCTAAATATTTCCATGCAAATTTGATCTTCTTTTTTGTTAAGAATGTGGTAAATTTTTTCTTTTCTTCTTCTGATAAGGATTGTGCTACATGGATCAACTATGGTTCTTTTGTTGTTCCCAAGTTGATAGATTGAGTGGGCTCAATTAGAACTGGAGATCTGTCCTATAAATGACTTGGAAGGACATCAAATATCTCATCCTTAGGCACCTCAGAGAGGTTTTCACCTTCGGATACATCTTTTATTTTTACTTTTGTAGGTTCTAATACTACCACAAAGTGGTTTTCACCCTCAAAACTCCTTTTCTTTTTATTCTTATTCTTATTTTTCTGACTAAGATACTTGATGTCTGACTTCGTCATGCTAATGCTTAGTTCACTAATGGAAGTCCTCATAGGATCAACTACATTGAAGTAACAAGCAAGGGCATAGTAATTTGGAAAGGTATAAATACCTTGGCTCATATTAGTAGAGGTTTGGTCAAGAAGTTCAGGATGTTGGATAGTCAAAGTGGTGAAAGATTGGGAAAGAGTGTTTACAGATATGGATCTATCATCATTGGTCCTAACTCGATGCTCGAGTTCAATGGTGATATTACAACTTAAGATGTTCAATTCATGAATAGGGTCAATATCATTTTGGGAGTCCACTTTAGCCATTGGTGGATCAGACTCGTTAAGTTCATCATTTCTCTCTAGACTTATGTTGGGTTTAGGTGCATATTGGTGAATAACATCAACATGTTTTTCTGTGATAAGCTCATCTTTCTCTAGAATGACTCCCCATTCATAGTCATTTGATTCCTCATCTATGCCTCTAGGAAATTTAATAACATGAGTAAAGTCAGGATGAATACCCCAAGGAGGGTTACCCTCATATTCTGATTTGAATTCATACTCATGGGAATCTGTCTCAGAATAACTACCATCTTCCTCTTTGTCTATTTGATTTCCTTTGAGATCAGCTGGTTCTTGTGGTGTAACTATCTCTTGTTCTATAGTAGGTTCTTGTGTTTCTACTACATTGATTCTTTTTACTGGATCCTCTTCAGCTTCAAGGAGGTCTTTTATTTCTTTAGGAAAACACTCATAAGGAATGAGCTCATTAGTGGTGGTGTTAGAATCATCACTGTTAGATTGTTCTGTTGTTTCTTCCTTCAGTTGATTTTCTATGGATGACTCAATCTATTCTAAGACATGTGGGGAGTCCTTGCTAAGATAGAAAGGCTTCTTATTATATCCTAGACATGTTGTATCTTTGTTAGGTTGGCCATGGTGTTTAAGAGGTGATAGAAGACCTTTACCTTGTAGTCCTAGAGGTCCTTTTCCTTTGTATCCCATCTTTGTGATCAAATTATCCCCTGGTCCATATGATTTCTAAAGAATTTTACTTGAAGGTGAGTCACATTTCTAGACTGATAGGGATTGAGGCTCATCCTTGTATAACCATGCAAGCATAGCTTCATCTTCTTCAAACTCTTGTTTAGATATTTGTTCCGTGACAAAGCTTCCATTGAATATGACCTAGGATTCTTTAGCTATAGGTTTCACTTTGTCAGAAGGTTGTCCATAAGATTTAGGGGACAATGGGAGAGATGTGAGAGATAAAATAGGTTCCATTGTGTATTCTCCCATGCCATTATCTTTGATTTTTACTTCTTTAGCAATGGCTCCCATTTTGGATGTAGAGGCAACATCAGTTTTCTTAGAAGATTCTCTATTATTAGGAACAAGTTTTTGACACTTTCTTTTAATGCATTGCAAGTTGTGTATAGGTCTACTGGAATCATCATCTCTACTCCTTCATAATGAAATTTCACACATTGATGGTATGTGGAAGAAATAGCTTTCATTTCATGTATCCAGGGTCTTCCTAGAAGGATTTTGTAAGCCAAAGGTAGATCAAGAACTTGACATATGGTGTCTCTGATAATAGGTCATGTTTTGATAGGTAAAACAATAGTTCCCTTGGAAGATCTTTCTTTCTCATCATATGCTTTGATAGTTATCTTCTTCTTAGGATCAATGGTAGTTTCAGAGAAGCCCAATTGTGTGATCAAGCTGTAAGAACAAATATTGAGACTAGCACCTCCATCTATCAACATGCGTTTGACACGATGGTTTTGGATCAAGACTTCAATTTGCAAGGGATGGTTATGTAGATGACTCAAGGAATTATCATCTTCCTCTGAAAAGGAGATATACTGTGGAGACTTCAGATGACCAACCATAGTCTGGAATCTATCTAAGTCAAGGTTGTTAGGAACATTGGATCTGAGCATAGCTTTGTCTAGAATGGCTCTATGAGCTGGAGATATCTGAAGCAACTCAAACATGGAGATTTTTGCATTTGTATGCTAGATTTGTTGGACAATATTGTATGATGTAGGCCTTGTATCTTTAGGATTTGAAGATTTGGATGTAACCTTCTGTTTAGAAGTAGATGAAAGATTGAAAGGCATCTTAGGGACATTTGATGAATCTGGGATTTGTCCCTACAGATGTGCTTGAGCTTGTGATCAAGTAATTGTATCAGTTGATTGATTTTCACTATCTCTTCTTACAATTGTGATGACATTGCAACTTTCAGATAGGCATTGTTCAACCATATTGATGACAACATTGTTTCTAGTGTAGGCATAATTGACTTTAGCACCCATATTAGGTTGAGAAGAAGAATCTTCTTTACCATGTTTCGAAAATGGCTCCCTAAATGCTATATGATTGTTATTGCTTTTATGATTGTCAATCATGATTTATCTATTATCAATTTTGTCTTGTACAAGATGTTTCAAGCATATGAAGTTATTGGTTTTATGACCCTTATTATGATGGAAGTCACAAAAATCAATCTCTTTCCACCATTTTGGCTTAGGTTCAGGATCAAATGGTCAGATCTCAAGCAAGTAAATGATGTTGTTAGCCAACAGAGTTTTCATGGCAAATTCCAAGGATTCTCTAAGAGGAGTGAATTTGCAGTTAGGATATGTAGCCCAAGGTTTGTAAGCAGATGGATTCTTGTTAGATTCTGATGTTTTAGCTTCAAAAGCTTTAATGGCTTGGGTGCCAACAGTGAGATTGAAAGCATGTGCCTTAGATGGGGCATGGATATTATCAACAACATTGTCTATGATGACACCTTTATTCTTGTTCCATTTTTTGCCTTTGTCTTTAGAACTAGATCCAAATTCATACTTGTCCTTTTGAAGTGATATGTCTCCTTTTTGCACAAGTACTTTCTCAATTTTAATAGCATTTTCTACCATCTTATCAAAGGATGTATGATTTTCCATTTGAAAATGGTAGTTAAGTTCTGAAACAAGATTGTTGATGAAGATTTCCAGCTTCTCAGTTTATGGAATTGCTCTAGCATATAGAGAAAATTTCTTCCTTCATCTTTTGAGAAAAGTCAGGAATGGTTCTCTTGAGTATTGTTTTAGATTGTAGATGTCAATCATAGTGACCAAATGCTCGATATTGTAGGAGTATTGTTGATAGAATAGTTTGGTTAACTCCTCAAAAGTTTTGATAGTTGGAGGCATTTTTTAGAACCAATGAAAAGCTGACCCTCCCAGAGATCAAGAGAAAAGACACATTAAGTAGGTTGGTTCATGCATGAATTTCATAGATTGAGTACAAAATTCTCTAACATGATCTTGAGGATTAGAGTTTCCATCATACTTATCATATTTAGGCATCGCCACCCTTTTAGGGAATGGTGGCATGTACAAGTCTTTATGAAATGGAAAATGACATAGAGCTTCCATGGAGAACTCCTTAGGTTCCTTTTATTTTTCAAGTTTGTTAAGTTTGACTTGCATGGCATGCATCTATTTCATCATATCGGTAATTGGATTTTCTTCCTCATATGTAATGATATCTTGAACATTAAAGTTTGGAGGAAGTTTAGCTCCTTAATGAGCTAACTCTAGAAAGTATGCCTCTCTATCTTCTTTCAAGAAATGCATCATCATTCTCTTGAAATCATCATCATTTTGATATCGAGTAATTTCAGAAGGTGTGGGTTCTTGATCCATACCGTGTTGAGAGTGATGTCCTTGAGACCCGTGATGTGTTCCTCCATGAGACATGTTAGGAGTTTTAGGACTCCCTAGGATAGATTGAGGTGGGTTTTTTTTATTACCTCTATGAGTTGATGGAGGGGGTATGTAACCAACTTTCAATCAAAAATTGCCAAGACTGTCATCTTCGTAAAGACTTGAATTGTATAGTTGCTCAAGAGTTGGACCTATGTGAGTAGACAGAGGTAAGGTATGAGATGCTTCTCCAAATTTATTGTGTGATGAAGCTCTAGTTTCCACCATTAACCTTGGGTGAAGCAAAAGAGAAAGATGAAGACAACTGAAGAATGACTTGATTCAAGAAGATCGAATGACACAACCTTGTCAAGATTGGATTGATTAAAGAATAGATCAGATGTAAATGAAGGATACTATGCCACAGTAGTATGGGTAGACATCCAATAGATGGCAGGCACGAGCTCACAACACTTAGCTATTTTGTAAGAAGACTGAATTTGAAGATAATTTTGACAAGGTTTTGAAACAAGATGAAAAAGACTGAAATTGATAAATCAGAAGGCTAAATCAAACTCAAGAGACCACTTTAGGAAAATGATCAGATTCATTCTAGTTTCTGCTCTATTCCTAACACAGTGAATGTTTTGATAGAATCTAGAAATAGGCTGTAAAAACTAGATTTTTGACAAATTTGACCAATCTCTGACAACTTTTGAAAATTCTCAAATGAGTTTTTGAAGGCTCGTACAACATTGGGTATGCTCTCAAAAGAAAATTGCAAGACTTGTACGACAATTGCTGCCAAAGATAATTGTTCTTTTGATTTTTGGTGACAACACTCATATGACACAGTACTTGATATCGTATGACAATACAACGGTTTTGAAATGACTTTTGGTCAAGACTCGTATGAAAATCTGAGGCTGTGAGAGGACTTTTGACTCTAGAAAAGGTATTTTGATTCAGATTTTGCAAATTTTTGGTTTTCAATTTCAAATTGTTTGCAAATTTTTTTGTCCAGGTTTGAAGATTATTCTGGGATTGTTCATTTCCAATAACCAAATAGATAAACAAGCACGCAGAACAGCAAGCAAGTGATTTCAAGAACATTTGAAAACAATGAATAGGTGACAAAACAACCCTGCACATGAACAATCAAGTGACTAAATGTGCTAATCCCTAGAAGTGCTAATTATGTATGTTCCAAAAAGTTTTTCAATAACACACATATTCCTAGAAAATGAAAATTTGGCCTCACTACGATTTGTAGTAATGGTCTAACTCTGCAACTTTTGTGATCTCAAGAGGGCAAACTCCAATCCAGGCACACCAAGGTTTTGACACAGTCTGATAATTTAATCAATTAGGAGCTGCTAGGGAGATCTGACAGCCCAACAAGAGACCACACCTATGAAGATTTCCTCCATAAGGACATTTATATAGCGATTGTTGCTACCACAGTGAAAATGGTTATTACCGCTTGAGGTTCCATCCATGTGGTTGACCCAATTAAGGGAATGTCCACTATGGTTAACCCTCTCTAAAGGTGACTCACAAAGATACCACATGGGGATTGGTTCTAGATTCAAGGATCTAAGTTTCTGATACTACCCAAAAAGGGAGTAGAGCATAGTCCTCTAGCCTTTTCACTTTAACCAAAATAAAGTAGACAGATTAATCCGACATGCTAAGACCAAAATTATCTCACAAAGATCTATGATGTCCATTGCTTATGGTCTATCAACCTCTCTGAAGAGAGAATATATCAATCAAAAGTTGAAGATGCAAAAATCTAGTAGAATGTAAGGTAATCTCAGTAACCTCCCTACCTACAAGGGGATCCTTCGTCAAGAGGAGCTCCACATGTGTGAACAAGTGAAAGAAACCCACTCTCTCAAGATCATCCATAAATAGTGTTCATAGGGCCTATTTACTATGTGTAACAGATATGCAGAAAGCAAATCTATGTTCATTTTATAGCCTAAAGTGAAGTCTGTGATATGAAAGCAATAAAAGTCACACAAGCTTGACATGTGAGAGTTCATTTTTATGTCCAAATCAAAGTGTTATCATATCGTAGTAGAATACCTGAGTTCCTCACAATGTGCTTAATAGATTTTACCTATTTTAGCAATTTAGTTGCATTTTTCCCAATCAGACTCAACAAATATCAGTCAAAAATAGAAGATTTCAATTGTTAGGGTTAGCTGTTAGTCCAAATCTAAAAATCAAATCTGAAAAATTGCCAAAAATTATGAAACGACAATTGAATTCTGGAGTCAAAACTCATATGACAGTGGGTTGCCTTCCAGATGATAGTTGGGAAACTCGTACGATAGTGGGTGTCTTCTCATATGAAAATCAAGCTCCCAAATGATAATGTATAGTTGCTGATATGAGCCTTGATAGAATCAATTGTTGTATGACAACGGGGTCTTACTGGTATGATTTTCTGACAAAAGTCATACGAAAAATGTATGGATAAAGAATGAAATCATAGAACCAACTAGAAAATGATAGAAAAATAGATAGAAGAGAAATGTGAGAAATGGAAACCCATTTCAGGGCCCCATGGTGGGCGCCAGAAATGTGTATGTGAATTTTGTACCTAGCTGTGAACACAACACTTCAGTAAAACATTAGAGGTTAGCAAAACTCAAAATCTTGCAAATAAATGAAACTATGCTAACCAGGTGATTTATTGCCTTCTAGTAGGTGGGAGTATGATGTTCTCAAATTGAAATTGAGATTAGTGACAATGCAACACCTAAACAAAGGATTTGAATGCAAAATAATGAAAGATTTTATGAATGCAGATTATTCTATATTTTTGTATTTTCTATGTAATATATGAAAATTGTATGAATCTAAGCTATATGAATAAAATTGAATGCAAATTTAATCTAAGAATGCTATGGATGATAAGAAATCTATGATATGAAACTATGCAAAAACTATGATCAACTATGAAAGATCTCACAAATCGCTTGTTGCAAGTGCTCAATCCTTCAACCGCCAATTCGCTAGAGTAATTGTGCAAATTTGAGTGATATGAGAATATGAAGAGTTGAGCCTTGATTTTATAGAAATCTAGGGCTTTGAGGATGTAGGAGAAAAGCAATAAATCACTCTTGATAAACTCAGGTTGATTTTTGCGTTATCAAGAAATCAGGAATAATTAACTCACAAAAATCATGCAAAAGCAGTGTTTAACTGAAAATAGAGTTTAGATCAAATTTCAACTCATCATCAGATGTTGAGTTTCAATTTTAAAATTGATTGTTAATTTCTAGTTGCCTACTTTTCTGATCATGCATGATTTATTTAGAAATTAATTTTTTTTAAAAGTGATTTATTCTCAACTTAACTATTTTTTGAATTAAAACAATTGATTTATGGGCTAATCAATTATTAAATCAAACTTTTATTCTAAAACTATATTATTAAAAATTAACAATTGACATTAATTAATTAAATATGAATTTAGTCAATTAGTCATGAGATTTTAGATTTATTGTCAAAATTAAATAATACAATTTAGGAATAAATATAATTTAATTTAATTAAATAATTAAGTGGCAGTATTAAATCTGATCAATTAAATATTCAGAATATTCAATTAATCAAACTTTAGGATAAATAGAATTTATCGCCAAATAATTATTAAATCAAGAATAATTAGGATAATAATAATATTGCTAGGAATATTCTTCGATGCAGAATTTAGGATAAAATCAATTAGGATTCGATAATGTGCAGATGTGCCTTAAGTTAGGACTTTGATGTCAATTTCATTTGATTTGAAGATGTAGGAGGTTAATGAACCTATAGCCCATTTTTGGGGTATTACACTAATATGATACAAGAGATAGTGAAATCAGTTAACGTAGTGTGAACTTAACTTTCTAATCACTGTTAGAAATGCAAAGCCATTCCTTTATAATAGAATGATTTAAGGGAAATTATGAAAGAGAGGAAGTAAGAAAGTTGATAAGTAACATAAACATGAGTGGATACAACTGAATTCCGCTATGTTGGGTTGAGAGCTACCAAAAGGAAATGTTAACAAAAACTTGTATTATATGTGAATACATATTCTTTGTATTCAATCCTCTATCATCAAGTTAGATTCTATATTTTAAGTGACAGGCTGGAGGTTACAAGTGGAAAAGGAAGGCATACTTACTATGTAAGTGTACACACGTTCCTCCCACATACACATTCAACGGAAGATTGACGGGGTAGTAGGAGTCTCATGTGGTGGAAAGTGTAGGATTGAAAAGGAAGAGTTGATCATTAAAGAAGGCATAAAGAAGTAGATGAGGAAATAAGGAGGAGATGTGCAACATAGAAATGAGAAAAAGTGTGTGCAGTGAATAGAAAAACATGCAATAGTAAGGAAAAGAACAAAAAATAAGACAGTGGAAGGAGATGAAGAGCATGACAATTTTGAGTAAGGGGAAAGTTTCTATTCATATTACAAAGTGAACACGCACTATTAAAATATAAGGACACTGGTTTCTAGATTAAAAGACACAAAATGAAGAAATAATAAAAGGTGACAGGGAATAAATTCTATCATTTTTTAGAAATCTTAAACCAGGTATTTCTCATTCATGTTAAATTTTAAATTTTAGAAGCGTTATTAAGAAGACTAAGTAGGCAGATAAGCCTCATTATATTGAAGAAGTTTATGTTATTGGTCATCTTGTAGGAAATAAATGTTATATTTTTTAAAGATATATATTTCCTATAACTAGAGAGAAATTGGTTAAATCCTTGGAAATGAGAATTTGTTATCATTTTGGAATCATCCATATGTTTAGTAAACCTATTCGTAAAAAATGCATGAAATAAATGATTTTCTTGTTCAATCTTTGGATTTATATATATAAAGAAAACAACATGTTGAGGAATATGATACAAATCTTAGTAGAAATTGTGAGTTGTTGTTCTTAGGAAATTGTTATTATGTGTCTTGTTTGTTAAAATTGAATTAAATCATTCTCTTACTATAGCAATCTATTTTGTTAAAATAAATGAAATTGGAAGCTGTAGAAAATGGACAATACATTTAAGATTTGGGATTCGTTATAGATTTGAAACCCAGTCAGTAAATTGGATGTTGGTTTAAGTAATCTAGAAATCTATTTAATTTTTCTTCACATTGAACAATTGGTTGAAACTCGAAAAAAAGAAAATGCTTGTCGTTATCTTATTGAAGTTGCGATAGAAAGTAAATCAACTTCCTGTACCATGGATAAAAATCGATGACAGACCATTAAATCTGTGACAAGAACTATGTAAGTTCCTGTAGCATATCATGTGTATAAACCAGTTCATTTTATTTTTATATAGCTGAACTGGATTTCAAATAAACATTTGTATAAAATTGGAAATAGTTGTTATCTTAGAACTCAGTCACTGGAAAAGATAGTAAACACCAAAAAAAATCTTTTAACAAGCTTCGTAATTGGACTTATGGTTAGAACTTAGGAACAAGCTTGTTGTTTAGCTTATTTAAACTATGACAGAAACTTGATAGACTTCCTGTAGCAGTGGAATGATTTTATAAAATATGATATATGATTTCACTTTATAGAATGACTTTATGAGATTGGGTATTTATGGTCATTTCAAGAGGAAGTAAATTTCGTATTGAAAGGATAAAACTTGTTTTTATGATGTTTCTAGTTCTACATTTTTTTTTGGCTATATTAGAGAAAGAAATCTTGGAAAAGGGTGCCGAATATGGGGTAACAGAGAAGGGTAAAATTAATTTCTTTTACCTCCTAGTAAAAATATGGTTAATTATGCTTAGGTCTAAAATATGTAAACACATAATGGAATTTGTGTTGGTTATGTACTTTCTCTATGCCATATCTATGTTAGTTCTACTTTGTGTATGATAAAGTAGTTAGTTCACAGCTTGCACCAGATTCCTTTCTGATCCATCAGTGTCAAGTTGATAGATCACTCAAGTAGGGTTGGTGTGATCTTAATTTCAAGATGAGCCCTGGGGGAGTTAAACACTCCTTGATTGGGAAGAATGAATGCCTAGTCACATTTCCATCTTGAGATTTGCAGATGGACGATTGATTGGTTGATGGCATAAGAGATAGGAATTATATGCGGGTGGATGACTAATAGTCTGATGGCATAAATTTATGGATATCTTGTAACATTTTGACCTTATGGTCATGTAATATATTTTATTTTATCAATATAGTTTGATGTTTGATGTGTGATAGTATGGTTGACATCCCTTATGTATTATATACTCATGTTGTACTATTCATAGTATGGTCAATTTTTATTTATTATTTTGAGGATATTTGACATTATCTCAGATTATTGTATTTTATTTTAAATAAAGATGGAAGTTTTTGTGGAAAAGTATTTATATCTTGTAGACTTAGTTTTTTGAGTTGGACTTTCTGAGTTTTTTGTTGTAGAGCTTACATGTCTCTTTTGTGTAAGAAATGGTCTTTACATGTGGTATCAAAGCTATGTTTAAACACTTGGACCTTGGTCTACTATTGCTAATTTGTATACTCATGCTTGGTGCAAGAAGTGATTTATCACAATGCAAACTAGAAATAGTAATAGGGGTGGATCCAACAATGAGCGGGTCAATGAAGAACAAAATCCAAGGATGGATGAGATCCTAAACCTCATGGATGAACAAAGAAACCTATTACAACAAAAAATTAATCATATGGAACAACTTGAATAGGATGCAAGAGGTAGACAAAATGAAGAGTAAAGAAGAAAGAGGCAAAAGGATCAGAGACTTGAAACTCAATAGAAATTGAACGAAGACTAGCATTTGGAAGCTCTAAGAAAGGAAGAAGAGGATAGGAGGAATGAAGAACATCGGAACCAAAATGTAGATCATGGGCCTATAAACATACCTTATAATAGGGAAAGAATAGAAGAGGAGCTGAGTAAGGACCTCAAGAAGGTCATACCTCCTATATTTGATGGTAAGGCTATCAGTGATGCTACTGAGGCATGGGTAGTATCCATGAAAAATTATTTCCATGTTCATAATCTTTAAGGTGAATCTAGAGCTATGTGTGGTTATTTTTAGTTGGTTGGTGAGGTGGGTACTTGGTGGGACAATGAGATGTCCAAAAAAAGGATGCATCCTAGTGAGATCTCTTGGGAGGAATTCCTAGTACTTTTTTATAAGAGGTGGCTACCTCATCTTTACTATGATAGGAAAGTGGCTGAATTCCAGAACTTGATTCAAGGAGTTTTTACTATCACTAAATACCATGAGAGATTATAATGCTTGGTAAAGTATGTACCTCAATATAAAAAAAATGAGTGGTTCAAAACCCACAAGTTTATTCTCAGATAATGTCTAGAGATAGGATCAAAAGTGGATATGCATGAACCGGAGACTATGGAATTTTCTTTCAGGAAGGCTTTGAGACAACAGAAGAAACTAAAGCAGGTATCTTTAATCAGAGTGAGTCAAAGGACTTGTGCACCTCAGGGATATAAGAGGAAATTTGAAGATAATAAATTGAAGGACACTGGTTAGAAATAGGTGCAAAATATGAGAGGCAAGGGAAAAGGTAATGTTGGAAGGAACACCAATGGTAACAAGAACATGGGAAACAATAGGAATGAAAACATGAGGAATAAGCCTGATGGTAAGCAGGGACCATGATATGGTTGCTACACTTATGGAGGTGACCACTATGCTAGTGTTTTCCCTCAATGATCAACCCATGGAGATGAGAAAGGAACTTAGACTCAACACCAGATTAATGCACTTGTAAATATTAGACAAGCTGATTTTCAGGGAACACCCATTTAGATGGACGGTAAGATTTTTGGTCATGAAATATCTATTTTGATTGATATTGGAGCTACTGAATGTTACATAGATCCTAGAGTTGTTTCTAAATTTCTAGTTAGAGCATGATTTGTGTTAGAACCTTGGATGGTAGAATATGAAAACAAGGCAAAGCATAAGGTTGAGAAATTTTGTAGTGAGATTGAACTTCCTAATTTTTAAATGAATGTAAAATTTTACATTGCATCTTTAGGTTCCTATGATGTCATTTTGGGCATCAATTATTTAAAAAAACATAAGGCAATAGTGAACTGCAAAGATAAATTAGTAGAATGCCTTGATGATGCAGGTAATCCTATAATACTCTATGGTATGAAAAGGTCTCTTGAACTTAGAAAAATTTCTACCATGCAATTGAAAAAGGAAAAGAGAAAGGGGTGTATGATATATGTGTCTTATGTCAAAGATCTCAACACACCTCCTAGTTTAGAAGATTTCCCTATTCTATAGGAATTCGAGGATGTTTTCTTGAAGAGTTACCCGAGTTACCTCTGAAGAGAGAATTTGATTTCTTAATTGATGTGATGCCTAGAAATGAACCTCAATCCAAGGCTCCATATCAAATGACCCCATTGAAATGTATGAGTTGAAAGTGTAGTTGCAAGAACTCTTAGATAAAAGGTTTATTCACCCTAGTGATCTTTGTGAAGAAGAAAGAAGGTACCTTACGATTGTGCATAGATTACAGAATGCTTAATAATGTATCCATTAAGAATAGATACCCTCTTCCACAAATAGATGAAATTTTTAATCAAATGAAAGGAGCAACTGTGTTCCCCAAGATTGATTTGAGGTCTAGATATCATCAACTTTGAATCAAAGAGGAGGACATTGTCTATAGCTGAATGTGGACCTCTAATCCAACCATATACTCAACATAGTCATTGTTCGACCATTGAAATTATGAAGGTGAGTATGAATTACTCAATTCACAATATCTATCAATTTGACCTGTTGCCTCCTAATTAACTAGGGTGTTTGAATTACTCTCAAAAAGAGAACCAACAACCAAAAGACCAAGCTAATATGGAGGATTTAAAATCTTGAAAGATAAGGAAAGTACAATTAATCTAAGATGAATATGTAATTAAATCTAAGAATGAAGAGCAATTAATCTAAGAATAAAGAGCAATTAATCTAAGAACTTGAAAGAGATATGCAAATTAAGCTAATAACAATAAGCAAATTACTCTACTATGAGAATGCAATTACACTAAAAATGGAGATTAAACTAATGTGCAAAGAAAGCTTGAAAGTATGAAATAGTTGAGACTAAAATTTGCTATATTTTATGTGCTCTAAAATTGCCCTTTTCTTTGAATGAGGAAGAAGGTTCATAATATAGACAACCCTAGGGAGAGAATGAAGAGGTTCTTGAAATGAAATAGTTGACTCTTCATTCCCAATTGAGACAAATATTGAGGAATTACTTAATTAAAAGAATGAATTATTGCCACATATGGGTGACCCTTCGAGTAATTTGAATTATTAAATCCAAATAAGATAATCCATTCAAATAACCAAGTAATATTAATTCCTTTTATGTGTATTAGCTAAAGGGGGTGGATTTTAATTTAATTTAAAGCACTTAGGACTTTATAATTAAATCAATTTATCATAGGGATTATTTAGCTAATAAATTTGAATACTTAGGAATTAATTATAGTGTAAGATTAATGCAATTTAAGGCTTTTGCAATTGACACCAAGTCAAATAAAGTCATGTAGGAGAGAGAAAATTGCCTAGTAAAATAGGACTTTAATGATGTAAAATCAAAGAAAATGCACTAAAATTGATTGAAATTATAAGGTGCCAATTTTGGGGTATTACATTTGCCCCTCTTTGAGTTGATGTGCGAGCAGTGCATTGATTCAAAGAATAGTCTGATGTGACAGATGAGATTTCAGGATTATCCACATAATGGAGCTTAACCCTCGGAAGTCAAGGTTACGATGCCAAGACACCAAAATAGATCAAATTGTAGAACCACCTCCAGAATGAGGCATGATTCTCCGAAGTCTAAGTTAGATTGTGAAGACAATGGTCTAATGAAAACTTGAGAGGAGACTGGAATCGGGGTTAGATTTCCCCAATGCCAAGAATGAGGTTCAGTCTTTAGGAATCAGGGTTAGATTGCCCCAATACCCATTGATCAAATGATGACAGATGCAGACTTAGGACTAATCTCCAAAATCAAGGTTAGATTGCCCCAATACAAAGCTTAGCCCTCTAAGACCCAGGTTAGATTGCCCAGATAACGGTCCAAAAAATATTTCGAGAGCCATCTCCAGAACAAAGCTTGACTCCCAAGAATTAGGGTTAGATTTCCCCAATACCTAAAATATTTCAAGAACCATCTCCATAATGAAGCTTAATTCCTGAGGATCCAAGTTAGATTGCTTAGATACCTAAAAGATAGATGACAAGATGATAAGATGCGAGGCACGATGATGCTCCAAGCAGTGAGATGCCCCAAGTGGTGAGGACTTTGATTTAAATCAGATTGATAAGAGACTGGTTCGACAAGATTCAAATGATGTAATCATCTTGCTCCTTTGGGAGAGAAATCAAAAGATGACATGTCAAAAGGATGATTGACAACAAGAGGTTAAGGAATAGAAGCAATCAGACTAAATTCAAGAAGTTTTAGAAGCAATTTGACATAATTTGGAGGTCCTGTTGACCAAGTTTGACCAAATTTGACTAGAGTTGACTTGAGTTGACTTGAGATGAAAACATTGAAGACCTTAAGAAAATGATGAGGAGATGAGAATCTAGCAGGAAAATGATGCCAGAAGGATGACTGTATAAGTGTCCGATCGCAAAGGATCCCAGAATTTAAAATGCAATTTTTAGCCATTTAGAGATGTTAAATTTTGATTTCAATCCCAAAAATGGATTCAGAATGGTCGATTTAGCCAAGGGTGCAATTTTTGCATGAAATGGAGAACTTTTGAAAATTAGGTCAAAAAGCTATATAAGGCCAGGAGGGGTCATTTTCAAATCATTATTCACTTTGTCTTCTTGCGATTTGAGCTCTGAGATAGAAATTGAGGGCATTTAAATGCATACACATCGATTCAAGCACTCTCACCACCATAGCCGACTGCCAGAGTATGACCCACCTGTGAGTAGTCGATAAACCTCCTTGCATTTCAAATTTTATCACTTTCTAGGTTGATTTAGGCTAGATTTAGCACATTTTAGGGCTAGTTCATCCAATGTCATGTGAGGAAACAGTTTCCTCACACCAACCTAGGTTGCCTCTCACACAAGGAAATATTTTCCTCATGCAGCTTAGGGCATCTTCACCTAGAGCTTCTCTGTGGTCTCGCATGAGACTATTGTCGATGCTGCACAAAATTTCACCCTAAGGATGAAACTTTGCGTGAGAGAAGATTCTTTCTTGCATGAAATGCTACTACAGTTTACAAAGTCTTCCTCCAATTTCCATAGAATCAACCAATGAGAATGTCCCAGAGTCATGTTTAGGATAGATGTGTAGCTTTACTTATTTTTATTACTTTGAGAAACCATCATATTGAGATATTGATCCAATGTCATCACTTGCTTTGCAAGTTGACTTCCTAGACGTCACTTTCCAGTCACATCATCCTATGATCACCACACTAGTGCAAAGTTTGACTGATACTAAGAGTGCCCACATTAACAAGCTAGGATTAGGGTACTTACATGATATACCTGACATTAGAGTAAATCATGGTCTTCTTGGTGCACTGGTCGAGCGTTTCCATTTGGAGATCAACACGTTTCACTTGCCTCTGGGGGAGATTATAGTCACTCCCGAGGATGTTTACAAGATACTGTAGATACCCTTCCACAGTGCCTGGTTCAAGTATGACATTCAGCTGAGGGCAAACACACTGGCACTAAGGGCCATTTTCAAAGATGAGTTAGTGATGGGTCGGGCCATCTCATGGGATGAGCTAGTCAGAAGATATGGCAGTGCTCATTGGTTAGCAATCATTCTGGCCATGTTCCTAAGCTGCTACTTGGTTCTAAATAGAGGACAACATGGTTTTGAGTACAGCTGGGGTCACATGCTGTAGAGGATGCTAGATAGACCAGACACCATATTTGGATGGGGGGAGTATATGCTCACCCAGATGTATCATGAGATGCATGAGGTAGTGTATCAAAGCGCCAAGACCATGGTAGCTAGAGTTTTTGTTCTATAGATCTGGGCCTGGGAGCATCTCCTCGATTGTAGGCTGATATTTCATGATACATGGTAGGCCCTAGAGCCTTATATATATAGATATGTAGGTCTGATGACCCAACCTACACTGGATAAGATAGAGCAGTGGTGCAGGTAGCTCAATGATATGGAAGTAGTCATATGGAGACCTTGGGTAGCCATCGAGCCATTGGATGATGCTTGGTGGGAGCTATCACATATATTTGTCTTGTGTCCACTAATTAGGCACACTATCTCCATCATTGAGTGATTCTTTCTCACACATGTGATGAGGTAGTTCAGGAGGCCACAAGACCTCTCATAGGAGTATGCCACATATGATCACTTCATCAATGAGATGAAGAAGGGATGGCAGCCTAGATTAGATCAGGGGAGGTGCACTATAGAGGCTCGAGTGCTTGCAACATGATGGGATTATATGGTGGATGTCACCAATGCAAGGATGATGCCTGCATACAGAGATTACTTCTTGGCACATCCTTTCCCCAAATTTCTAGATCTTGTAGGCATGGATCAGGGGGGACAATAGCAATAGGTACCTACTCAGTAGAAGATACTAGTACATCACCCTGCATAGCAGTAGGTTGCATAGTAGGGGCCACAATAGTAGAAATAGAGACAAAGAGTGTTGAGGCCAAGGACAAGGCATGTGGACATCCCTCCTAGGACTATGGGATCAGATGTAGGTGTTGGGAGTAGTGGGACCCGGTAGAGGTCCACTACAAAGAGGATAGGGGACCCATCACAATAGATGCCTCCTAATAAGGAGGCACAGGTCAAGGATGTGGATATGGTAGATCAGGCCACATAGGGGCCACCACAACTGGCATAGGTACAGGAGGCTCTCAGGAAGAGCTAAGAGAGGGTGAGGTAGGTGCAGTGTGAGAGGGATGACTATCACACATAGGTCATCATCCAAGAGATGAAGGTAGCTAAGAGAGAGTGAGAGGTTAGAGAACTCTAAGAGGAGCTAGTGAGGGCATGACTGGAGGCTAGATATGAGTTCACCCAGGTAGCTTACTACTATGTGGCATATTTCAAAGTTGTTCCAAATTTGTCAGAGTAGGTGCCTCCATTTTCTGAGTATGTTGGAGCACCTCAGGGACCTCCACCGCAGGCACCTCCATAGTGACCAATGCCTCCTCCTTAGAGACTGATGCCACTTCCATAGGCACCTCCATAGGGACCACTGCCACCACCTCCTTGAGGTGGCGATGGACAGAGTTAGCCCATTTGATACTATATATTGTAGTCCATTTTTTATACTGTGCTCAAGTAGCACCATTCTTTTTGTACATGATACTGATCGACTGAGATATATCTATATCATATCATCATTTTGATATCATTGTACTTGTTTATATATTTCTTTAAAGTTGATGTTCATATTTTATGAGATGTTTCCTAGATGATATAGATGTATGGATTAGATATGTATGAGATGCACATGCTTTCCTTTGTGATATGAATATGAATATGCAATGTGATGATAGATGGTAGATGGATATAATGAATGAAATGTGAAATGAAAAATGTAATGTATGATTTGATTTATGCTTATAATGGATGCACATGTGTATGGATATGCAATGAAAATGCAATGGAAATGGTACTAATCATCTCATGCAGGATGTATCAATATATGATAGGTACTAACCAAAAGAATGTTTCGAAGATCAAGAGTGAGGACCGAACACTTGTGCAGCCATGATGAACCCAAGACAAAGATGAGAACCTTTGATGAAGAGATCGAGAAGAAGACAATCAAGAGAGTACCGAACACTGTCTCAATGCAAGCCTAGAATGAAAATGCAAGCCTAAACTAAACGCAACCCTAGGACTTGGTTGTTGAAATCATCATATTATCATCGTAGAGTTTTTAGCAATGGACATTTGCAAGATACCATACAATCTTCACTGACATTGCAATCATGAGAATATGAATATGGCATAAATTTTAGATTTGTCAAAATGAGGTGTAAGCATTAAGGCACAAGAAGCCAAAATGACCTAAACACCTATTCCTTTTGATTTAGAAAGTTAACATAAGCATCAAAGTATAATTGCTAGAATGACCTAAATGTTGTTTGCAAACAAACACACCAAACACATGAGAGTTCCTTCCTTTTCAAAAGAATGCTCACAGTGACCCTTAAGTTCACTTAACAGGACGAGTGTTTGTAATTTTACTTGTAGTAGAAAGAAGTCACTCAAAATAGAAAAGGAAAAGAACCAACCTCACCAAAGCATCCATCTAAAAGGAGTAGAGGTACACATGGCCATCCAACATGAGATGAAGGCTCTCATAGTGGACACCCCTCTTAGATAGATTCTTTCAGATCATTGGAACTAAACTAGCAAATAGAAAGCAAGAAAAGATCATGCTCCCAGTCTTCACGTTTCTCAGTACATTCACTTAACAAGATGAGCATTTGCAATTTTACTTGTAGCAGAAAGAAGTCACTCAAAATAGAAAAGGAAAAGAACCAACCTCACCAAAGCATCCATATAAAAGGATTTGAGGTACACATGGCTATCCAACATGAGATGAAGGCTCTCACATTGGACACCCCTCTTAGATAGATTCTTTCAGATCATTGGAACTAAACCACCAAACATAAAGAAAGAAAAGATCATGCCCCTAGTCTTTGCATTTCTCAATCAAGAGAGACATCTTAGATTCACTTGAGGGGAAATGACAAAAAAAAGAACAAACACACAAAAGAGAAAATCTCAGCATGCTCTAGAGAATCAAAAATTCAGTTTTAGTTTTAGTTTAAGTTTGTGATCAAGCGGATTGAAGTTAGATCGAAAGAATATGACATGAAAAGTTTCCTCAAAGAGAAAATTAGAGAGATAAATGAAGTATCAGTAGGTAGACACAGCATGAAATGCTAGTGACTGATACATGAGAGATCCTCAAGGAGAGAGATCTCAGTGATACTAGCAAAACATCAGTAGGTAGACATAGTGAGGACCACTGGTGACTGATGTATGAGGGATCCTCAAAAGAGAGATCCAAGCGATAGCTAGGTATCAGTAGGTAGGCATAGTGAGAACCATTGGTGACTGATACATGAGAGATCCTCAAGGAGAGAGATCTCAAAATAGCTAGGCACTAGTAGGCAGATGCAATGGGAACCACTGGTGACTGATGCAAGAAAGTGTCTTCGAAAGTGATAGGACAATGTCCGCTAAAGTAGGAAGGTGCCCACAAGTGTGACCAGTTCCAATCCATGTAGAGTTGAGGAAAATCTCAAACATAGGCAAAAGTGAATGCATGAGCTAGAAAACCAAAGCAGGAAATGAACTAGAGCAGGAAACTAGGAAAGCAAGAGCCAAATGGTGCTGAGATGAGATATGTCTTCAGGAAACAAGAGGCGCTTGTTTACTAGGTTTTCACCATCTTGGCAGAGATTCTATTTTTGCTACCATGACACCTGTTTACTAGGTTTTCATCAATGGCACATTTTTCTTCTTTTCAATTTTTTTCTTCTTTTCTCTTTTTTTATTTTTTTGTATTTTTGAATATTTCATTTTTTTTGTATTTTTCAAATTTTCAAATTTTTCAAATTTTTTCAAATTTTCAATTTTTTTATATTATTATCAAGGTTCATGTTTAACAAGTTTCCACTAGGATAATAGATACATCAAAGTGCCTGTTTACTAGGTTTTCACTAAGATGATCATTTTTTTCAAGACATTTTGTAATTTTTAGGATTTTTGACAATATACCATTTTTTGGATTTTTTTCAAGATCAATAAATATGTACATGAGCACACAGAGAATGCCTCAACTATAGAATCTTTTGAAGTGAAGAGCTCTTTGAGATGTTCTCCTTTAGTGGTGGAGAGCTGATAAGCACCAGGCCCAAATGTTGCAATAATAATGTATGAACCAAGCCAGTTTGGTTCAAATTTTCCTTTTTGGATTCGTTGCTACTGATTCTTGGGGTTTTCTCTTAGGACAAGATCACCCACTTGGAATTCCCTTTGTCTGACTTTCTTATTGTAGGCTCTAGAAATTCTCTTTTGGTATGCTCAAAGATGATCAAATGCCACCTTTTGACATTCAACCAGTAACTCAAGCTCTTGAAGCCGAGATATTCTAATGTCTTCATCAGTGATGAGGCCCCTCAGAGAGACTTGCAATGTAGGAATCTTGACCTCAATAGGCAATATTGCATCTACTCCATAAACCAAGGAAAAGGGTGTGACCCCTATTGGTGTTCATATACTTGTTCTATAGGCCCATAGAGCCAGATTAATCTAGAGGTGCCAATCTCTACTAGATTTATGAACTATTCTGTGCAAGATTTTGAGAATTGTCTTATTAGAAGCTTCTGCTTGTTCATTACCCTAAGGATAATAGATAGATGACCAATGCTGAATGATCCTGAATTTGGTGCATAACTCTTTAAGGTCCTTGTTCTTGAATTGTCCCCCATTTTTAGTGATAATGGATGAGGGTACACCATATTTATAGATGATATAGTTTATTATAAACATAGCCATAGACTTTCCATCAGCTATAGTCAGAGGGACTGCCTCAACCCACTTAATAAAATACTCTATAGCTGTGATGATAAACTTATGTCCTCTTGAAGAAGAAGGATGTATTTGACCCACCAAATCAAAGGCCCACTGCTAGAATGGCCAGAAACTAATGAAAGGAATAAGCTCTTTAGCAGGAGCATGGATCATATTTTTGTGAAATTAGCACTATTTACAAGCCTTGGCATATTGAATAGCTTCTATCTCCATATCTAGCTAGTAGTAACCAACTCTAATAAGTTTACAAGCTAATGTCAGACCACTCAAATGAGACCATAGATACCTTCATGTACCTTAGCTAATGCACGTTTAGACTCATCGGGTTCTAGACACCTAAGGAGGGTACCGTCTAGACCCCATCTATACAAGTCATTTGCTATGATGACATACCAAGAAGCATTATGAATTAGGCAATTCTTTTCATTCTGGGTACAGGTTTCAGGAATGATTTGGTCATAGAGGTAGGAATAGATATGGTGGTAGTAGGATGAATCATGTCCACTGACTGAATAGATCATCCTAGATTCAAGAATGTCATAGGCTGGGTAGTGTAATGTCTCCACTAGGAATTTGTGTCTGAAGTCATTTTCTGGCATCTATAACAAAGAGGTGAGAGTAGCCATGGCATCTTCTACTTTATTATCTACTCTTGGAATTTGTTGAAAAGAAATGTGTGCAAAATACTGTTTGAGATCATCTACCTGTTGGAGATTTGCCAGCAGGCCAGTATTGACTGTATGTTTGTCATTGATGAAAACATATGGAAAGTAGCATGCATGGATGTCTTATGTAGTAAGATTTTAGTTTATGAAGCATGGACATGATATCAGCATGATATCATGGGCACAAAGGTTAACTATTAGTACAGATAGTTATATAGTAGCTTGTGTCAGCAGTGTTCTTGACAGAGTAACAGGTAGTGTTCTATGTATGGTTGTTCATACAGTTATCATGGAGCCTTGCATGCTTGGATATATGTTGAAGAAATATTAGTGATATTTTAGTTATGGACACATAGTCTTATATTTAGTAGAAGTGAAGATAAGCAGTCGCTATTCACCTGTAGCAGTTTCCTATGTTTATTCAGAAGAGCCAACAAAGATTTTATTGGTCCTTGAGTTGTGCCTATCTTTAGGGTATGCACCCTTGGATTTAAGCTTAGAGAAGAGTTATTGATGTTTGGTTAAGAGTGCATGAGTTAATTCAGCTTAAGGAGAAAGATCTAGTTGTTTTGGTAGAGCTGATAGTGTGTAGCGTGCGTCTATAATTATCTTATTAGATAGGTCCCAGAATGTGTTGTGTGCATAATAAAGAAGATAGAATGATTATCAAAGTTTTTTATAGTTTCTCTAATATGATTTCAAGGTGGTTCTAATAGGCTGACTTCATTATATGAATTAGAGGAAAGATATTTATAGGAAGTCATTTGTGATTGCTTGAGTGTGGTTTATAGTTGATTAAGAAGAGCAAAGCAAAGCATGCAAAGTGTTGAGCCATCAGAAGAAGGTCTATATGACCAAGTAAATTATTTGTGCTATACATTGGAACTAATCTAGATAGTAGGTCAAAGCACAGTTCACCAAGATCCAGATATAGTGTGTATCTATTATTTAGAAGGTTGTAGCCTTCACCCCTTTGAGCAGTGAGCTCTCAGATAATGCATCCTCTCCCCTAATAGGGACAATTGTAAAAGACTCCTAACAGGGTCTGACCCTTGACCAGGTCTACTATACTAAACATATTTTAAAGAAACTCCTAATAGGGTTAAGGATCTTCTAACAAGGATCATTATACACTAGTGCAGAATATTAATGGGTGTCAATTCCCACTAGGGTTTTTACCTATTTGGGTTTCCCTGTAACCAAAATATTGTGTTGTGTTCAAGTGTTCTTTCATTATGTTTATGCTTTATGTTTAAGTATACTTAATTGGATAAAGAATTGAAACTTGTAGATAATTGATTCACCCCCCCTCTTAGTTATCTCTTGGGACTATTCCTAACAATTGGTATCAGAGCCAAGTGCCTCAAAGAGAAATTTTAATGGCTTGAGGTTGATTAGATGACATACTTCAAGAAAGAAAGTCCTCAGTTCGATGGAGAGAATAATCTTGATTGGAAGAACAAGATGGTGACCCATTTGCAGTGCATTGCTTTTGAAGTTTTTAATGTGACTATCAAAGTAGCCAAGATTCCTACCTTAGAAGACCTTCCAAAGGATGATGCTACTGATAGGCAAAAGGAATTGTTTCATCAGAATGCTATAGCTAAAGAAGCTCTTATCAGTGCCCTGTCTGATGGTGATTTTTTTAGAAATATAAAAGGTAGATACAACCCACAAAATATGGAAGCACCTAGAAGACATATTTGAAGGAGACAAACAAGAAAAAGATGCACATAGAAAGAAATGGAAGAAAAGATACAATGCATTAGAGATTCTAGCTAAAGAAAATATTAGAGCTTACAATTACAGGATTAATGAAGTAGTTGCTGGAATCAGAAACAATGGTGGAGAGATTTCAAAAGAGGACATTATGGACAAGTTAATGACCACTCTCACTCCAAAATATGAAAGAAAGATCAACATCCTTGATGAGACCATGCATCTTACATCTAATTTCAAAAGAGAGACCTTGATCAGAAAAATCATAGCTTTTGGGATTTCAAGATTGAAGACATAACCAAAGAGAGACAACCTTCAAAGAAACAGTTCATGGTAAGAAATCTGCAAACACTTCTAGTAATTTTGATGATGATGATGAAGAGAAAACATTAGATGATTTCATTGCTATGATTTCCAAAAGAGAAAAGAAAGGAAAAGTAAAATATGAAGGTCAATTACCATTTAAATGCTTTTCATGTAATAAGATCAGTCACTTTGCATCTAAGTGTCCTACTAGAGCTAGAAAGTTCAAAAAGGATTACAAGCCTAAGTACTCTAAGCAATGCTACTTTGCTGGAGATGGAGTTTCAGATGATGAATCAGGTGAAGAAGAAATTGGATTCATTGCTATTGTAGACAAAATGAATAATAAGATAGTTCATGAAGATAAGAAAGAGAATCAAGAACTAGCATTGATTTCACAAGATGACATAAGGACAGACTAGATTATAGATAGTGGTTGTTCACATCACATGACAAGTGATAAAGGAAGGTTTGTTCATTTGGAAAAATACAATGGTGGGATGGTTAGATTTGGAGACAACACTCCTAAACCAATAGTTGGTAGAGGAGCCATCACCTTGGATGGAAAGAATAGTACTGATGATGTTCTTTATGTTGATAGTTTGAAACATAACCTTCTCAGTGTTGGATAGTTACTTGGAAAAGGTTATCAGTTGGAGTTTAAAGATGACAAATGCATCATAAGAAACAAGGATGGTGTTATGATTACATTAGGCTCAAAGACAAGAGGTAATGTTTTTCAACTCAATTTAGAAGAAAGTTGTTTTGTTGTTAAAGTTGATGACAGTTGGTTGTGGCATAAAAGACTATGTCATATCAATTTTGATAACATAGTAAAGGTAAGTAATGTAAAGGTAGTAACAGATCTACCTAGCATAGAAAAACTAGTTGATACTATATGTAGGGAACGTGTGATGGGGAAGCATGTGAGAAATTCATTCAGGAGCAAGCAAAATTCAGCAGAGAACAAGTTAGATCTAATTCATACAGACCTATGTGGTCCAACTCAAACAAGATCATACTATGGTGAAAGGTATTTCATTTTGTTTATTGATGATTATACTAGGATGATGTGGGTTGCATTATTGAAAGATAAGTCAAAAGCATTTGAGAAGTTTAAAATATTCAAAGCTAAGGTTGAGAATGAATCTGGACTAAAGATAAAATATTTGAGATCAAATAGAGGAGGAGAATTCACCTCTAATAGATTTTATGAGTATTGTGAAGAACATGACATAAAGAGATAGTTGAGTGCACCTAGAACCCCTCAGCAGAATGAAATTGTAGAGACAAGGAAAAGTATCATTCCTGATACAGCGCACACCATTATGATAGAAGGAAAAGTTGCACACACCTATTGGAGAGATGTGGTCAATACAATAGTCTATACCATCAATAGAATTCAATTGAGGCTAGGCACTGATAAAACACCATATGAGCTATGGTTTGGTAATGCTCCCATAGTAAAATACTTCAGAATATTTTGGGAGCAAGTGCTACATCAAGAGGGATGAAGAAGTAGGCAAGTTTGATGCTAGAAATGATGAAGGTATTTTTTTTTGTTACTATACTAAAAGTAAAGCTTATAGATGTTTCAATTTAAGATTGAAAAAGATCATAGAAAGTGCTCATGTTAAGATTGATGAAAATTTTTTGGTTCAAGAAATATATCATGATTACTCACTCATGATTGAAGAAGAACCTAGACCCTCCACTAGTGATACAATCATTAAAGAAATGTTTGACAGTATTGATGTATTATTCAATGACCCTGAGACAAGTGAAGAAAGTACTCCTAAGGTTGATGAGTCAGCATCACCTAAAGTTCCAAAGTTTACATCTAGAAATCATTCCAAGAAAGACATCATTGGAGATCAGAGCAGCAAAGTCTTGACAAGATCACAAGCAAAGAACTCAGCTAGCAGTGAAGTGGTATGTTTACTATCTCAAATTGAACTTTTAAGTGTTGAAGATGCTTGTAATGATTTAGATTGGCATGATGCTATGAAAGAAGAACTTGATCAACTTATTAATAATGACACTTGGGAACTAGTCCCAAGACCTAGTGATAAGAATGTGATTGGAACAAAGTGGATATTCAAAAACAAGATGAATGAAGATGGTACAGTAGTAAGAAATAAAGCAAGATTAGTATGTAAAGGATATGCACAAAGAGAAGGCATTGATTATTTAGACACATTTGCACCTGTGAGAAGATTAGAAGCTATTAAGTTATTTCTAGCTTATGCTATAGTCAAAAACTTCAAAGTTTATTAGATAGATGTCAAGTCAGAATTCCTGAATGGAGATTTGAAAGAAGAAATATACATTGAGTAGCTGGAAGGATTCACCTTATTAGACAGACTTGATATGGTATGCAGATTGAAGAAGGCCCTCTACAGACTTAAGCAAGCCCCTAGAGCATGGTATGAGAGACTAGATGGATATCTAACAAAGATTGGATTCAAGAACGGAGCAACAAATTGTAATCTATTCATTAGAGAGACATCTGAAGGTCTACTACTTGTAGCTATATTTGTTGATGACATTATCTTTGGAGGTAATGACAAACTAAGTGCAGAATTTTCCAAAGAAATGTAGAGTGAGTTTGAGATGAGTATGATTGGTCCTATCAAATACTTTTTGGGACTAAATGTGCAGCAGACAAAGAAAGGTATTTTCATTAATCAGTCCAAGTATGTGAAATAAATATTAAAGAAATTCAAGATGGATGATTGCAAGCCAGTAGGAACCCCTATGATCACTGGATACAAGCTTACAAAAGAAGATGACTCACCAGAAGTAGATATAAAATTGTACAAGCCTATGATTAGTAAACTCATATATCTTACTTAGACTAGACCTGATATTTCCAATGCAGTTGGCATAGTTGGAAGATTTGCAGTAGAAACTAAGCAAAGTCACCTCATGGTAGTAAAGATAATATTCAGATATTTATAGGGTACTATAGATTATGTTCTATGGTATGCTAATTCAAAAAATGTTGAGCTTCATGTGTACACTGATGCAGATTGGGTAGGATTTGTTAATGACAGAAAATGTACATTGGGTGGAGCAATGTTTCTTGGTGATAGACTTGTCACTTGGACAAGCAAGAAACAAAATTGTATTTCTCAATCAATAGCAGAAGTGGAGTATGTTTTAGCATCCTTGAATTGCTCTACAATTGTTTGGATCAAGAAGATGATAAAGGATTTTGAAATTCAGATTGACTATCCTATTGTTATTCACTGTGATAACACTAGCACTATCAATATGTCAAAGAACCATGTGATGCATGCAAAGACAAAGCACATTGAGATCAAGTATCACTTCCTAAGAGAGAAAGTGGTAGAGAAAGAAGTTAAGCTAGACTATGTGATTACTAAAGATCAGTTGGCATATATATTCACAAAGCCCTTGCCTAAGGATACTTTTGAGTATCTCAGGGAGAAGTTGGTAGTAATTCCCTTCCCTGATTCTTCTTAGAAGAAAGAAGGAAAGGCATCAATCCTTAGGGATTGATGGAAGGTTGACTACTCTACCTTAGGAGTAGTACCAGTGCTTAAAATGAATGGAACCCTTTGCCATTGATGTCAAAGAGGGAGTAATATATAGAGTCATATAGAGCCATGAAAAAAAGAAGCAAAAGGAGGATTAATATACTAAGGGGGAGCAGTATTCAGTTATGACAACAGTTCAGTTGAGGAAATGGAGAATATTAGAAATTATCATAGTAGATGGAGGATTCATCTTTGGGGAAGTTTTGATGAGGAAATGGAGAATATTATAAAAGAAATTTTCATTTGGGTTGGTGGTAGTTTTTCATTCCACATGTTTTCATCAATGCCAAAGGGGGAGATTGTTGGAGATTTGCCAGCAAGCCAGTACTGAATGTATGTTTGTCATTGATGACAACATATGGAAAGTAGAATGCATGGAAGTCTTATGTAGTAAGATTTCATTTTATGAAGCATGGACATGATATCAGCATGATATCATGGGTGCAGAGGTTAACTGTTAGTACAGACAGTTATATAGTAGCTTGTGTCAGTAGTGTTCCTAACAAAGTAACAGGTAGTGTTATGTGTATGGTTTTTCATACAGTTATCATGGAGCCTTGTGTGCTTGGATATATGTTGAAGAAATGTTAGTGATGTTTTAGTTATGGATATGTAGTTTGATATTCAGTAGAAGTGAAGATATGAAGTCGCTATTCACCTGTAGTAGTTTCCTATGTTTATTTAGAAGAGCCGATAGAGATTTTATTGTTCCTTGAGTTGCACCTATCTTTAGGGTATGCACCCTTGTATTTAAGCTTAGAGGAGAGTTATTGATGTTTGGTTAAGAGAACATGAGTTAATTCATCTTGAGGAGAAAGATCCAATTGTTTTGGTAGAGCTGACAATGTGTAGCGTGCATCTAGAATTATCTTATTAGACAGGTCACAGAATGTGTTGCATGCATAATAGAGCCAACAGAATGATTATCAAAGTTTGTTATGGTTTCTCTAATATGATTTCAAGGTGGTTCTAACAAGATGACTTGATTATATGATTTAGAGGAAAGAAATTTATAGGTAGTCATTTGTGATTTCTTGAGTGTGGTTTATGGTTGATTAAGAAGAGAAGAGCAGAGTGTGTGAAGTGTTGAGCCATCAAAAGAAGGTCTATGTGACAAAGTAAAGTATTTTTTCTATACATTGAAACTAATCTAGACAGTAGGTCAAAGTGCAGTTCACCAAGATCTAGATATAGTGTGTATTTATTATTTAGAAGGTTGTAGCCTTCACCCCTTTGAGCAATGAGCTCTCAAACAATGTGTCCTCTCCCCTAACAGGGACAATTGTAAAAGAATCTTAATAGGGTCTGACCCTTGACCAGGTCTACTATACTAAACATATTGTAAAGAAACTCCTAATAGGGTTAAGGATCTTCTAACAAGGATCATTATACACTAGTGCAGAATATTAGTGGGTGTCAATTCCCATCAGGGTTTTTACCTATTTGGGTTTCCTCGTAACCAAAATATTATGTTGTGTTCAAGTGTTCTTTCATTATGTTTATGCTTTATGTTTAAGTATACTTAATTGGATAAAGAATTGAAACTTGTAGATAATTGATTCACCCCCCCCCCTCTCAGTTATCTCTTGGGACTATTCCTAACACTACCATCCATTTGTAAGGCACTAGATTGTCATCCTTTGTTTGATAGATACCATTAACTTGGTTGATGACTAACTGAGAGTCTCCAAATACCTTGACCTCATCCACATGCCATTCAATGGCTATCTTCATATCATTAATGAGAGCTTCATATTCAACGATGTTGTTTGTGCAGGGAAACAACATTTTATAAGCTTTGGGCAATGAGTATCTTTGAGGTCTTATAAAAAGAATGCCTGCACCAGATCCTTGCTGAGTGAATGATCCATCAAAGAACATGTTCCAAGCTTGATGTGTGAGAAGCATAATGGATTCATCTGGGAATTCAATGTTCAAAGGCTGGTGATCTTTTAGAGGAGCTTCTGTCAATTGATCAACAATTACTTGTCCTTTAATAGCTTTTCTTTCCACATACTCAATGTCAAATTTGCTGAGTATTGTAATACCCCAAAAATGGGCTATAGGTTCATTAACCTCCTACATCGACATATCAAACAAAATCGACATCAAAGTCCTAACCAAAGGCACATCTAAACATCATCGAATCCTAATTGATTATCTCAAATTCTGCATCGGGGAATATTCCTAGTAATATTCCTATTTACCCTAATTATCTTTGATTTAATGATTATTTGGTGATAAATCCTATTTATCCTAAAGTTTGATTAATTGAATATTCTCAATATTTAATTAATTATATTTAATACTGCCACTTAATTATTTAATTTAATTTAATTATATTCCTAATTATTATTTAAATTTGACAATAAATCAAAATTCCTATCATTAGTTGATTAAATTTTTATTTAATTTATTAAAGCAAGTTGTCATATTTAATGATATTATTTTAGAATAAAAGTTTGATTAAATAATTAATTAACCCATAAATCAATTATTTTATTTTTAAAATCAGTTAAGTTGAGAATAAATCACTTTATTTATTTATTTAATTCATAATTATTATGCACATTCAAAAAGCAGTTAAACTTGAAATCAGAAAATCAATTCAAGTTATTTTAAAAATAAACTCAACTCTGATTTGAGTTAAAAAGTTGTTTTTGCATGCTTTTGCATGATTTTGTGAATTAATTATCTTTTATTCTTTGATAAACTCAAAAATCAACCTGAGTTTATTTGAGTGATTTATGGCTTTTTTCATGCATCCCCAAAGCCCTGGATTTCTATAAAACCAAGGCTTAGCTCTTCAATCTCATATCTCATAATTGTACAAACTTATGTTGGCAAATTGGTATTTGAAGAATTGGAGCTTCTTTGCGAATCAAACAACTTTGTGAGATCATTCATATTTTAGCATATCATTGTTAGATTAATTGTATTGCATATCAATTTTTCATATAGATTAGATTCATATTAGATTTCTCATTATTGCATAGAAAACCAAAAAAAAATAGATTAATTTGCATCTAATTCATATCTAGATTTTACATTCAACTCCTCCATTTAGGTGTCATCAAGGTCACTAATCTCGGTCCAATCTGAGAATACATACTCGCATCTACTAGAAGGCAGTAAATTGCTTGGTTAGTTTAGTTTTAAATTACTTGCACAATTTCAATTTCAACTAACCTCTAATGTTTTATTGAAGTGTTATGTCTACAGATCAGGTACAAAATTCACACACACATTTCCAGCACCCACCGTGGGGCCCTGAAATGGGTTTCCCTTGAAATTTTAACAATTTCTATCAATTTCTTATCTTTTTCTGTTCCTAGCTATGATTTTTATTCTCTATCCGTACAATTTTCTTATGATTTTTGTTAGAAACTCATACCAGGAGATAACCATTGTCGTACGATAGTTGATTTGATTGAGGATCGCACAAGCAGAAACCCACTGTCATCTGGAAGCTCAATTATCATGTGATTTGGTACCTAGTGTCATACGAGTTTATGGATTGTTGTCTGGAAGGTAACCCACTGTTGTATGAGTTTTAGTGCCAAGGTTCAATTGTCGTTTCACTTTTTTAGGCAGTTTGTCAAATTTGGTTTTCAAATTTTGACTAACAGCTAACCCTAACAATTGAAATTCTCTATTTTTGATTGATTTTCACTGATTTTTTATTGGAAAAAGTGCAAGAATTGCTAAAAATAGGTAAGAATATACTAAGCACATTGTGAGGAATTCAAGTAACTTTCTCAGCTAATAAAGTTTTGATTTGGATTAAAATGAACATCTTGTGTGTCTAGCTTGAGTGCCTTTCTTTTCCATATCACACATTTCATTTGGGCTATTAAAAATGAACATAGATTTGTTTTTTAGCATCTTTGTTACACATAGTAAATAGGCCCTATGAACACTATTTATGGCTCTTGAGAGAGTGGGTTTCCAGTGAAACTCTTCTCAACAAAGAAACCCTTGTAGGTAGGGAGGATACTGAGCGAGTCTCATGTTCTACTAGATTTGTGCGTCTTCAGCTTCTGATTGATACATTCTCTCTCCAAAGAGGTTGATAGATCATGAGTGGTTGACATCATAGATCTTTGTGAGATAATCTTGGTCTTAGCATGTCTGATTAATATGTCTACTTTGTTTGGGTTAAAAGTGAAAAGGCTAGAGGATTATGCTCTACTCCCTTTTTGGGTAGTACCAGAAACTCAGATCCTTGAATCTAGAACTAGTCTCCATGTGGTATATTTTGTGAGTCACCTTTAGAGAGGGTTAACCATAGTGGACATTCCCTTAATTGGGTCAACCATGTTGATGGAACCTCAAGTGATAATAGCCATTTTCGCCGTGGTAGTGACAACCACTATATAAATGTCCTTGTGGAAGAAATCTCCACAAGTGTGGTCTCTTGTTGGGCTGTTAGATCTCCCTAGCAGATCTTGAAGATTAAGTTCTCAGACTATGTCAAAATATAGTGCACCTAGATTGGAGTTTTCCCTCTTGAGATCATAAAAGTTGTAGAGTCAGACCATTACTAAAAACCCTAGTGAGGCCAAATTTCCATTTTTTAGGAATATGTGCATTATTGCAAAACTTTTTGGAACATACACTATTAGTACTCCTAGGGATTAGCACAATTCAGTCACTTGATTATTCATGTGTAGGTTGCTTTGTCCCCTATTCATTGTTTTCAGACGTGCTTGAAAACACTTGCTTGCTATTTTGCATGCTTTTTTATCTGGTTACTAAGAATGAATCAATACGCTACAATCTTCAAATCTAGATAGACAATTTTGTATACAATATGAAACTAAAAATTTGAAAAATTGCAAAATCTGATGTCAAACACCTTTCTGGAGTCAACAGTCATTTTGTAAAGTCATAAAGTCATACGAATTTCAGCTATTGTCATTTCAGAACCCCTAGATTGTTGTATGGTATCAGGTACATTGTCGTACGAGTTTTGTTGCCAGTCAATTCCAAAAAGTAAAAAACCCTACTATCAACTATCGTGTGAGTTTTGCAATAGTCATACGAGTTTTTCAATTGTCATTTCATGCTATACCCACTATTGTATGAGCCTGTAGAAAGTCATTTGAGAAATTTTGAGAAGTTGTCAGAAAGTTGTCAGAACTGTCAGAGACCCAGCTTTTCCAGCCTATTTCCAAAATCTGTCAAACAAATCACTGTATCAAGAATAGAGCAACAATTACTAAGACTCCAATCATTTTCCTAAAGTGGCCTTTTGAATTCAATTTAGCCTTTTGTTTAATCGATTTGAGCCTTTATCATCTTGTGTCAAAACCTTGTCATAACTATCAATCTTCAATCAATCATCAAAACAACTAAGTGTTGTAAACTCATATCTGTTATCTTTTGGGAATCTACCCATACATTGAGGGCATAGTCTCCTTCATTTACATCTAATCTAAGTTTTAATCAATTAAACCTTGACAAGGTTGCATCATTTGATCTTCTTGAATCAGATCTTTCTTCAGTTGTCTTCATCATATTCTTTTGTTTCACCCAAAGGTTAATGGTGGAAACTAGAGCTTCCTCTCATAAGAAATCTGGATAAATATCTCATACTTTACCTATGAATACTCTCCAAGCTCCAATTCTTGAGCAACTCTACAATTTTGGTCTCTACAAAGATGATGGTGTTGGCAATCTTCGATTAAAAATTGGTTACATTCCTTCATCATCAACTCATAGAGGTAATCAACAAACTCCTCATCAATCTATCCCAGGGAGAACTCCTACCATTTCTCAAGGAGGGAAAAACTTTGGCTCTCAAAGAGCTCAATCTCAACATGGTGCAAATCAAGAACCCACACCTGAAGAAATTACTCAATATCAAAATGATGATAATTTCAAAAGAATGATGAAGCATTTCTTGAAAGAAGATAGAAAGGCATACTTTTTACAATTAGCTCATCAAGGAGCTAAACTTCCTCCCAACTTTAATGTTGAAGATATTATTATAGATAAGGAAGAAAATCCACTCATAGCTATGGTGAAATAGATGCATGCCATGCAAGTCAAACTTAATAACCTTGAGAAAGAAAAGGAACCCAAGGAGTTCTCCATGGAGGCCCTATGTCCTTTTCCATTTGACAAAGACTTGTACATGCCACCATTCCTGAAAAGAGTGGAGATGCCTAAGTATGATAAGTATGATGGACACTCTGATCCTCAAGATCATGTTAGAGAATTTTGTACACAATCTATGGAGTTCATGCATGAACCAACCTATCTGTTCATCAAAGCCCATGATGAACAAGAAATATCTTCTAAAGGCACCATTGTCTTACCTATCAGGGCAGGTCCAATTATCAGAGATACTATATGTCAAGTTCTTGATCTACCTTTGGCTTACAACATTCTTCTAGGGAGACCATAGATACATGAGATGAAGGCTATTCCTTCTACATTTCACCAATGCTCGAACTTTCCTTATGAAGGAGTAGAGGTCACTATTCTAGCAGACATATCCACCACTTGCAATACATTGAAGGAAAGTGCAGATAAGCTTGTGCCTAATAATAAAGAATATTCCATTGAACCAACTAAAGAAGCATCCACATCTAAAATGGAAGATCTTGCAAAAGAGGTTAATATCAAAGAAAATAGTATGGGAGAATATACTATGGAGCTAGTCTTATCTTTGACATCTCTCTGTATCTCACCTAAGTCTTATGGACAATCTTTGAAACAATCCAAACCAGACTCTAAAGAACCTCTTGAGGCATATAAAAAGAATTTTGTAGCAGAACAAGTCGCCAAGAAATAATTTGAAGAGGATGAAGTTTTTCTTGCATGGCTATACAAAGATGAGTCTGAATCCCATGATATTCAAACTAGTAACTCAACAGTACCAAAAGATCCTTCTAATTCATATGGCCCAAGAGATAAATTGATAGCTAAGATGGGATATCCAGGTAAAGGACCTCTAGGAGTCAGAGGAGAAGGTCTTATAACACCTATTTCACATACTGGTAGGGAAAACAAAGATACTGTTGGCCTAGGCTTTAAAAAGAAACCCTCCCACCTCAAAGGTAATTATTCTCATGTCATAGAGCAGATTGCACCAGGTGAACCCCTTTTTAAGAAGGAAGAAAGTAAACCATCAAATAGTAATTCAGACATCTCTGAACTTGTTCCTTATGAGTGTTTTCCTAAGGAAATCAAAGACCTCCTTAATGTTGAAGATGATCCAATCAAAATAATTAATGTAGTAGAAACACAAGAACCCACTATCAATCAACAGATAGTTGCCACACAAGAACCAACTAATCTTGAAGAAAATCAAATAGACAAAGAGGAAGGTGGTAGTTATTTTGAGATAGACTCCCATGAGTATGAATTCAAATCAAAATCTAAGGGTAACCCTTCTTGGGGTATTCATCTTGACTTTACTCATGTTCTTAGATTTCCTAGAGGCATAGATGAAGAATCTAATGACTATGAATGGGGAGCCATTCCAGAAGAGGATGAGCTTATTACAGAAAAAAACATGGATGTTATTCACCAATATGCACCTGAACCTAATGTAAGTCTAGAGAGAAATGATGAACCTATCGAGTCTGATCCACCTATGGCTCAATTGGACTCCCATAATGACATTGAACCTATTCACGAATTGAATGTCTTAAGTTGTAATATCACCTTTGAACTCAAGTGTCAGGTTAGGACCAATGATGATAGATCCATATCCGTAAACACTATCTCCCAATCTTTCCCCACTTTGACTATCCAATATCCAGACCTTATTGATCAAACCTCCACAAATCTGAGCCATGGTATTTATACCTTCCCAAATGAGTATGCCCTTACTTACTACCTCAATTTAGTTGAGCCTATGAGTGCTTCCATCAGTGAACTAAGTGTTAGCATGACGGAGTCAAAAATCAAGTATCTTAGTCAGAAAAATAAGAATAAAAAGAAAAAGAAAAAGAGTTTTGAGGGTGAAAACCACTTTGTGGCAGTCTCAAAACCTACAAAAGTAAAAATCAAAGACATATCTGAAGGTGAAAACCTCTATGAGGTTCCTAAGGATGAGATATTTGATGTCCTTTCAAGTCATTTATAGGACAGATCTCCAGTTCTAATTGAGCCCACTCAACCCATCAATTTGGGAACAACAAAAGAGCCGCAGTTGATTCATGTGCCACAATCTTTATCCAAAGAAGAGAAGCAAAAATTTACAGCATTCCTAATAGAGAAGAAAATCAACTTTGCATGGAAATATTTAGATATACCAAGGTTGGATCCTAATATTATAATGCATTATTTATCTATAGCTCCAAATATCAAACCTGTCAAGAAAAAATTGAGAAAGATGCATCCTCATATTGCACTCTTGGTAAAAGCTGAATTAAAGAAGCTCCTAAAAGCTGGATTCATCCGAGTTATTGACTATGTAGAGTGGATCTCTAATATTGTACCTATTTCAAAACTAGATAAATCAATTAGAGTATGCACAGACTTTAGAGATGTAAATAGAGCATACCCTAAGGATGATTTTCCATTACCTAACATTGATATGATAGTGGACATGACTGTAGGCTTTGAGATGTATTCTTTAATGGATGGTTTTTCTGGATATAATGAAATAAAAATTTCTCTAGAGGATCAAGAGAAAATTGCTTTCACATGTACATGGGGTACCTTCTATTGGAATGCCATGACATTTGGGTTTAAAAATGCTGGTGCTACTTATCAAAGAGCCATGACATCTATTTTTCATGACATGATGCATAGGACTATGGAGGATTATGTTGATGATACTTTAGCAAAATCTATGATTAGGGCTACACATCTAGATGACTTGAGCAAGATACTAGATAGAATGGAGAAATTTAGTCTCAGACTAAATCCTAAGAAGTGTGTTTTTGGTGTCACTTCTAGAAAGCTCTTAGGATACATAGTTTCAAATGGTATTGAAGTTGATCCAGCTAAAGTAAAGGCTATCATGAAAATGCAACCTCCAAAGAATATTAGTCAAATGAGGACATTGCAAGGAAGAGTTCAATCTATCAGAAGATTTATATCACAGCTAGCAGACATATAACAACCTTTTACAAAAACATTACATAAAGGTGTGACCTTTGCATGGAATGAAGAATGTGAGAACAACTTTAATCATATCAAGAAGTATCTATCAAATCTTCCTATTTTGATGCCTCCTATTCATGGGAAGCCATTGATCTTATATGTCTCTAGTACAGATACAACATTGGGGGCATTGCTGGCACAACATGATGAGAACAAAAAGGAAATAGCTATATGCTATATCAATAGGACATTGGTTGCATATGAGAAGAACTATTCAATGATTGAGAAAGCTTGTCTAGCTATGATATTTGCATCATAGAAATTGAGACACTACATGTTAGCTCATACCACACATTTGGTAGCTAAAATTGATCCACTCAAGTACCTACTAAGAAAAGCTTCCCTCACAGGTAGATTAGCTAAATGGGTCATGCTCTTGAGTGAATTTTTCATTGAATATGTGGAAAGAAAAGCTATCAAAGGACAAGTTATTGCTGATCAATTAGCAGATGCACCTATGATTGATGATACACCAATGCAAATGGAATTTATAGATTCCTCTATCGTGACTCTTTCTTCTAGAGAATGGCAATTATTCTTTGATGGCTCCTATACATAGAATGGATCGGGGGCAAGCATATTGTTCATAACTCCTCAAGGATACTCAATCCAAAAAGCATTCAGATTAAAGTTCCCTTGCACAAACAATACTATTGACTATGAAGCCCTTTTGAATGGTATAAAAATAGTGATTGAATGGAGGGTAACAGAACTACACATTCATGGAGACTCACAACTTGTTATCCATCAAGTCAATAAAGTGTACCAAACTAAAGATGAAAAGCTCATTCCTTACAAGAGAATGGTAGATGATCTAAAGAAGTATTTCCTATCTATCACATTTGAGAAAATTCCTAGAATAGAGAATAAGGATGTCGATGCAATGGCGACGCTATCTACTTTATTACAACAGCCTGAACATGAGCTACGCTACGAGTTCCTAGTGGAAGCACTATCTTATCCTGCATATGATTCCCCCAAAACCCACATGATCTTCACTATTGTTGGTCATGATTCATCTAGATACAAAAACCTATTTTCCTATCTCCAAGACCAAATCATTCCCGATACCTTCAACCACCATGAAAAGAGATACCTTATCCGTAATGCCTCCTGATATGTCATCATTAGCCATGATCTATACAAACGAGGTCTAGATGGTATGCTACTTAGATGTTTAGAATGGGAAGAGTCTCAACGTGCATTAGAGGAAGTCCATGATGGTATTTGTGGGTCACACTCAAATGGTTTAACACTAGCTCGAAAACTTATTAGGGCTGGGTACTATTGGCCTAAAATGGAGAAAGAGTCTATCAAGTTTGCTAAGAACTGTCAAAAGTGCCAAGTGCATGGCAACTTAATTCATGCTCCAGAGAGAGATCTAATTCCCTTTACTACACAATGGCCTTTTCACCAATGGGCATTTGATGTTATAGGGGCTATACATCCTCATTCTTCTAATGGACATACCCATATAATCACAACTATAGATTATTTTACAAAATGGGTAGAAGCAGTCCCTTTGACACAAGCAACTGGAAAGAAAATATCTATGTCCATATTGAACTATATCATATGTAGATATGGGATACCTCATTCCATAATCATAGACATCAGTGGACAATTCAAGAACAAAGACTTAGATGATCTATGTGCTAAATTCAAGATCACACAACATTGGTCTTCTATCTATTATCCTCAAGGGAATGGACAAGTAGAGGCTTCTAACAAGCATTTATTGAAAATCTTGCATCGTACAGTTAATAAAATAGGAAGAGACTGACATCTCATGATCAATCCAACTCTTTGGGCCTACAGAACAAGTATCAAAACACCTACTAGGGCTACACCTTTCACTTTAGTCTATGGATCTAAAGCAGTACTACCTATTGAGGTTGAAATCCCATCACCAAGAATCAGAATGCATGATCTAGTAACTAATGATGACTACAGAGTGTCTAGGTTGCAAGAACTTGAACTACTAGATGAGCACAGACAAGCAACATATGATCATCTCAGAGTATATCAAAAGAGAATGTCTAGGGGTTACAACAAGAAAGTCAGACATAGAGAATTTCAGGTTGGTGATCTAGTCTTGAGAGAAAATCCTAAAAATCAATCACATCGAGAACGCAAGGGGAAGTTTGAACCCAACTGGCTGGGCCCCTTTGTTATCACTGCTACTTTTGGCTTTGGTGCCTATCAACTCTCAATGATTGAAGGAGAACAACTCTGAGAACCAATCAACATTCTCCACCTAAAAAAATTCTATACCTAAGGCATTCAGTGTATGGTAAAATGTCCTAAAAAAAATCATAAAAACTAGAAAAAGTCTTGAAAAAATGAACATCTTGGTGAAAACCTAGCAATGGGTTCCTTGATGATTCACAAAAAAATTGAAAAATATCAAAAGTAAAATAAAAAAATTGAAAAAAAGAAAAATACAAAAAAAATGAGAAAAAGAAAAAGTGCCTTGGTGAAAACCTAGAAACAGGCACCTTGGTAGCAAAAATAGAATCTCTACCAAGATGGTGAAAACCTGGCAAACAGGTGCCACTTGTTTCAAAATGGTCCATCTATCAGTGCAATCTTGGTCTTTCTCAGCTTTCAGTCTTGCTTTAGTTTGTACATATCTCCTAGTTTGTTTTCAATAAGTCGGTCTATACACCAATCAGCTCAAGCGTCGGTATCCTATCAATGTTAAAACTTTGGGGCAATCAATGTCAAATCCTATGGTCTCCAATGTATCTTAGACATATCATATCTAGTTAGAGTCCTTTGAAGCTTCATTTGAGTCAGTCAGTCTGTCTTGTCTCCAGAAAGGATTTTGCATCTACAACAACACAATCAAACATCAAACATTAAACTAAAAACAATCTGTGCTTCATGCTTTTATCTCATTGTATGCTTACTGATTCACATTGAGATTTTTGCATATTTTGTTCCCACGAGCTTTTCAATGATGTCCTTTACAAAGATTTAGAGAGTGATGACTAGGGGCATAATCTTTTCTTTGTCTTCTACTTGTATGTGAAAATCTAACAACTTTGGAAATTTTGGATTGAAATGGTGTCCGACTGTAAGAGCCTCTATCTTGAATTAGATGGCCATGCGTACCTTGACCATTGATACCCATAAAATTCAAGGAAGTTTGATCTAACTATTGTCTTTTTGAGTGAGTTCTTTCTCCTACTATGAAATGTGATCTTACCTAAGAATGTGAATGATAAAGGGTCACTACAGGTGATTCACATTGGATTTCGAATGATCTCTTGACTGCTTGATGTGTTTGTACTACAAGGTGTATTTAGGTCATCAAGATGTTTATGTTTTGATGCTTATACAAATTGCTATATGAAAATGGACATGATATTTAGGTCATCCTGACATTTATGCCTTGGTGCTTATATCTAATATGACATTCTGACAATCAAATCAATATTCATATATCCATGGTTTCATAATCAGTGGGTGTTGTATTGGTTCTTGTGTATACAAATCGATATTCATATGTCTATGGTTTCATAACTAGTGGGAATTGTATTGATTTATCTAGTTACCTAAAAATCCAATGATGAGAATGACTGACACATGATCAATGACTAGGTCCTAGGTCTTAGGTTGCATTTCATACTGCATGTCTCTTTGCATTTTTGCATGTTTGCATGATCTCACAATGACTAAATGAACTTCAATGCTTAAACAATCCTCCACTTGTATCTTCAAATCTAACAAGAGCTGAATCTTACACGAAGGTCCATCCAATGAAATAGCAAGTAGAATCATTTTTCGAGATCAAAATTGAAATCTGAGATCATTCATATTATTAACTACTTGCATAATCAACCTTCAATCATCATAGAAATCCATTTTTTAACTTAACTGATTATCTTACATCAAACTATCAAAATTTCAACTTGGTCAACTATGGTCAACTCATGGTTTAACCTAGTCAAACTTGGTCTACAGGACCTCTAAATGATGTAGAACATGTTCTCGAACGTGTATAACCACTTCTCAAATCAATTAACATGCTTCTAAACCATAACGCTAACTTTTCTTGTTAGATTTCAATTTTAATCCCGAAGAGGGCATGGTATTGCATATCATTGAAAGTCTGTAATCTATTCTTTCCTTAGTAATCAAGACAACAACCACATCTAGTTGTTGATTCATCAAAAGTCCTCATTGCTTGGGGAAAATCAATCATCGCTTGGGCCATATCAGATTCATCAAGATCCATATCAATCTGGTATTCTCTTAATCTTGTAAACTGTATCAATTTTTTTTGCAACCATCGGTTCATTAGTGTTATTTCCTTGGTTCTTCGTAACTGAAGGGTTTAGATGTGATACCAATGTGATTCTTATCGACAATTAGGTCTGGAATTAGTCACTCACTTCTTCACAATCATAAGGTTTAGAATCAAGCATTTTGACACTTTTTCACAATCATCAGTTCATTTGTTGTTATAGTTAACATTATCTTTGGTCATTCAGGACCTTTTATCTTCAGAACAATTTTAATCAGTTTCTGTCTCATATCAATATCAATTTCAAACATCAATTTCAACATCATACATAGATTATCTTTGAACCACTACGCTTCGCACAACAATTCAAAGAGGGGCAAAATGTAATACCCCAAAAATGGGCTATAGGTTCATTAACCTCCTACATCGACACATCGAATAAAATCGACATCAAAGTCCTAACCAAAGGCACATCTGAACATAATTGAATCTTAATTGATTATCTCAAATTCTGTATTGGAGAATATTCCTAGTAATATTCCTATTTACCCTAATTATCTTCGATTTAATGATTATTTGGTGATAAATCCTATTTATCCTAAAGTTTGATTAATTAAATATTCTCAATATTTAATTAATTAGATTTAATACTGCCAATTAATTATTTAATTGAATTTAATTATATTTCTAATTATTATTTAAATTTGACAATAAATCAAAATTCCTATCATTAATTGATTAAATTCTTATTTAATTGATTAAAGCAAGTTGTCATATTTAATGATTGTAAGAATTTGCCTAAGGCAAAGAGTAGAAACCAAGATCTAGAAGCTCAAGAGAGAGCACAACAAAGAGAGACAAGATAATATGATCAAATGAAGAATTCAATAATGATCAAATGATGGATAATAGATTGATTGATTGAATGATAGATTACATACAATGTAGGAATGCCTCAATATATAGGCAATGCATGATAACTAGAAGTTACGCAAGTGATAAGATATCAACTAGACATGGTGGAATCACATGTCCACCAAAGGTGGATCATCCTCCATTGTACATGAAAGTATGAGAAACATGTGCAACAATGAGAGGATGATAATGTGATAAGAGCACTAAAGGTGGATCTCACACACAAAGAGGTATGTGATGACAACTATCACACACAAAGTGGAGATTCTCCTAACCATGTGCTAAAATGAAATGCAAACTCCTAGGTGTCTCAAAGACAACTAATTATGTAAATGCATTATCCTAAGTAAACTTAAGTAAAGTGTAATTAGTGAATATTTAATTACACCAAGACCCCCCCTTAAGTAAAACTTAGGGGAATGCACTTAAGCTCACAATGCAAGATGGGTCCCGTCTACTAGGCCATGTTAGGTACATATGTACAAAATGCAAGTGTATAACAGCAAATGTGTTATATGTTTGTGAGTCTTTGCATGCGAGGAGACCCAAGAATGAGCTCTCACAAGTCGACCCACAGCTCTCTATCTGTGGAGTGCATGGTTTTCCAGGAGGCCCTCAGATACCTATGCAAGTACACCACAGAACGAGAGATTCAAAGAGGAGAAGCAAGAGTGCTAATCTCCGTGAATCTTGTTCTTGCAATGCGACAATGGAAATGTAAATGCAAGCTAAACTAAATGATAACAATGCAATACTTGAAAGTAAATTTAACTATGAAAACAAATAACAATGCAAGATTTAATCTATGGAATTAAATATGAAATTAATCTAAATGAAACTACAAGAGATAAAAATCTATATGCAATAATGGATCTCAAAGCTCTATGAAAACTTGCAACGTAATAACAATATGAAAATTCGAGGGTCCTCAACTAAGAGCGAGAGGGTTCCTTTTATAGGCACAAGTGGAATTGAAGGAAAATCTAGAAGCAATGTGGGATAAATGGAAAAGAGGAAACAAATTTCATTTTTAGAAGGTTTGTAGGAAATGGAATTTTTATTTTATTTCTTTTATTAATCAATTTGTTTCTTTTTCCATCACAAGAGATATTTGAGAAGATATTTTATTTATTTAATTTAAAAGAATAATATCTCTCCTAATTAAATAAAATAAAATAATATAATTTAAAGATAAATATTAATGAAATAAAATAAAACTATTTAATTAAAAATGAATTTTAATTAAATAACCTTATTTCATTTAAGGAATATTTATTTCAAATAAATAATATTATTTTATTTATTTAAAAGGGATTTATTTTTCTTAATTAATTAAATAAAATTAATGAAATATTCAAACCTTAGGAAGAATTGAGATATTTGAAATGGTTACGATTTGATCAAAGAATTTGATTTGAATATGGCAAAGCATTGATTCGGGAATTGATATTTGACAAATTGAATAAATGGGGCCCAAAGTCTAGGCGACCATTTTAGGGTGCATACATTTGCCCCTCTTTGACTAATGTGAGGTCGACTTGGGATCACATGCAATCAAAGATTGTGTGGATGGCTTAGGGATTTGTCATCATCTTCTGAGAAAGAGAGATAATGTGGGCTAGTAATGTGATTCACCATGCCTTGAAATTGGTCTATATCTATGTTGTTGGGAACATTTGCTATGCGCAAAGCATCCTCAAGGATCTGTTTATGTCTAGGGGACAACTCTAGGAGCTCCAAGATTGAGATCGGAGCTGGAGTTTTCTGTAACTGATCTACAAGATTGTAGTTTGGTTTAGGTGTAGTGGCAGACTTGGTGACATTCTTGGATGCCACTTGCTTGGATTTATTGGATGGACTTGAACTAGGACCTCTAAGAACAATAGGGCCTTGACTCCTGGTAACATCATTAAGGGCTTGAGAAGATAACCTAGAATGAGGACCTCTCAGCACCACAACAGGTTCTTTGTCAAAGACAGGGGGAGAGTCATAACCATGCGGGTCCTTACTCCTCATCATATTAACACTTGGCTCCCCAACTTCAAGCATGTTTACCACATTTTCTACCACTGTGTAAGTGTAGTTGATTGTAGCCTTGCCATCTTTTGGTTTAGAGGTTTCCCCCTTGTCATACTTAGGCAACGACTCTTTAAATGCTTTATGATCAGCATTGGTGTTTAGTCCATCCACCTTAAGCTTTCCATTCTCAATGAGATCTTGGATAATGTGCTTGAGTTTCCAACAATTCTCAATGGTATGCCCAATGCCATTATGAAATGTGCAGAAAGCCTTCTCATCCCACCAATGTGGCTTAATGTCCGGGATGTAATGTTTTGCAGGATCCTGAGGATGTGCCAAGTTGTTAGCAATGAGAGTTTTGAGAACATCCTCATATGAGTCACCCAATTTGGTAAATTTTCACTTCTCCTTTCTGGGCCTCTCCTGACATCTTGGTTTACTTTCTTGCTGAGGAGGTGCATTGAGCTTCACAGCTTGAACTGCACTAGACAAGTGAAGGACACCTTGATCTTTAGGTTGGGGAGAGTCTACAACTCCATCATTGAAAACTTGTTTGTTCTTGTTCCAATTGTTGTTCTTCCCTTTATCCTTGTTGTTTTGTTGACCATTGTTGCCATTGTTGTTATGTTTGGTCAAAATGCCTTATTCTTTTAGAACATCCTCAATGCGGCATGCAGTTTCAACCATGGTATCAAAGGAATTGAAGACTATCTTTTTAATCTCATATCTCATTTCAAGCACCAAGTTGTTGACAAGTATGTCAATCTTTTCATCCTCATGGATCGTCCTAGGATACTGAGAGCACTGTCTTCTCCACCTCTGTAAGAAGGTAACAAAGTGTTCCCCTTGATTTTGTTTCAAGTTGCATAGGTCCAACATAGTAACAAATCTTGACAGATTATATGCGAAGTGTTGAATGAATCTATGAACAAGTTCTCTAAAAGTCTTGACAGGGGGAGTGATATTGGTAAACCATTCCATTGCTTGTCCTTTAAGACTTCTAGGGAATAACCTCATCAAATAGGAGTCATCTTGATGGAATTCAAAGCTCATAGTATAGAACTGGCACACATGGTCATGTGGATCACCACTGCCATCATATTTATCATATTGAGGGAATTCCACCCTCCTTGGAAAATCCTTCATACTCACACTCTTGTCGAATGGATTAGGACAAATCGAGTCTAGTGAGAATGAGCTCTTAGGTTGCATCATTTTCTCCATCATTTTCTTCATTTGGTGGATTTCTTCCTCTTGAGAGGGATTTTGCTTTTGTATTTTGTTGTCCACATCAAAATTATAAGGGACTCTGGCACCCTTATTGATTAGACTTTCCAAGAACTTATCTTTGTTTTGTTCCAAATACCTATCTACATACTATTGGAAGATAGGCTCTTGTTGCATTTACATAAAGTCTTGAGTATCAAGGTCATAATGTGAGCTACCACCTCCATGTTGGGAACCATGATGTGCATGTTGGGAGTGTGGTCTTGAGTTTCTAGGAGGGGTTTGCCTCCTATAGTGAGCATACTGAGAGGCCCTTCTTCCTCTAGGACTAGGAGATCTAGAAGGAGTTCTTGACCACCTTCTACTTCATGGTGTTCTGGAAGGGGTGGAGGGAGGAGAATTATTTCCACTGTTAGCACCCCTGTTGTTGAATTGAGTGTTTAATTATTGGGCTAACAACCTATCTTGCTCCTCTTGGAATGCTTTTCTCTCTATGTCCAACAAGGCTTGTTGTTCCTCTTCGAGAAGCCTAAGTTTTTCTTCTTTTGCAGCTCATTCATTTTGTGCAACTTATTTTTCCTTCTCAATTCTTTTTAGCCTCTCACTTGTATGCCTTGAGGCTATTCAAAGTGGAGAGTTTGGTCTTGAATGTTTGTACAAATCATTGGTATACATTTCATTGACATGAGCATCACCAGGTTCATTTTCTTGGTCTTCATGTTGTGACCATTGGTCTGGGTGAGCTTGTCTCTCATGCCTATCAGCTTGTTGATGTGCATCTAGGTACCTAGTGCTGATGGGGGGTGAATTGGGTTGAGCATCATGAGAGGAATTACCAAAAAAAATCTTGTCTCTGTGTCTTTCATAGATATCATCAAGGGTTTGATCCATAGCTTCCCTCTCCCACCGATTCATGGTATAACTCATATCCATACCTGAGTGTGAAGGTGCTGAGGGGGTACTCAAATCACTAAAATGGCTCTTTGGGTCAAACCAGGTGTCAGACTTACTCCTAGGTGACTGTTCAAATATTGGTTCCTTTTCCTTTCTCTTTTGATGAGTCTGAACTGGGGGTAGTTGGTTGAAGACTATCTAAGGTCGCTTTCCTTGGCTCACTTGATATCTTGTTGTTACTGACATGAAAGGGAGAGTTCAGGCAAATAGACAAATCTAGGAAACGTCAATACTAGACTAGGATAGTAAAAGTTCTCTTGTCCGAGAGAAATAGTGAAATAAAACTGTTGCAAGTAGGTGCAAACCAATATTTCCACAGAGGTGCTCAATTCTTGGGTGAATACCCTAGCACATATGGATCAGGAGGATGACTTACACAAAGTACTAAATTTGAATGTATGAAAATGGGTGGACAAAGAGATTACTAGCACTCTCCAAGTGTGTTATCAAAGAGTCTAAAAATTTATCTATTTGATAGGAACAATTCCTAATTTGTCAATATCAAGAAAAATTTCTTATGGGATCAAGGATCACTAACTCAAAAGGTCAAGGACACAAGAACCCTAAATACAGAATAGGTCTCTAGAACTAGGACAAGTCATTGAATCGAAGAACTCAGTATTTCATTTTGTTGTTCATGTTCAAAGATCAAGCAAGTATATCAATGGATTTGTATCAAGCACATAAGATAGCAATCAGGGAGTTCAAGCAAGCAATTGTCTTCAAACAATGAGCAAGGGGCAAAGAAACCTTGCACATGAACAAGAATAGTGACTTAGTATGCTACTCCTTAAAGATGCTACTTGTGTATGTTCTTGAGAATGTTTTAGCAGGCACTCAGAACACAAAAACATCCTAGCAAGCTATCTAGAAGGATATACATGGCTTTTCTAAAGGGCATCCTCGATATACGCAAGATACGTGAGGCCCAAATTCATAGATGAGAAGAATCAAAAATCACACAGCTGGGGGGAGACGGTAACCCAAATCTCCTCCTTCACTTCTCAAAGGTATAAAGTTCTTTGAGGCTTAGCCAAGAGTGAAATCTAACTCATTCCCAAGAGAGGTGTCTTTGGATTCACCTCCTAATATTTATACTCCGCCGGAACATGGGAGTTAAGGTCATCCCTTGAGGTGATGAAATCCCCAAGTAGGCCTTCTAAAAATGAAAAAGTAAGTAATTCTCTATCAAAAGGTATTGGAAAGCACTAAAGGTGGAACACTTAACGCTTAGAGCAAATATGAGGTGAGTCCACAAGGTGGAACACTTAACACCTCACACAAGCTACAAACGAATCCACAACCTAGAAAACAAGTGAGTTCCAGAAAGCACAGAAGGGTTTCCTAGTGGAACAATTAACGCTTATTTCCTATAGACCCCTCCCCTTTAATGTGGGGCTGAGATTGCAACCACATGGCGAAAATGAGGGGCCGGCGGATTAGCGAGTCTAATAACCCAAAATAGCAATCTAGATCAATCACAAGTAATCTAAGACTGCTAATCAAGAAGACTGTTTTGATATTTGAAACCAAGAATTACTTAATGTTTAAAAGATAGGCATTCACTTTAAATACAAACTTGCATGAAAGCAAATCTATGTTCATTTATTTCCCATTAAGAGCATAAAAGAAATGTGTTCTAGGAAAGTGTGTAACACTCAAGCCAGACATGAGAGCTTAATTTTATGCCCAAAACCAAATGTTCTAGAGATTTTGAGAATGTACCTTAAGTCCAAAGATCTACAATTCATGATTTAGCACCTGTAAATGCCCAGAAGAAAAGAAAAAAACTTAGTTCCCATAAAAAAACAAACAAAAAGAGAAATTAAAAGTCTAATTTAATTTACAAATCTAAAGCTAACTAGATTACCAAAATATAACAACTAATTAACAAAATTAAAAAAAATCTAATCGAAATTAAGAAAATTCAAAAATCTAATTTAAATTAACAAAATTTAAAAAAACTAATCTAAAGTAAAAAAAAAATCTAATCAAAGTTAAAAAAATCTACTCTAAGTTAAAAAGTCTAATCTAAATTAATAAAGTTAAAAAAAATCTAATCTAATTAAACAAGATTTTTTTTAAAAAAAAAGTCTAATTTAATTTAACAAAATTTAAAAAAATCTAATTTGATTAAACAAAATTTTAAAAAAATTTAATCTAATTTAAAAAAATCTAATCTAAAAAAATAAAATTAAAAAAAAATCTAATCTAATGTAATAAAATTTAAAAAAATCTAGTCTAAAAACTAAAAACTAGAAATCAAAGAATGACATCCAACTATGCATTCCAATTAGGTACAGAAACTTCTAAAAAGCTGCAATCATGGTACAATCTTGCTCAAACACATAATGAAGCGTATTTTTCTTCAAACCTCAGTCTTTACCATCTCAGCATTCACTCGGACCCAACGTTGTAAATGTACTTGGTACACCAATTAATTCTAGTAATAATAAGAAGACGCTTGTGGCAACCACAGATACAGGCAATCTATTATTTAGAGATTTGAATGATATTTAACAGTGAGAGTCATAAAATTCAAAACCGACAGAGATCAAAAGATGTCTAAATTCAACCAAAATAAACTTGATTTATTAAACCAAAATCCTCCAGAATAAACAATTTCAAACAGTAAATAAGGAACTCACTTATACTCAACAAAAGTAACTGATATGAATCTCCACAACCGTGAATTCAGAATAATGAGTTCAGCAAAAGAACAGAAACTTCATAGCTGTATAGAGAATTTTAGAACTCAAAGTCTGAAGTTTTTCATAATCATTTTCAAATAGAGATTATCATAACCGTTTTGGAAGGTATGATTTATCATTCAATATTTTGCATGCATGTTTGTAGAGCATTTTCGAAGTATAACGCTGAACAAAATCTTCCCATTTGACACAGCAATGAAAAGTTAAAATACCCAAAATGAAGTCTTCAAAATCTAGGAAAAAAACACAACTCTGCTCATTTTTTCATCTTACCAAATTTGACAAGACCAGATTTTGTTATTAACCTTAGCTATATGGGTTGTTAAGTTTGCAGCTTCACTGACAGCTCAAAACGAGTATAATATGACAGCATGTGATATCAAAAAGACCAATTTGTAGGGTATAACATGCATCATGTATAACAGTGCCAATTTGATGATTAAGAACCAGAAATGAGTGGACAAAAGGAGATTGGGTTACACATGAAGAATTCAAGCTATCTGACAAAGCACTACAAGAGATGCCATTTCAAATACTGTAAATAGACGGAGCCTCCAACTATCACTATATAGCAATATGTGTCAAATATTGTAATAATCTTGGACGCAGTGCATTGGCCATTATTGAATTATGGGAAACTTCATCTCAATTAAATATGAAAAACATATTTTGATGTACGCACATGCTTAAAGATGAATCAAAAGTTTATTCAATTTAAGAATTCTAACAAAATTACAACTGAACCGCAATATCTTGAATAGGCTTTTCTGCTCAACTTAGGCTTCGAATTAAATTGAAAAGATGGAAACAAACTCATTGTCTAATACAACCCAACAGAGCCATGGATTAATGAAGGAAAACGAAGAGCATTTCTAGTTGCAATCAAATTTGATCCAAATACGATGAACACATACAACATTTCGAATCCTGAAAACCCACGCAGAGATCTACAACCACGTAAACCCACGCAAAAGAACTTTGAATTATGGCTTCAAAAAAGATAACAAAATTTTGTTTCACAAATTTAGATCAATGCAGAGATAAATGTTCATGAATCATTTAGTAATGAGAATCTGTGCACTTATGCAATTGAAAACTTGTAAAGCAATTTGAAAACCAGTATAGCAATTGGAAAACCAGTAAATGGTGGGCACCAAAATGTATAACAGCAAATGTGTTATACGTTTGTGAGTCTTTGCATGTGAGGAGACCCAAGAATGAGCTCTCACAAGTCGACCCACAGCTCTTTATCTATGGAGTGCATGGTTTTCCAGGAGGCCCTCAGATACCTATGCAAGTACACCATAGAACGAGAGATTCAAAGAGGAGAAGCAAGAGTGCTAATCTCCGTGAATCTTGTTCTTGCAATCCGACAATGAAAATGTAAATGCAAGCTAAACTAAATGATAACAATGCAATACTTGAAAGTAAATTTAACTATGAAAAAAAATAACAATGCAAGATTTAATCTATGGAATTAAATATGAAATTAATCTAAATGAAACTACAAGAGATAAAAATCTATATGCAATAATGGATCTCAAAGCTCTATGAAAACTTGCAGCGTAATAACAATATGAAAATTTGGGGGTCCTCAACTAAGAGCGAGAGGGTTCCTTTTATAGGCACAAGTGGAATTGAAGGCAAATCTAGAAGCAATGTGGGATAAATGGAAAAGAGGAAACAAATTTCATTTTTAGAAGGTTTGTAGGAAATGAAATTTTTATTTTATTTCTTTTATTAATCAATTTGTTTCTTTTTCCATCACAAGAGATATTTAAGAAGATATTTTATTTATTTAATTTAAAAGAATAATATCTCTCCTAATTAAATAAAATAAAATAATATAATTTAAAGATAAATACTAATGAAATAAAATAAAACCATTTAATTAAAAATGAATTTTAATTAAATAACCTTATTTCATTTAAGGAATATTTATTTCAAATAAATAATATTATTTTATTTATTTAAAAGGGATTTATTTTTCTTAATTAATTAAATAAAATTAATGAAATATTCAAACCTTAGGAAGAATTGAGATATTTGAAATGGTTACGATTTGATCAAAGAATTTGATTTGAATATGGCAAAGCATTGATTCGGGAATTGATATTTGACAAATTGAATAAATGGGGCCCAAAGTCTAGGTGACCATTTTAGGGTGCATATAGCAAGAACAATGCAATCTCTCATAAAGTGGAGAAAGAGGGAAAACCTCATGGGAAAAACCCTCCCCCCAAAAGAGAGATGAATACAATAATAGAATATGAGAGAGAAGACCTCATGTGAGGAAAATATCCCCCCATAAGAGAGAAGTAGTGGAAGAGAGACCAAGTAGCCCCCCCTTAATGTAGAATGAACACCAATGGTAGATGCTCCAGGCTCGATGTAGAAACTACTCCATGAGTGTAAAACAACATTCCTCCCCTTAGGAAGAAACAAGACCAAAGGTGTATATATGAAGCCTCCTCCCCAATCTTTAGGAAGAAACCTAAAAAAAAATGGAGTCTTTCAAACCTGTTCAAGTGTCCCCATGTCAAAGCTGAAATGTGCCTCCTCCAAATCATGTGTACTAAGCCACTCTACTGAAAAAGACAAATCAAGATCAACTGAGGATGAATGTAGAACATGTACCAAAGACCCAAGTGTCTCCTTTGAAGAGAAAGTGACCTCCTCCAACTGTTGTATCAAAGTATCCACAATCATGTCACCCTCGAAAGAATGATCAAGTAGAGAATGAATATGAGGGTCAACATGTTCCCTCACAACTACTGAAGAAGGATCATCTTCACCAAAGAGAAGATGAATATCATCAATGATGTCTCCCAAATCTGAAGTATAGTACTCCATAAAAAAACCTGCAATGTCTATCAAGTAGTCATCCCATGGAACCAAGTTTGGAAGACAATGAATATCTTGTTGCACTGAAGTACTTGAACCCATGGCTATGTGAATGCAAGCATCAACAAGAGCAATAATAAAAGTAGTCTCAATAGGAGGAGATGCAATAGAAGGCTCAAGAACTCGATCATGAGTGAGAATACCCAAGTTCAAGTAGCCAAAGCTCTCCTCAAAATATGAATCATCATCATATGCTGAAGACTCATTGTCTGAAGAATCACTGTCATCAAGAGGAACAAAATATGCAAAGGAGTATAACTGAGAAGAGTGATCCACTATTACAGTAGTAATAACTGCTCCACTCTCCAAGTCCTTGATGAAAATTAAATCAAGTGTAAATTCCACAGTCTTCTTTGTAGCACCATTTGTGATTTGATAGATAGAAAGAAGGTTATTGGTCAAGTGTTGAACACACAACACATCATTGAAGTGTCCCTCCCTAACATCAATACTTCCTTTCCCAATCACATTCATGTAAGTGTGATTTCCCATCAAAATAGGTGGACCTTTACAAGGCTCAAATGATGAAAACATGGACTGTGAAGAAGCCATATGATGAGAAGCCCCTGAATCTAGAAGCCATCTACCTGAATCATGAATTGAAGAAGCATATAAAGCTTGTCCTTTTTGAGTGACAAATGTATGACCCTTTCCTTTATCTTTTTCTGAATTTGGGGAAGAAGAGGTTGAGGTAGACATCCTAGAAGGCAATTTGATGTTGTTCTTAGCAAGAAGATTCTTCAATTCATCAATGTCCTTCTTATAACAAAAGTGTTCTTCATGTTCATCCTTTTTGCAATATGCACAAAACCGTTTCTCCTTCTTTGAGGATTCACCCTTTGAAGGTGATGTAGAAGTGTCATGTTGTGTGGAAGTTAATGTTGTGCCTTCTTGTTGAGACTTAGACTTCCAATTCTTATTCTTCTTTTGACTTTGATTGCCTTGACTCTCATGATTAGCCACCAATGCCTTGGAATTTGAAGACTTGAGAATCCCCATACTTATCAACTTTTCTTGTTCTAAGACCAACATTTTTAAAAATGACTCAAATGAAGGCTTAATGAAGGTACTACCCATGGTCAACTTATGAGTATTATAACTTGAAACAAAGGCTGCATATGCAGGAGGAAGATGTTTCAACAAGTGACTAACCAACTTCCTTCATGGGATTACCACAATCATCAAGTTGTGCTCTATAGTCATTGACTTTGTTGAGTTAATCTTGGATTGTGTCAAAGTTCCTGGGCTATAATTTGAGGAGATCAGTTTCAATTGTGAATCCCATTTCCTCATCCACTTGACCAAACAACTCTGCAAGTTTATCCCAAGCTTCTTTAGCATTATTTATGGTTTTGATGTGATACATGATAGCTACTGAAATATTCTCTCTCAAGACTCCTAAAGCTTTATAATTTTTGGATGACCATTTAGTTATTGCAGTAGTATCATCATCAGTGGGTTTTCTAATTGTACCATCCACATAAGGATTTAAACCTTGAACCATTAACTTGCTCCATACATTATCTTTCCATGTAGCATAGTTATGTGGAGTTAATTTTGCAATAGAACCCATGATGCAAAATGAAAAGAGCACAATAAAGAGAGAGACACCAGCACACAAGACACCCCGCCAATTCACTCAATCAAAGAACCCCCCCAAAAATGATGATTTTGGCACTTTATAGCTAGTGCGTGTACAATTGCCACTTGACAAAATAGATCAAAGTGGACTTCTAATTTTGATCTTTACAATTGAAAGTATGAAGCTACAAAAGACTCAAGAAGATAGGACAAAAGATCCCTCAAAGATCTAATCAATTACAAGTGCCACAATAGGCCAAAAAAGACCATATTCTGAAAGTACTATGTCTACCCAAAATTTCTCCAAATTGATATCAGATCTAGAAATTAGATGAAATATTATGCACTTTCAAAAAAAATTGCACCTGAAAATGTGTTCGTATGAGCTCGTACGAAGCCTCTGAAGTTGCAAAAATAGGGATCAGATAGGTATAGTCACCAAAAACTACAATTTCTACAAACTCCATGATCCAAAACTAGAAAAGAACACCACCACTAAAAATTTTAAGAAATTTTAGCCAAAATAAAAAAAAAATTGCACTCAATTTGGAGTCCAGATGATCAAGTTATGGCCTCCCAAAGTTGGACTGCCAAATCCAAACTACAAATAGTGACGGGTGGAAATTTTTGAAAAATGTTGATGTCACCAGTTTTACTATCTTAAATTTAATGTTCAAATGACTATCATGATAGTGCAAAATCACCTGATTTTGACATTCAAATGGCCATCAAATTTAACTACATGAAATGATGATGCAATCAGTATCATAAGTTTGACATCTTGGAGACCGTCACCATAAAGTTAAAAATGCCCCGAATGATGTCCGGATAGGCATCAATTTTATCACAGTGAAAATTAGCAAAAAATGCAATTTTTTTTATAAAATACCCATTTTTGGTTGCGCCACATGTCCACATTTGATTGGTGCGGGGTTTAGCTGACTGGGCACCACATGGCGTGCTCCAGTTTGGCAGATGCTGACATCAGAGGTGGCCCACATGGTGGGCATCCTCATGGAAGGGTGGCACTATGGTGAGGGTAGAGGAACCCCGAGTGACATCAATGGTGGTGCTGTTGACCTGCAGTGGTAGGAGTGGAACTACCTACATGGTGGCCTACGAGGGGTAGCCCGCTGAGGTTGTAGGTGGTAGCCCATGACGGTGGTGATTGTGGGGGCTGAAGGCCATGTGGAGGGGCAGTGGCAGAGGTTTTAACCCATGTGGACGGGCACTGTCGGAGGTGTTGAGTGCCCGCGTGGAGCAGCCTGTGATCCTGTGTGAAGAGGAGGCACGGGGTGTTGCTTGGAGCTGCACTGGCAGAGGGCCATTGGAGGAGCAGTCTGGTTGAGCAGTGGGGGGATGTGGGACTTTAGTCCCACATACACCGCGTTGTATAATTTTGGGGTTTTTAAAACCCTCAAGACCCAAGCTTAAATCAAAATGAGTGTTGGCTTGGTTGTGGACCTCTCACCTTGTTTTGAGGTTGCTATTCCACTCCTCTCTATGTGATATGTGATGTCAACTTGCTGGTTGTCTCTGTTACAACACAGGCCTCATAGGCCAAGTCAAAAAATTTTCCAGAATATATTTATCCAAAGACAAATAATTATATAGACATAAAATACCAATATAGAGATTTTGAAAAAAATATCACAGATTTGAAACAATTGATGAAATTAGAAATAAATTACAGATCTGAAATGAAATTGGTAGAATAATTACCCGATTTTGTAGATCGGGCCTTAAAGGTCTGATTTGCAAAAGAAAAATTGCCTCAGATTTGACTTTTGCCCAATATAGGCAAATTTATAGTCAAAATTTATAGAAACAGCTACCCGAATGCAATGGTGAGGTCCGATCTTGCTCAAAAAACTCTCACAAAATGCTGATCCCGGATTTGGTTCATGGCCCTCCAAAAGTTGAAGCAATCAATCACTCTCCAATGGCTATGCAATGAAGATTCTTTTGGCTCTGATACCATGTAAGAATTTGCCTAAGGCAAAGAGTTGAAACCAAGATCTAGAAGCTCAAGAGATAGCACAACAAAGAGAGACAAGATAATATGATCAAATGAAGAATTCAATAATGATCAAATGATGGATAATAGATTGATTGATTGAATGATAGATTACATACAATGTATGAATGCCTCAATATATAGGCAATGCATGATAACTAGAAGTTATGCAAGTGATAAGATATCAACTAGACATGGTGGAATCACATGTCCACCAAAGGTGGATCATCCTCCATTGTACATGAAAGTATGAGAAACATGTGCAAAAATAAGAGGATGATAATGTGATAAGAGCACTAAAGGTGGATCTCACACACAAAGAGGTATGTGATGACAACTATCACACACAAAGTGGAGATTCTCCTAACCATGTGCTAAAATGAAATGCAAACTCCTAGGTGTCTCAAAGACAACTAATTATGCAAATGCATTATCCTAAGTAAACTTAAGTAAAGTGTAATTAGTGAATATTTAATTATACCAATAATGATATTATTTTAGAATAAAAGTTTGATTAAATAATTGATTAACCCATAAATCAATTATTTTATTTTTAAAATCAGTTAAGTTGAGAATAAATCACTTTATTTATTTATTTAATTCATCATTATTATGCACGTTTAAAAAAAGTTAAACTTGAAATCAGAAAATCAATTCAAGTTATTTTAAAAATAAACTCAACTCTGATTTGAGTTAAAAAGCTATTTTTGCATGCTTTTGCATGATTTTATGAATTAATTATCTTTTATTCTTTGATAAAATCAAAATTCAACTTGAGTTTATCTGAGTGATTTATGGCTTTTTTCATGCATCCCCAAAGCCCTGGATTTCTATAAAACCAAGGCTCAGCTCTTCAATCTCATATCTCATAATTGTGCAAACTTATGCTGGCGAATTGGTATCTGAAGAATTGGAGCTTCTTTGTGAATCAAACAACTTTGTGAGATCATTCATATTTTAGCATATCATTGTTAGATTAATTGTATTGCATATCAAGTTTTCATATAGATTAGATTCATATCAAATTTCTCATTATTGCATAGAAAACCCAAAAAAAAAAGATTAATTTGCATCTAATTCATATCTAGATTTTGCATTCAAATCCTCCATTTAGGTGTCGTCAAGGTCACTGATCTCGGTCCAATCTAAGAATACATACTCGCATCTACTAGAAGGCAATAAATTGCCTGGTTAGTTTAGTTTTCAATTACTTGGATGATTTCAATTTCAACTAACCTCTAATGTTTTATTGAAGTGTTGTGTCTACAGATCATGTATAAAATTCACACACACAAGTATCATAACCTATTTTTCTAGTCTACCTGTGAGGGCAGCCTTGCTCAGTAAGTACTTTAGTGGATCAATTTTTGCAATGAAACTTGTAGTGTGAGTGAGCATATAATGCCGCAACTTCTGTGAAGCAAACACTACTACTAGACAAGCTTTCTCAATGACAGAATAGTTCATTTCATACGAAACCAATGTTCTTATGATATAATAAATAACTCTCTTTGTTGTTCTGATCCTCTTGAGCTAGGAGAGCACCCAAAGATGTTTTCATGGCAGAGATGTATAGTATGAGCGGCTTCCTATGAATAGGAGGCATCAATATAGGTGGATTAGAAAGATATTGTTTAATCTAAGTGAGTCCTCTGTCACATTCTTCATTCCATTCATAAGTCACACCCTTATGCAAAGTTTTAGTGAATGGTTGTGATGAAGGGTGCTCCCCTTAATACCACAACCACATAAGAGAAATAGAGAAACAACAACAATAATATGCAAGAACAGAAAATTGGCTTCTTATTATCTCCACAAATGTGGAATTACAAACTTTCAGAATTACAATATGCAAAGCCACATGGGCATTCCCTTACAATATTCTGTAGGACAAAGCCTCGAATCAATACCCAGATCTACTACCCAGAACTATTCTGAACTCCTAAGACAATAATACAGCCTTCCTTACATAGGCAATTTTCCACTGCCTGGGAAGGTTCCAGAATTTTAGCCAATAAGGCCAACCAAACTTAGAATTATTTTATTTTACATTTTATTACATCATAGTCGGCTCAAGATAACCTTTGAAACCCGAACATAAATTTTGAAGAAAATTATTTTTCGCCATTTCGGGTGGCACAACTTTCGAAGACCATAAGTCATCACCAGTTGACCCGATCGGCTATTATAACCCCATTTCAGAAATGCCACGAAGTGCTCTATAGGCTTGACTCGCGCAAGCGCCCGTCACCTAAATTTTTGACCTCATCTGGGGCCTCTAAAGCCTTCAAAACTGAGTTCAAAGTTTCTGTACCCTGCTGCAAATAGTGAAAATCTTCAATATCTTCCAATATACACTTGATCTGGCAATGAAACTTTACTGGCAGACTTATATGACCAAAATGAACCTCCAAAAAAGAAATCAGATCATTCTGAGCAAATACGAAAATTACCAAAAATAGTAACTTTCCATAAATAGCAGCTCTGCACAAAATAGCCCTTATTGAATACAAAAATAGAAATATTTTTGGGTGATGCAAGATTGCTCTTACACCCAGAATGCTCCTGCATCAAACACCCGGGGTAATTTGAGAAGTGACCCTATCACAACTCAGGTGTACAGAGGAAAACCAAGATGGCTAACCTCCTCCTTTGTCAGCCATGATGAATCTTCAACAGGTCATCCTTTCCACTTGACCAGATATTCTTCATATGTCCTGTTCCTTGTGCTTCTGCCAACACGACTGTCCAGTATATCTTCGATCTCCTTAGTGTCTGAACTAGTTGCTGGAATACTCCACTGTGCTGCTGCGATCTCATCTTCAACACCTTCTTCATGATACTCTGTCAAATCTGAAATGTTAAACACTGGTGAAATATTTAGCTCAGTAGGCAATTCTACCTCATATGTGTTTCCTGAATCATGTTTCTTCAGTATCCTACATGGTCCAAACTTCTTCATTTTTAGCTTGTTATATGTACCAACTGGAAACCGCTCCTTCCGCAAATGAACCATGAATTCATCACCAACCTGAAATTCCTTATACCTCCTTTTCTCATCTGCCTTAACCTTATACTATGCATTCATCTTGGTAATATGCTTCCTCACTTCCTCATGGATGTTCTTCAAGTGTTCTGCAAAATCTTCAGCTTCAGCACTACTTATTTCTCCTTTATCTATCTTCCTCAATTCAGATGCATTTCTTGGACTACTTCCATATACAATCTGGAATGGTGATTTACTAGTGCTCCTGTTGACAGAATTATTCTATGCGAATTACGCATGTGGTAAAATCAAATCCCATCTTGTTGGCTTATCTCCAACCAAACATCTCAGCAAATTTCCCAAACTCCTATTCACCACCTCTGTCTGTCCATCAGTCTGTGGATGATGTGATGAACTAAACTTTAAATCTATCTTCAACTTCTTCCACAATCTAGGCTAGAAATATCCAACAAACTTAGTGTCCCGATCTGAAACTATGGTCTTTGGCAAACCATGAAGTCTCACTACTTCTCTGAAAAACAATTCTGCTACATGAACAACATCATTAGTCTTCTTGCAGGGAATAAAATGTGCCATCTTTGAAAATCTGTCAACTATAACAAAAATTGAATCGTGTCCCCGCTGTGTCCTCAGTAAACCAAGAACAAAGTCCATACTGATATCCTCCCAAGGCTTCTCTGGTACAGGTAATCGCTGATACAACCCTGTATTATGCTTCACTCCCTTCGCCATCTAACATACTCGGCAGCTCTGTACAAACTTCTTCACATCTTGCTGCGACTGTGGCTAATAATAATTCTTACTAACCAAACCAAGGGTTTTATCACGACCAAAATGTCCAGCCAATCCTCCGCTATGCTTCTCCTTGATGAGATTCTCCCTCATAGAACTTCATGGAATGCACAACTGACTCCCTCTGAATAGCATATCATCCTGGATGACGAAATCCAACCATTTCATCCTGTCTAGAGTAACAGGTTCTGTACAAGCTTTCCAAGCTTCACCAAAATCAGGATCCTCTGGATATAAATTCTTGAGTTCCTTGAACCCAACCACTTCAATCTACATTTCTGTCAGTAATAGTTTCCTTCTGCTAAGAGCATCTGCAACCCTATTAGACTTTCCACTCCTGTGTTTCAAAATAAATGTATAACTCTGCAAAAACTCAACCCATTTCAAATGTCTTTGATTCAATTTTCCTTGACTATTCAAATATTGCAAAGCTTGATGATCAGTATACAAAACAAACTCCTTAGGAAGCAGATAGTGCCTCCACTTTTTCAATGCCTGAACTATAGCATAAAATTTCTGATCATAAACAGAATATTTTCTCTTGGCATCATTTAATTTCTCACTGAAATAAGCAACATGTTTACCTTCTTAGCTCATAACAGCTCCTATTGCAGTACCACTAGCATCACAATCTACTTGAAACACCTTATTAAAATTTGAAAGTGCTAAAATAGGTTGTTCTGTAACTTTTTGTTTCAACAATTGAAAACTCTTTTTTGCCCCATTAGTCCACTTAAACTCTTTTCTATCCCCTCTCATTGTTTCAGTCAAGGGTCCACAAATACTGCTAAAATTTCTGATAAACTTTCTGTAAAAGCTAGCTAGACCATGAAAAGATCTTACCTCAGTAGCACTCCTTGGAGTAGGCCATTCAAGGATAGCCTGTACCTTCTCTGGGTCTATTTTTAGACCTTCTAATGAAACTACAAATCTCAAATACACTAACTCTTTCTTCACAAAATTGCACTTCTTCAAATTAATCAACAATTTCTCATCTCTCAACTTCTCAAACACCATACGAATATGCATCATATGTTCCTCCAATGTCTTGCTAAAAATCAAAATATCATCTAGGTAAACAATGACAAACTTATCCAAAAATTCTTTCAGAACCTCGTTCATGAGCCGCATGAAAGTGCTCGGTGCATTGGTTAGCCCAAAAGGCATGACTAACCACTCATATGGTCCTTCCTTTGTCTTGAAGGAAGTCTTCCATTTATCTCCTTCTTTGATCCGAATCTGATGATATCCACTCTTAAGATCTATCTTTGAGAAATACATAGCTCCACTCAAACAGTCCATAATATCATCCATTCATGGCAATGGAAACCTGTACTTGATTGTGATCTTGTTTATTGCCCTAGAATCTGTACACATCTTCCATTCTCCATTCTTATTTGGTGCTAATACCGTTGGTACAGCAAAAGGACTCAGACTCTCACAGATCAATCCTTTCTATAATAGTTCATGTACTTGTCTGTTCAACTCCTCACTTTCTGCAGGTGTCATTCTGTGTGCTGCCTTATTCGGCAAACTCGCTCCTGGGATCAAGTCCATCTAATGACTGATCGTCCTGACTGGTGGTAATCCATCAGGCATGTTATCGGATACAATATTTTGAAACTCATTCAACAAATTTGCAACTTCTACAGGAACATCTTCTACTTCCTCTTTACCAACTTTTGGAATTAAAGCAAACCATACATGCTCATGCCTCATACCATCTAAGAAATTTCTTCCATCAACAAAAGTTATCCTTGCATTACCACATACATTTTCTTCGGTCTCCTTCAATGGTTTTAGCTTATGTCGTACTCCATCCTTTGTCAGGGAATAGGTATTCGCATGACCATCATGTACAGCACATCTGTCAAACTGCCATGGTCTACCCAACAACATATGACATGCATCCATAGATATGATATCACACAATACCTCATGTTGGTATCCGCCAACCTTGAACTTTACTAGGCATTGTTCATTGACCATGACCTTGTGGTCATCCTGTACCCAGGTAATCCAATATGGATGTGGGTGTTTCTGTCTCTTGAGCTTCAACTTTGTCACCATCTCTTCTGACACCAAATTGTCAGTGCTTTCACTATCAATGATCACATCACAACATTTACCTTCACACTTGCACCTGGTGTGAAATAGGCTCCTCCTTTGCTCAGGTTCATTCTCACCACTCAACAGGACTCTTCTGCTAATCAACATTTCTCCTCTTTCAGCATCTTCAGAATTTGATGATTTAGCATCTTCATCTACATGTGCAACTCTGGCCTGGCCTTCATTTCTCCTGTCTATTCTGCCTTGGTGCTGAGGACATTCAAATGCCCTATGACCTTCTTCTCCATAGTGAAAACATGTTCCACAGAAGCCTCCTCTTCCAGATCCTTGTCCTCTTCCTCTTTCTCTCTGATCTCTATTATTCTGATCCTGGAAGCGATTGGAATTATTTCTACGCTGATTCTGACTACTACTAGCCTCATCTTTCTTTTTTGGATCTTCATTTCGGCCACCATATGACCATCCACCAGATCGTCCACCATGACCTCTTCCGTTTTGTCTGCTCTCAAACTTCTTGTTCAGCTTTTCCTCTACTTTTAGGGCAAATTGGTATGCCTCCTCAATACTGTTCATTTGAACCAGATTCAACTCCTCCTGAATGCTTGGCCTTAACCCATTAAGGTATCGGGCAACTTTCTCCTTATCAGCTTCTGCATGGCCTGTTCTGATGAGGAGTCGATAGAACTCCTCTGTATACTCCTGAAAAGATCTTCTTGCTTGCTTCAAACTTTGCATTTTTTTTAGTAGATCAAGCTCATAATCAACAGGAATGAACTGTCGCTTCAATTTATCCACCATCCGATCCCATCTTGTGATTTTATCTTTCCCTTTTCTATTTCGCTCCAATTGAATTTCTTGCCACCAGATCTTCGCCTGACCTTTCAGTCTGGCCTTCACAAATTTGACCCTATCAGGATCCTCAACATCTTCATACTCAAAATATTCCTCACATTCATTGATCCAGTCGATCAATTCCTCTGGATTAAGATTTTTAGAAAATGTAGGAACCTCAATCTTAGGTCTTTTCCCAATCTTGGAAATCGCCCGAAAAAGTCTTTCTTCCTCTTGGTTCACAATTTTAGCTTCTCCTTTTTGATATTCTTCTTCGGCTTCATCCTCACTTTCGTCTTTGACATTAAGATTCATTCCTCTACGAATCTCTTCTTGTAATGCTTGCACTTGTCTCTGTAGCTCTCTAACCTCAGGTGTTACAACACCAGCTCTTCTGCCACGTTCCCTTCATGGAGGCATTTTTGCGATGCGCGCTAAAACCCTAGCCACGGTCCTGGTGCAAACTACCTCATAGTCGGTGATCTGTTTACATAATCAACAACTCCTGCTCTGATACCACCTGATGAAGGGTGCTCCCCTTAATACCACAACCACATAAGAGAAATAGAGAAACAACAACAATAATATGCAAGAATAGAAAATTGGCTTCTTATTATCTCCACAAATATGGAATTACAAACTTTCAGAATTACAATATGCAAAGCCACATGGGCATTTCCTTACAATATTCTGTAGGACAAAGCCTCAAATCAATACCCAAATCTACTACCCAGAACTATTCTGAACTTCTAAGACAATAATACAACCTTCCTTATATAGGCAATTTTTCACAGCCTGGGAAGGTTCCAGAATTTTAGCCAATAAGGCCGACCAAACTTAGAATTATTTTATTTTACATTTTATTACTCATAGTCGGCTCAAAATAACCTTTGAAACCCGAACAGAAATTTTGAAGAAAATTATTTTCTGCCATTTCGGGTGGCCCAACTTCCGAAGACCATAAGTCATCACCAGTTGACCCGGTCGGCTATTATAACCCCATTTCAGAAATGCCACAAAGCGCTCTACAGGCTTGAATCGCGTAAGCACCCGTCACCTAAATTTTTGACCTCATCCGAGACCTCTAGAGCCTTCAAAACTGAGTTTAAAGTTTCTGTACCCTGCTGCTAATACCGAAAATCTTCAATATCTTCCAATATACACTTGATCTGGCAATGAAACTTTACTGGCAGACTTATATGACTAAAATGAACCTCCAAGAAAGAAATCAAATCATTCTGAGCACATATGAAAATTACCAAAAATAGTAACTTTCCATAAATAGTAGCTCTACACAAAATAGCCCTTATTGAATACAAAAATAGAAATATTTTTGGGTGATGCAAGATTGCTCTTACACCCAGGATGCTCCTGCATCAGACACCCGAGGTAATTTGAGAAGTGACCCTGTCACGACTTAGGTGTGCAGAGGAAAACCAAGATGGCTAACCTCCTCCTTTGTCAGCCATGATGAATCTTCAACAGGTCATCCTTTCCACTTGACCAGATATTCTTCATATGTCCTGTTCCTTGTGCTTCTACCAACATGACTGTCCAGTATATATTCGATCTCTTTAGTGTCTGAACTAGTTGCTGAAATACTCCACTGTGCTACTGTGATCTCATCTTCAACACCTTCATGATACTTTGTCAGATCTGAAATGTTAAACACTGGTGAAATATTTAGCTCAGTAGGCAATTCTACCTCATATGTGTTTCCTGAATCATATTTCTTCAGTATCCTACATGGTCCAAACTTTTTCATTTTCAGCTTGTTATATGTACCAACTGGAAACCGCTCCTTCCGCAAATGAACCATGACTTCATCACCAACCTGAAATTCCTTATACCTCCTTTTCTCATCTGCCTTAACCTTATACTGTGCATTCATCTTGGTAATATGCTTCCTCACTTCCTCATGGATGTTCTTCAAGTGTTTTGCAAAATCCTCAGTTTCAGCACTACTTATTTCTCCTTTATCTATCTTCCTCAATTCAGATGTATTTCTTGGACTACTTCCATATACAATCTGGAATGGTGATTTACCAGTGCTCCTGTTGACAAAATTATTGTATGCGAATTACGCCTGTGGTAAAATCAAATCCCATCTTGTTGGCTTTTCTCCAACCAAACATCTCAGTAAATTTTCCAAACTCCTATTCACCACCTCTGTCTGTCCATCAGTCTGTGGATGATGTGATGAACTAAACTTCAAATCTGTCTTCAACTTCTTCCACAATGTACGCTAGAAATATCCAACAAACTTAGTGTCATGATCTGAAACTATGGTCTTTGGCAAACCATGAAGTCTCACTACTTCTCTGAAAAACAATTCTGCTACATGAACACCATCATTAGTCTTCTTGCAGGGAATAAAATGTGCCATTTTTGAAAATCTGTCAACTACCACAAAAATTGAATCATGTCCCCGCTGTGTCCTCGGTAAACTAAGAACAAAGTCCATACTGATATCCTCCCAAGGCTTCTCTGGTAGAGGTAATGGCTGATACAACCGTGTATTATGCTTCACTCCCTTCACCATCTAACATACTCGGCAGCTCTGTACAAACTTCTTCACATCTTGCTGCAACTGTGGCCAATAATAATTCTTACTAACCAAACCAAGGGTTTTATCACGACCAAAATGTCCAGCCAATCCTCCGCTATGCTTCTCCTTGATGAGATTCTTCCTCATAGAAATCATGGAATGCACAACTGACTCCCTCTGAATAGCATATCATCCTGGATGATGAAATCTAACCATTTTGTCCTGTCTAGAGTAACAGGTTCTGTACAAACTTTCCAAGCTTCACCAAAATCAGGATCCTCTGGATATAAATTCTTGAGTTCCTTGAACCCAACCACTTCAATCTACATTTCTGTCAGCAATAGTTGCCTTCTGCTAAGAGCACCTGCAACCCTATTAGACTTTCCACTCTTGTGTTTCAAAATAAATGTATAACTCTGCAAAAACTCAACCCATTTCAAATGCCTTTTATTCAATTTTCCTTGACTATTCAAATATTGCAAAGCTTGATGATCAGTATACAAAACAAACTCTTTAGGAAGCAGATAGTGCCTCCACTTTTTCAATGCCTGAACTATAGCATAAAATTCCTGATCATAAACATAATATTTTCTCTTGGCATCATTTAATTTCTCACTGAAATAAGCAACAGGTTTACCTTCTTAGCTCATAACAGCTTCTATTGCAGTACCACTAGCATCACAATCTACTTGAAACACCTTATTAAAATCTAGAAGTGCTAAAACAGGTTGTTCTGTAACTTTTTGTTTCAACAATTGAAAACTCTTTTCTGCCCCATTAGTCCACTTAAACTCTTTTCTATCCCCTCTCATTGTTTCAGTCAAGGGTCCACAAATACTGCTAAAATTTCTGATAAAATTTCTATAAAAGCTAGCTAGACCATGAAAAGATCTTACCTCAGTAGCACTCCTTGGAGTAGGCCATTCAAGGATAGCCTGTACCTTCTCTGGGTCCATTTTTAGACCTTCTGCTGAAACTACAAATCTCAAATACACTAACTCTTTCTTCACAAAACTGCACTTCTTCAAATTAATCAACAATTTCTCATCTCTCAACTTCTCAAACACCATACGAATATGCATCATATGTTCCTCCAATGTCTTGCTAAAAATCAAAATATCATCTAGGTAAACAATGACAAACTTATCCAGAAATTCTTTCAGAACCTCATTCATGAGCCGCATGAAAGTGCTCGGTGCATTGGTTAGCCCAAAAGGCATGACTAACCACTCATATAGTCCTTCTTTTGTCTTGAAGGCAGTCTTCCATTCATCTCCTTCTCTGATCTGAATCTGATGATATCCACTCTTAAGATCTATCTTTGAGAAATACACAGCTCCACTCAAACAGTCCATAATATCATCCATTCCTGGCAATGGAAATCTGTACTTGATTATGATCTTGTTTATTGCCCTACAATCTATACACATCCTCCATTCTCTATTCTTCTTTGGTGCTAATACCACTGGTACAGTACAGGGACTCAGACTCTCACGGATCAGTCCTTTTTGTAACAGTTCATGTACTTATCTGTTCAACTCCTCACTTTCTGCAGGTGTCATTCTGTGTGCTGCGTTATTCGGCAAACTCACTCCTAGGATCAAGTCCATCTGATGACTGATCTTCCTGACTGGTGGTAATCCATCAGGCACGTTATCGGATACAATATCTCGAAACTCATTCAACAAATCTGCAACTTCTACACGAACATCTTCTACTTCCTCTTTACCAACTTTTGGAATTAAAGCAAAACATACATGCTCATGCCTTATACCATCTAAAAAATTTCTTCCATCAACAAAAGTTATCCTTGCATTACCACATACATTTTCTTCGGTCTCCTTCAATGGTTTTAGCTTATGTCATACTCCATCCTTTGTCAGGGAATAGGTATTCACACGACCATCATGTACAGCATATCTGTCAAACTGCCATGGTCTATCCAACAACATATGACATGCATCCATAGATATGATATCACACAATACCTCATCTTGGTATCTTCCAACTTTGAACTTTACTAGGCATTGTTCATTGACCATGGCCTTGTGGTCATCCTGTACCCAGGCAATCCGATATGGATGTGGGTGTTTCTGTCTCTTGAGCTTCAACTTTGTCACCATCTCTTCTGACACCAAATTGTCAGTGCTTCCACTATCAATGATCACATCACAATATTTACCTTCACACTTGCACCTAGTGCGAAATAGGCTCCTCCTTTGCTCAGGTTCATTCTCACAACTCAACAGGACTCTTCTGTTAATCAACGTTTCTCCTCTTTCAGCATCTTCAAAATTTGATGATCTGGCATCTTCATCTACATGTGCAACTCTGGCCTAGCTTTCATTTCTCCTGTCTATTTTGCCTTGGCACTGAGGACATTCAAATGCCCTATGACCTTCTTCTCCATAGTGAAAACATGTTCTATGAAAGCCTCCTCTTCCAGATCCTTGTCCTCTTCCTCTTCCTCTCTGATCTCTATTATTCTGATACTAGAAGCGATTGAAATTATTTCCACACTGATTCTGACTACCACTAGCCTCATCCTTCTTTTTTGGATCTTCATTTCGGCCACCATATGACCATCCACTAGATCATCCACCATGACCTCTTCAGTTTTGTCTTCTCTCGAACTTCTTGTTCAACTTTTCCTCTACTTTTAGGGCAAATTGGTATGCCTCCTCAATACTGTTCATTCGAACCAGATTCAACTCCTCCTGAATGCTTGGCCTTAACCCATTAAGGTATCGGACAAATTTCTCTTTATCAGCTTCTGCATGGCTTGTTCTGATGAGGAGTCGATAGAACTCCTCTGTATACTCCTGAACAGATCTTCTTGCTTGCTTCAAACTTTGCATTTTTTTTAGTAGATCAAGCTCATAATCAACAGGATTGAACTGTCGCTTCAATTTATCCACCATCCGATCCCATCTTTTGATTTTATCTTTCCCTCTTCTATTTCGCTCCAATTGAATTTCTTGCCACCAGATCTTCGCATGACCTTTCAGTCTGGCCTTCGCAAATTTGACCCTATCAGGATCCTCAACATCTTCATACTTAAAATATTCCTCACATTCATTGATCCAATCGATCAATTCCTCTGGGTTAAGATTTTTAGAAAATGTAGGAACCTCAATCTTAGGTCTTTTCCCAATCTTGGAAATCACCTGAAAAAGTTTTTCTTCCTCTTGGTTCACAATTTTAGCTTCTCCTTCTTGATATTCTTCTTTGGCTTCATCCTCGCTTTCATGTCTGACATTAAAATTCATTCCTCTACGAATCTCTTCTTGTAATGCTCGCACTTGTCTCTGCAGCTCTCTAACCTTAGGTGTTACAACACCAGCTCTTCTGCCACATTCCCTTCGTGGAGGCATTTTCGCAATGTGCACTGAAACCCTAGCCACGTTCTTGGTGCAAACTGCCTCACAGTCGGCAATCTATTTACACACTCAAGAACTCCTGCTCTGATACCACCTTATGAAGGGTGCTCCCCTTAATACCACAACCACATAAGAGAAATAGAGAAACAACAACAATAATATGCAAGAATAGAAAATTGGCTTCTTATTATCTCCACAAATGTGGAATTACAAACTTTCAGAATTACAATATGCAAAGCCACATGGGCATTCCCTTACAATATTCTGTAGGACAAAGCCTCGAATCAATACCCAGATCTACTACCCAGAACTATTCTGAACTCCTAAGACAATAATACAGCCTTCCTTATATAGGCAATTTTCCACCGCCTGGGAAGGTTCCTGAATTTTAGCCAATAAGGCCGACCAAACTTAGAATTATTTTATTTTACATTTTATTACATCATAGTCGGCTCAAGATAACCTTTGAAACCCGAACAAAAATTTTGAAGAAAATTATTTTCTGCCATTTCGGGTGGCCCAACTTCCGAAGACCATAAGTCATCACCAGTTGACCCGATCGGCTATTATAACCCCATTTTGGAAATGCCAGGAAGCACTCTACAGGCTTCACCCGCGCAAGCGCTCGTCACCCAAATTTTCAAGCTCATCCGGGGCCTCTAAAGCCTTCAAAACTGAGTTCAAAGTTTCTGTACCCTGCTGCCAATACTGAAAATCTTCAATATCTTCCAATATACACTTGATCTGGCAATGAAACTTTACTGGAAGACTTATATGACCAAAATGAACCTCCAAGAAAGAAATCAGATCATTCTGAGCACATATGAAAATTACCAAAAATAGTAACTTTTCATAAATAGCAGCTCTGCACAAAATAGCCCTTATTGAATACAAAAATAAAAATATTTTTGGGTGATGCAAGATTGCTCTTACACTCAGGATGCTCCTGCATCAGGTTGTGACTTGTAGGCCAACTATGAAATGAAACATTGAATAGATTGTAGCCTTCCCTAAAGTCCTCTCATTTGACTAATGTTTTTAGGTGGAGGCATGTCCATAATAGCTTGAAATTTTTCTAGATCAACGTCTATGCCCTTAGCTCAAATTATGTAACCCAAGAGTTTCCCAGAAGTGACACCGAATGCAAATTTTTTGGGATTAAGTCTGAGACTAAATTGTTCCATGCAATCAAGTATGGGACCCAAATCTATCGGATGAGTTTTACGCTACATGCTTTCGGCTAAAGTGTCATCCACATAATCTTCCATTTTTTTATGCATCATACCATGGAAAATGGTAGTGACAGCTCTTTGATATGTTACTCCATCATTCTTAAGCCCAAAGGGCATGACATTCTAGCAAAAGGTGCCCCAAGCACACGTGAAAGTAGTATTTTCTTGATCTTCTGGCGCAATTTTTATTTGATTATAGCCAGAGAAGCCATCCATCAAGGAATACATTTCATAACCTACTGTCATATCCACTATCATGTCAATATTGGGTAGTGGAAAGTCATCTTTTGGACATGCCTTATTTAGATCCTAGAAGTTTGTGCACACACGAATGGATTTATCATGTTTGGTGACTAGAACAATATTTGAAATCCACTCTGCATAGTCAATCATCCTTATGAAACCAGCCTTAAGAATCTTCTCTAGCTCTGCTTTCACTAAAAGGGTCACGTGTGGATGCATCTTTCGAAGCTTTTGTTTGACAGGTTTAATACCTGATGCAATAGACAGATGGTGCATGATTAGATTGGGGTCTAATCTAGGCATGTTAGAGTAAGTCCATGCAAAGTTTATTTTCTTTCTTTGAAAGAAGCTAGTGAACTCTTCCTTTTCTTTTGCAGATAATGACTATGATAGATGAATAATTTGTGGAGTAGCCTCTGTACCTAGATTCACTAGTTATGTCGGCTCAATCAATACTGATGATCTCTCTTGAAAGTGGCTCGGGAGTGTATCAAGTATCTCATCCTTGGGCACCTCAGAGATATTTTCACCCTCGGATACATCTTTTATTTTTTCTATATTTGGCTCTGACACTACCATAATGTGGTTTTCACCATCAGAGCATCTATTTTTTCTTCTTTTAATTTTTTGACTAAGATACTTGATATATGCCTCTATAATGCTGAAATTACTTTTGTTGGTGGAGGACATTACAAGTTTAATAGCATGGAGGTAACATGCTAGAGCATAATAATTCTAGAATGTTAGGACTTCATTGGATGAGGAAGGGGAGTTCTAGTTTATTAGCTCAGGATTTTTGAGTGAGAGAGAAGTAGTGGCTGGTTCAATTGCGTTCATGGTATAACCATCAAAAGTGTGGATGGGCAAATTAAGACCTAGAGTGATCTCATCCAAAGGAGTATTTGAATCCCTATGAGACCTCACATCAGAGGTAGAGGAAAAATTAACACCGATGACATCTAATTCATGCATCCTAACACTAGATCCTTCACCTACTTTGAGAAGTATTTCATAGGTATGCACCATGTCTATATCTTTATCATAAGTAGCATCAAATAAAGAGTCAAACTCATATTCATGTGAGTCATTACTTGATGTGGGAATTCCATTAGCATTGGTTGTATCATCTAACTCATCTTCATCCCTTATAGCATTAATGGCTTGCTGAAGTTGATCTTTTTCAAACTGTTCTTGGAAATGTGGGGGTATGTATCGTTCACCCTGAGAATTGGAATCAGCCATTTAAATTTCTTTCCATTGGTCATATGTGAGTTGATGTATTGAAGTGGTCTCATCAGAATCACTATTAGTCTCCACCATGTGGATAGGTATAACAGGTTCATCTGGTTTTGCAAAGAGTGCAAAAAATTCCACAGCAATAGGATATGGAAATGTGTCTTCATCAGAGCTAGCCTCTGGATTTACCTTTGGAGTAGTATCTTCAAATTCTGGTTCAGGTTCTGGCACAAATTTGTTTATCCCTAAATGACAGGGGATCTTTTTGAAGCCTAAGCCAGTAGTATCCTTTGTGCGGTGACCTGTAGCTTCAATGGGTTTTAGCAAACCATTGTCATTCATTCCTATAGGACCACTCCCTTTATAGCTGAAGCACTTCATGATCTTGAAGGCCTCTCTATATGGCTCTTTCTCTAAGTCTAGAGGTGGAGTAGTCATTTTAGATGTTTCTTTTCCTTTATAGATCCAAGTTGTGATAGCTCTTTTTTCATCCTCATCTTCTAAAGGTGTAGAGGCCCGTACAAAGGCACCATCGTAGACTATTTGAGGAGAGTCATCAGAAGGTTTGTTACTCTTAGAAGGTCTCCCATAAGAGCATGGAGATAGAGGGAGAGAATCCAATGATAGCATAGGTTCAATTTGATATCCTCCCATGCTTGTATCCTTAAGTTTCAGAGTTTGTTCCATTTCTTTGAGCTTAGCATCATAGAACTTAGTGGACTCTTTATTAGCTGGAATAAAGCTATCTATAGATTGCACAAGGGGTGTTACAAGAATAATTGGTATTAGAAGGCACAGTGACTTCCACTCCATGGAATAAAAACTTGATTCATTGATGGTATGTGGACTAAATAGCCTGCACTTCATCAATCCATGGCCTACCTAACAAGATGTTGTAGGAAAGAGAAATGTCAAGAACTTGAAAATTAACATGTCTCTCAACAAGTTCTACATGGATAGGTAGCACAACTAAGCCTTGGGATTCACATTCTTCTTCATCATAAGCTTTGATGGTAATCTTTTTGTGGGAGTCTATACAATTCTCATCATAACCTAGCTGGGTAAGCAGCTTAGCAAAACGGATATTGAGACCAGCACCATTGTCTATGAGCACTTGATAGACACGCTTGGGACCTATCATAAATTCTATATGCAAGGGAGCATTATGCGGATGGCTCAAAGAGTGATCATCTTCTTCAGAGAAGGACAAATAATGAGGCAAGGTCAAATGACCCACCATAGATTGGAATCAGTCGAGATTGAGATCTTTGGGAATGTTTGCATTGGTGAGGGCTTTATCTAGAATCTTCCTATGAGTAGGCAAGATCTTCAATAGCTCAAAAATGGTAATCTAAGCATTGGTTCACTAGAGCTGACCTAAGATGCTATAACTAGCTAAGCTAGGTGTAGGGACCAATTTCATGTTCTTGTTGGCAGGGCCAACAATAGTCTTATCCACAGTTTGTTTCAGAGCAAATACAAGAGGATCGAGACCTTTCAAAAAAACCCTTCCATGTGATCGAGTAACAACATTGGCACAATCTTGAGGTTGTTCAGATTCAGATGAATGAGATGTGGAATTATGAAAAATGAAAGGAGTCTTAGGTTTGGGAGCATCGTCACTCCCCTTAATAGTAATCACATCACAATACTCAACCTCAACAAGTTCGATCATACCAATGACATTTTCATCATTAGTGTACATGTAATTGACCTTAGCATCAGTATTCTTAGTGTTTGAAGATTCACCCTTCTCATGAGGAGGGAAGGGATCCTTAAATTCTTGATGGTTTGAATTATTCTTATGGCCATCCACAAAAATGTCACCGCTATCAATCAAATCTTGGACCTTATGTTTCACCTGAAGACAAATAGAAGTCTTGTGACCCTTATTCTAGTGATAGTCACAGTATGCATTGTCATTCCACCAATGAGGTCATGGTTGTGGGTCATAGAGGTGCTTTTCCAAAGGAGTAAGTATTTGATTCTACACAAGAGTTTTATAGACCACATCAAGTGGTTCTCCCAAGGAAGTGAATTCGCACTTGGGTCGAGATGCTCGTTGTTTATTCCTAGAAAACCTTGAAGGTTGCTGATTTTCTATCATAGGCTTTTCAGTAGCTTTGATCACCTGTATGCTTGAAGAGAGATTAAAAATAGACTTAGCAGGCTTTGGGGTCACATTGTCAACCACCCCATCATTCACAATGTCTCTATTCTTGTTGACAAACTTCCCTTTATCTTTATTTGAGGAAGAAGATCCTTGTTTGTTGTCTTTGTTCAAAGTCAATTATTCCCCTTTCTTGATCATAAAGGCCTCTATTTGAACCGCTTGTTTAATCATGCTATCAAAGGTTAGGGGACCTTGTAATTGCACTTGGTATCTAAAGTCTAGGACAAGATTGTCCAAAAAGATGTCGAGTCTCTCAGACTTTGGTAGCTTGTGAGGACACCTTGTACATAATTGTCTCCACCTTTGGAGAAATGTTAGAAAAGATTCCCCTTGTCACTACTTCAAATTGCAAAGATCTCAGATGTTGGTTGGATGCTGAATATTATGTGAGTAATGTTGGAGAAACAAATTATCCATTTCATCAAAAGTCTTAATGCCAGTGGGCAATTGAGAAAAGCACTCCATAGCTGGTCCACCCAAGGTACAAGGAAATAGGTGCATAAGATATGTCTGATCATGCATGAATTCCATGGATAAAGTGCCAAACTCCCTTAAGTGATCTTGGGAATTGGTAGCACCCAAGTATTTGTCATATTTAGGGAGCTCTACACCTCTGAGAAAAGGTGGCAAATGAAGATTCCTATCAAAGGGGAAAGGAAAAATGCTTTCCATCATGAATTGTTGTGCGGGTTTGTCCTTATTCTTTGCAAGTTGACTAATCTAATCTTGCATATCTTGGACCATCTTTTGCAACTTGAAAGTCTTAGTCTCTTCTTCTTTGGCCACAAGAATTTCAACTTGATAATCTGAGGGTAATTTAGGCCCTTACTTGGCCAGCTCAAGAAAATATTTTTCCTTCTCCTCTAGAAGGAGGATCTTCATCATATTAATAAGACCTTTGTTTACTTTCATAGTGTCTATGTCATTTTGAGTTAATGTGTCATCACCATCATTTCCAAGGATCTCATAAATGCTTGGGACTTGATCTTGACTCTGATTGAAAGGGGTAGGATGATAGTGATACACTGGTTGACCAACTTGAGCTTTGTTTTGAGCTTGGTGCTGATTTTGATCATTCTGGGATTGATCATAACATTGCTCATTTCATGGTTGAGCATGACATTGGTCATTGGAAGATTGACCATGATGTTGGTTGTTTTGAGATTGATCATAAGTTTGGTTGTATTTACCTAGTTGGAAGTCGAATGGATCTCTCATCTTGTCATAGGACTATGCAGCAAATGAAGACTGAGTAAAATGATATGAGCAATGTCAAAAGGGTGCAGCTAAGGTAAATTTTGGTGTGTGAACATGATCAAAAGGATCAATAGGTTCAAATGAGTCAATATCATCAACAGGATCGATAGGTTCAATGATAGGACTAGTCTGAGGAAGTGGTCTTCCAAAGTTATGAAACAATGGGTTGTTTTGGAAGAATGAGTTGTCCTGTTCTTGAAATGAGAAACCAGGTTGTGCTTGAAACAATGGATTAAAACACTCTTGGAACATTAGAGGTGATTGAGATGGGTTGTCTTTCAAAGTACTCAATGAAGAGGAACTTGTGGATCCCTCACAATGCTCAGATTTCGTGACAGGTTTAGGATGATCTATTTCTTGATTATGAGATTTACCTCTACCTTGACCACTATTATGAATGAGATAAGTGTTGCCACTTATATTTTTGATAGTCATAGATGAAGATGCGATGAGAGAAGACTTAGGATAATGCTAAAACTATGTCTCTAGGAAAAATGAAAAGGAGATAAAGGCTAGAATAGCCAAGATGTGAGATGCACTGGGCATGAATCATCAAGAGTATGGCTAGAATAATCAAGATAAGACTACCACAATGCGAGGTAAAAAAGTACAAAGAGATAAGATAAACAAATAGACCTCAAACAAAAATTAGATCAGGCAAAAAGTTCACTAGTCAACAGGAAATAAATCATTGTTTTGAAAACCAAGGTATAGGTTTGCGTGAGAAAGTACTGGGCTTCATGAGAGAATGAAAAAATTCATGTGAAAGAATGAAATCTTGCGTGAGGAAATGCTCTGAACAGTGAAATTTTGCACGGGAAAGAACCAATGTTTGATAGTTCAATGCAGAGTTCAAGATAAAAGACATATTTTGGAAAACAATGCAAATGGTTCTCAGACAAAAAATCTAGTTTCTAGACAGTTTAAAGGATAGTTTAATCAACAATCTCAATTTGAAGGTTTCAAGCATTCGTTTACAAGCATGAAGGTTTGATCAAGCAATGTTGACATAAGAAGTAGTCGTAAATAGACCTACCAAGGATAAAGAAACTTGGCATTATCATGGGAGTCTTTGTTTAATGATGATGGACAAGTTTAAGACTCGATAACAAACACATAATTATCCCTACAAAAAAAATGGTGAGAAGACAAAACCTTTGCCTCACTGCTTATGCGCATGCATTCACCTCACATAGTCATGTCATCCCCTAGAGGGTGCTCATGCTTTTGGTGTTTCCAAGGACTCAATAGTATATTTTTTAAGGTTACCCTTGAGGTAGGGGCCAACATCATATACCACCTTCAAGCATCTAGGTGCATGCCTATGGTGAGAATCTATGGGAGAGATTCTTCCCCCTCCCTGAGCAAAGATAATTATGTCTCCTTTCAGAGGTGATCCGGGTAGGCAACTAACTAGGGAAATTTTTTAGTGGGCTTATGTTCACACTAACCTTCAGTGCCCCTGATACAGGGCTAGGGCCTTGTAGCCACACCAACACCTGAAAGTCATACACCCCCGCAAGTAGGGCTAGGAGCGGCGCCACATAGTACAACAGACAGAGCCTTCTCAAGATGATAGTTTAAATCAAGAGAAAGAACCTAACATGGTTTTGGAGTCTTTAGACTCAACACAAAATTCTTTATTATAGTGAGGTGGAATCACCAGTGATAGGTGTGTACTCACTTGGGTCATTCCCAGAGGTTCAACTTTCAGCAGGCCCTCTAAAGGTGACACAACTTGGCTTGGATCTGAGGGTTTGAGATTCTATTTCTCTCAAAAGAGAGAAGAGAATACTTCTCTACCTCTTCACCTTACCCAAACACATCAAGCATATTCATCACCGAGCTACCTTCACTCCACCAAATCCACAAGCTTTTGGGTTTCTGGTTCTCTCAAAGAGAGAAGAGCATAATCCCCTAGCAAGTAGAAGTGCTAAAGATTCACTACCTTACTTTGCTTCCCCAGGTATCCATCATTCTAGCAACATTTGGGTCTCAGTTTCATTCATGGGCATCACTTCCATGTAATGAAGAGCCTATTCACCTACTTTTCTATCAGGACCCTTAAGAAATCTTAACAAAGCCCTAGTTATACTATGTGAATGAAAGCACTAAAAACAAGCATAATGTTTTAAATGATCTTTGAAAACTGTCCTACAAGCAAACTATTAGCAAGTTTTATGTGTCTTCGACAAAGTGACCTGCAAACCACTATTATGTTGTGATAGAAATAGAGATATGAAATCAACAACAAACAAAAAGTGTTAGAAATCTACAACAGAAAGTATAGGAAACTAAAAAATTTAACAGTACTAATGACAGAGCTCACGCGAGGAAGTGTAGCGCTGCGTGCGAGAAAGTACTATTTTGCATGAGATAGTTCTATCAGAAGCAAAACTTTGCATGGTACAATTAGAAATCTCGTGTGAAATTCCGTACATAGAGAAGTATGGACATACGATAGATTGTAGAATTTTTTTAAAAATGCTTGAGATTGATGAGGCCAGAAATCATTTTTTTTGCCCCACAGTGGGCACTAGAATGTCTATAGTTGAATGTGGACCTCTAATCTAGCCATATTCACAACATAGTCATTGCTTGATCATCGAAATTATGAAGGTGAGTATGAATTACTCAATTCGCAATATCTATCGATTCGACCTGTTGCCTCCTAATTAACTGGGGTGTTTGAATTACTCTCAGAACAAGAGCCAACAACCAAAAGACCAAGCTAATATGGAGGATTTAAAATATTGAAAGATAAGCAAAGTACAATTAATCTAAGATGGATATGCATTTAAATCTAAGAATGAAGAGTAATTAATCTAAGAATAAAGAGCAATTAATCTAAGAACTTGAAAGAGATATGCAAATTAAGCTAATAGCAATAAGCAAATTACTCTACTATGAGAATGCAATTACACTAAAAATGGAAATTAAACTAATGTGCAAAGAAAGCTTGAAAATATGAAATAGTTGAGACTAAAATTTGCCATATTTTATCTGCTCTAAAATTGCCCTTTTTTTTGAATGAGGAAGAAGGTTCATAATATAGACAACCCCGGGGAGAGAATGAAGAGGTTCTTGAAATGAAATGGTTGAGTCTTCATTCCTAATTGAGACAAATATTGAGGAATTACTTAATTAAAATAATGAATTATTGTCTCATATGGGTGACCCTTCGAGTAATTTGAATTATTAAATCCAAATAAGATAATCCATTCAAATAACCAAGTAATATTAATTCCTTTTATGTGTATTAGCTAAAGGTGGTGGATTTTAATTTAATTTAAAGCACTTGGACTTTAGAATTAAATCAATTTATCATAGGGATTATTTAGCTAATAAAGTCAAATACTTAGGAATTAATTATAGTGTAAGATTAATGCAATTTAGGGTTTTTGCAATTAACACCAAGTCAAATAAAGTCAGGTAGGAGAGAGAAAATTGCCTAGTAAAATAGGACTTTAATGATGTAAAATCAAAGAAAATGCACCAAAATTGATTGAAATTATAAGGTGCCAATTTTGGGGTATTATAGACATATCCAAAACAACTTTCAGGACAAGGAATGGACATTATGAGTTAGTTGTCTTACCTTTTGGATTGAAAAATAAGCCTGCAGTATTTATGAACTTAATAAGAAGTGTGTTCAAGGATTGTCTCCATAATTTTGTAGACATTTTCATTGATGAAATTCTGATTTACTCCAAGAATATGGAGGAACATTTTTACATAGTTTTACATCATCTGAGAGATAAGAAGCTGTATGGGAAACTATCAAAGTGTTCTTTCTATAAGAAAGAGATTCACTATTTGGGTCATATAATTTCCAAAGATGGAATTTTAGTAGATCTCGCGAAGATCAAAGCCATTCTTGAGTAGCCAAATCCTTAGAATGTGATTGAAGTGAGAAGTGTTATGGGACTTGCAAGATATTATAGGAAATTTGTGGAGGGATTCTCCAAAATTGTAGCACCTATTACATCTCTTCAAAGGAAAGGGAAAAGATATGAGTGGAATAATGAATGTGAGAAAGAATTCCAATTATTGAAACAAGAGCTCACATCTGCTTCTATCTTGATCATACCATATCCTAATGGGCACTTTACAATTATCACCGATACTTTAGGTGCAGGTCTTGGTGGTGTTCTTATGCAAGGTGGTAAAGTAGTGGCTTATGAGTCATGGAAAATGAATTAGTATGAGGTCAACTATGCACCTCATGATTTGGAATTGGTATAAATTGTTCATACTTTAGTGATGTGGAGACATTACCTTTTGGGTAAGCCATTTGAGTTGAAGACAGATCACATGGGACTTAGGTATATCTTCACATAGCCTAATCTCAATGCTACACATAGACATTGGTTGGAATTTCTGAGTGAGTATTATTTTTGCATTGAGTATATTAAGGGAAAAAAGAATAGAGTAGAAGATGATCTAAGAAAAAGAAGACACATCTGTGCTATATCTACTTCTAGAACTTGGTTGAGACAATGTGTTAGAGAATTTTTTAGGAGATGACCATTATGAGATGGTTAAGTCAACATTACTTGTAGATCCATCGGATCACCATTTTTATGGATACACTTTTGAGGATGATGGTATCATGAGATACCAAGACAAGATGTATATTACCAACTGAGAAGGGTTGAGGAAGTTGATTTTAGAGGAGGTGCATTGCACTCCATTTTTAGGACATCTAGGGGTAAACAAGATGGTTTTCGAATTGAGACCACTATATTTTTAGCCAGGGCTTAAGCATGATGTTATAGATTTTGTAGCCCAGTGTTTATAATGTCAACGAATTAAGGATGAACATGTCCACCTAGTAGGACTTTTGTACGCACATGATATACTGGATTATAAATGGAAAGTCATCAATATGGAATTTATCCAAGGTTTACCAATGAAACAATGCAGAGATGATGTAATCTTGGTTGTAGTTGATAAACTAACCAAGGTAGCTCACTTTATTCCAGGGAGCTTGAAAGATGGATCTTTGGCTTTGGCCAAGAAGTTTGTTCAAGATATTGTCAGATTGCACAATGTACCTGAGACTATTATTTATGACATGGATACTAGGATGACATCAATGTTTTGGATAACCTTGAATGCTTCCTTGGGAACTAGGTTGAATTTTAGTACTACTTATCATCCACAGATAGATGGAAAGACTTAAAGAGTGAATCAAGTGATTGAAGATTTACTACGTATGTATTGCACGAATCAATAGTACAAGTGGGAGGAGTATCTTCCATTGGTAGATTTTTCTTATAATAACTCTTACCATGTTTCTTTAGGAATGGCACCATTTGAGGTACTTTATGGATGGAAGTGTTGTACTCCTATAAGTTGGGATAAAGTAGAGGAAATGATCATTATTGGTCCTGATATGTTGAGAGAGATGGAAGAACAAAAGAATCTAATCTATACTTAGCTGAAGGAAGCAATTGATAGACAAAAGAGTTATGCAGATAGGAACCACACTTTCAGATAGTTTTAGGAAGGTGACAAGGTGTTTTTTCTTGTGAGACCACATAAAAGATCAATTTCTTTTGGCAAGTCTTCCAATCTTGCACTGAGATATGTTGGTCAATTTGATGTTTTGGAGGTCATCAAACTCGTGGCCTACAAAATTTCTCTACCACTAGCTCTTTCTTGAATCCATAATGTTTTCCATGTCTCATTGTTGAATCCCTACTGTCCAGATGCATCTTATATTCTTGATTGGCATGCATTGTAGGTTCAGGATCCAGGGGTGGTGCTGGTGCAACCTACCCACCTCATTGATTAGTGTACCATTGAGGTGCATGACAGAGATATAGTGCAGTATAAGGTCCAATGGGACCAATTTTCTATTGACAGTGCTACTTGGGAAGATACAGAAGACATTATAGATCATTTCATCAGTTATTTTCTTAGATTTCTTTTATGTTATGCTTAAATGTTTTAGAGGACTATTTGTATGTTTCCAATAAGGCATCAGGTCGATGTCTCCTCTTAGAGGGGAGGGATGTCACAACCCGATTTGGATCTCCTATATTTTAGGATTATTGTGCAAGTGTTTTAGACTTATGTTGACTTGGTCGAAGGTTTTTTGACCCAAGTCATATTAAATAAATGATATAGATATAGTTTTATTATGCTTTTCTAATTAATTTATGATGAAATATTTAAATGAAATGAAAAGTATGATGTTATATATGGAATTTTTACCTTCATTATGAAATATGTTATGAATTATTATTGATGATGAAATTGAAATGATGAACATGATATGAAATTTAAATTCGATTATGGGTTATATGAGACTACCCTACTGATGATCTTTTAAGTTTGAGCATTTATTCCAGGAGATGAAGGCAGAAATGTGATTGAGGTAGAGTGTATTTATCCTGTTGACATGCATGAGAACAAAATAAGATTGGTTGCAAGCACACACCATAGAAATTTTGTTTCCTTACATGAGATTCTTTCTTGTGTATGATATATATTTTTACTTGTTGTGTGTATTATCAACAATGTGTTAAGTCAATTATAATTGCATCAAAAGGAAATGAGTTTTCATTTAACTTTTTAATTTATTATAGAAATGATAAATTTGGATTTAGCTATGTAGGATTGATGTATTTATCTGATTATATTATTATTCTTTATGAATCTTTTATTAATTCATAGAAATAGCGATTATTTTTTAAATTTTTTAAATTTTTTTATAAAAGATACTAATATGATACAAGAGATAGTTAAATCAGTTAATGTGTGAAATTAACTTTCTAATCACCATTAGAAATGCAAAGCCATTCCTTTATAATGCACTAATTTAAGGGAAATTATGAAAGAGAAGTAAGAAATTTGATAAGTAATAGAAAAATGAGTGGATATAACTGAATTTCGCCACGTTGGGTTGAGAGCTGCCACAAGGAAATGTTAATAGAGACTTGTATTATATGTGAATACATCTTCTTTGTATTCAATCCTCTATCATCGGCTTAGATTCTAGATTTTAAGTGACAGACTAGGAGTTTTGAGTGGAAAAGGAAGGCATACTTACCGCATAAGCGTACATGCTTTCCTTCCACATATGCATTCAGTGGAAGACTGATAGGGTATTAGGAGTCTCACATGATGGAAAGTGTAGGAGTTAAAAGGAAGAGTTGATCATTAAAGAAGGCATAAAGAAGTAGAGGAGGAAATAAGGAGGAGATGCACAACATAGAAATGAGAAAAACTCTATGCAATGAAAAGAAAAACATGCAATAGTAAGGAAAGGAAAAAAAAATGGCAGTGAAAGGAAAGGAAGAGTGTGATAATTCTGAGTAAGGGGGAAGTTTTTATTCATATTACAGAGTGAACACACACTATAATTAAAATATAAGGACACTAGTTGCTAGACTTAAAGACACAGAGTGAAGAAATAATAAAAGGTGGCAGGGAAGAAATTCTATCATTTTTTGAATATCTTAAACCAGGTATTTCTCATTCATGTTAAATTTTAAATTTTATAAGCATTATGAAGAAGACTAGGTAGGCAGATAAGCCTAGTTATATTGAATACGTTTATGTTATTGGTCATTTTGTAACAAATAAATGTTGTATTATATATATTGGTTAAATCCTTGGAAATGAGAATTTGTTATCATTTTGGAATCATCCATATGTTAAGTACACTTGTTCATAAAAACTGCATGAAATAAATGATTTTCCTGTTCAATCTTTGGATTTATATATATAAAGAAAATGATATGTTGAGGAATAGGAAATGGATCTTAGTAGAAATTCTGAGTTGTTGTTCTTAGGAAATTGTTATTATGTGTCTAGTTTGTTAAAACTGAATTAAACCGTTCTCTTATTGTAGCAATTTGTTTTGTTAAAATAAATGAAATTGGAAGCCGTAGAAACTGGGCAATAATATTTAAGATTTGGGATTTTTTATAGATCTAAAACTCAGTCAGTACATTGATTTTGGTTTAACTAATCTAGAAATCTGTTTAATTTTTCTTCACATTAACTATTGGTTGAAACTAGAAAAAAATAAAATGCTTGCTGTTATCTTATTGAAGTTGCAACAGAAAGTAAATCTACTTCTTGTACCATGGACAAAAATCATTGATAGACCATTAAATCCGTAACAGGAACTATGTAACTTTTTGTAGCATATCGTGTGTATAAACTAGTTTATTTTATTTTTATATAGCTACTGAAATGGATTTCAAATAAACATTTGTATGAAATTGGAAATAACTACATTATCTTAGAACTCAGTCACTGGAAAAGACAGTAAACACCAACAAAACTCTTTTAACAAGCTTTGTAATTAGACTTATGGTTAAAAATTAGGAACAAGCTTGTTGTTTAGCTTATTTAAACTGCAACAGAAACTTGATAGATTTCTTGTAGCAGTGGAATGATTGTATAAAATATGATATATGATTTTACTTTATAGAATGATTTTATGAGATTGAGTATTTATGGTCATTTCAAGAGGAAGTAAATTTTGTACAGAAAGGATAAAACTTGTTTTTATGATGTTTCTAGTCCTACATTTTTTTTGTTATGTTAGAGAAAGATATCTTGGGAAAGGGTGCCGAATATGGGGTAATAGAGAAGGGTAAAATGAATTTCTTTTACCTATCAGTAGAAATCTAGTTATTTATGCTTAGGCCTAAGCTATGTAAACACATAATAGAATTTTTGTTGGTTATGTACTTTCTCTTTGCCATATCTGTGTTAGTTCTACTTTGTGTATGATAAAGTAGTTAGTTCATAGTTTGCACCAAATTCCTTTCTGAACCATTGGTGTCAAGTTGATACATCACTCAAGTAGGGTTGGTGTGCTCTTTATTTTAGGATGAGCCCTGAAGGAGCTAACCAATCTATGGTTGGGCAGACTAAATGCCTAGATCACATTTACGTCTCAAGATTTGTAGATGGATGATTGAGTGTCTGATGTCATAGGAGACATGAATATGCAGATGGATGATTGATAGTCCAATGGCATATATTTATGGATATCTTGTAATATTTCAACCTTATGGTCATGTACTCTATTGTATTTTATCAATGGACTTTGATGTTTGATGTGCAACAACATGGTCGACATCTCTTATGTATTATACACTCATGTTGTACTATTTGATAGTATGGTCAATTTTTATTTATAATTTTGAGGATATTTGACATTATCTTAGATTATTGTATTTTCTTTTAAATAGAGATGGAAGTTATTGTAGAAAATTCTTTATATCTTGTAGACTTAGTTTTTGAGTTTGACTTTTCAAGTTTTTTGTTGTAGAGATTACATGTCTCTTTTACGTAAGAAACGGTCTTTATAGAAGATCAGTTTCTACGCTAGAAAAATGGAAATCTCATATATTTGCATGGAAGAAAATCCTACTTGAAAGCTAAGAACTTTTGCAGACATGTTGTAACTAGAGGAGTGTTGAGGAAAAATATTTTGGATTTGGAAACATTTATTTTCTATTTTGACGCTTTGCAATACCTATCAATGACTAACTTGATAGCTCTAGCTTCTTCAATATTAGCTAAACCAAAAAGTATTATATCATCTACAAAAAGAATATACATAGAAAAAATGTTTGTATTTGGGATGACAGCTCTAGAGTACAAGGTTGCACTATGATTATGTTGAATTAACCTACCCAGAACTTCCATTAGAATGATGAACAAAAAAGGTGATACAAGGACTCCTTGACTTACATCTTACATGGAGGAGAATAAGCCACAAGATTTACCATTGATAATAACTAATAATTTAGCTCCAGCCACACATGCAAGAATCCATTTGCAAAGTTTTTGGGGGAATCCATTTTCTTCATGATTTGAAGAAGGAAACCCCAATTGAATCTATCATACACTTTCATCATATTTAATGGAATGCATTAATTCATGAGAAATGAGAGCTCCTTCAATCATTCCTCTACCCATAATGAAACCACATTTCTCTAGTAAGATGATTTTAGGAATATGTGGAGCTAGACATAGTGACGTTGTTTTGTGAAAATTTTGTAGATCATATTGTACAAAGATATTTATTTGAATCCCGCAAAAGAAGTTGTTGAATCAATTTTGAGAATTAGTATAATGAGTGTTATTAATTTCATTGAGAATATTGGCATTTATACAGGATTCCTCCACTACGTTTAGCATATATATCCCAACAAAATCCTACCCTTTTTGGAAGAAAGAAACTGAAAAGACATCAGGTCTAGGAGCTTTGTTAGGAGAAAAGGAGAAGACATTTTTTTTTATTTCTTCCAACGTGAAAGGATTCAAAAGATGTTCATTATCCTATGGAGTGAGAAGTGTGGGAATACATAAATGAGAATTTCATTTCTTTCAGTAGCTGAGATATTAACATCCGGCATGGAGAGAAGATTATAGAAGGTGACAACCTCATTCTCAATACTTTCCATGTCTTATAATACATCACCAAGCGGATCTTTTATTTGGAGGAGCTGGTGTAGCTCTTTACCTTTATTAAAATGTGAAAAAAAATTGTATTTTGGTCCCCCTCTTTGAGCCATAATTCTCTCGACTTGGAGTTCCAATAGACTTCCTCTCTGGCCAAAACTTCCTCAATATTTTTCTGCAATTTCTTTTGCCTATTGTATGTCCCCAAGAATAGACCATGTTGAATAATCTCTTCTTCGAATTCATCTAACAACCCAATCAATCTAGATTTTTCTTGAAAAATGTTTCTAAACTGAAATTTGATCTATATTAACATCTAATTTTTGACTTACTTTAATTTATGGTCTAATTGATACATCCGGGAACCTTTGACAAAGTATTATTTTAGCCACCAAGTGTTCAAAAAAGGAAGAACAGATGGATCACAAAACCACATTATTTCAAATTTGAACTTTGATTTTTTATTCATGAAAGAAGAATGACCTAGGATATCCATTAGTAAAGGAAAATGATTTGAACCTAAAAAATATAAAATTAATGTTGCATAACATCTTTGCTCCAAAATCCATTAAGGATTCAAGAAGAGTCTATTTAGTCTTTCTACAATGTTGAGGAAAGTTGACCTCCTATTATTCCAAGTCAATCTTCCATTTTAAGGGATGCAATCATACAATCCCAACTAATTTACAAAATTTAATAAATATTCCATTGTCTTAAGAGGCAATGAGATTTTGCCTTTTTTATCCTCTAGGGAGAGGATTTCATTGAAGTCCCTTGCAAGTACGACCTTCCCAGACCATAATAAATTTACAACATGGACCAATGAATCCCATACATGTTTTTTTCTTATAGTTGCTACATGCATATACAAATTAATGAGGTAAAAGGGTAATTTATGGACTATCACATGAACTAGTGACCAATTAGCATTATATGAGACATGTTGGATCTGAATATTCATTAGTTTCCATAAATATTACAAATCCCCCCAAGGCTCTAATGGAGGGAGATTGAATTGAAGACCATAGTTTCCAAGATTTGAAGAAGTCCATAGTGTGTTTTGGATGATTTTAGTCTCTTGTAAAAGAAAAATATCAGCATCATAATTATTAATTAGTGTCTTGATCGGACATCTCTTGTTAGCGGCATTTAGGCCCCTAACAATCCAAGTAAAGAGCTTCATTTCCCCCTTGGAGAGCGATTAGCTCTTTGTGATTTATTGCTTGGTTCTAGAATTAGAGCATTTTATACCACTTTAAATATAATATCTCTATTTAATAATATTGAAAAATATTTTTATATTAAATATTTTAATCTCTTAAAAAAATTCACAGTGAAAAATATAATATATTTCTAAAAAAAAATTATCACATAAAAAATAATTAGAGCTCTCATTTAAGATAAAATGTATCAAATTTTGAAATATGTTTATATTCATGAGAGGCCTTGGAACATGGAGTTTCAAAGATATTGAAGATTAAAAAATCCTCCCTTTATTTACCAAGGCTAAAATTTAATTCAAATTTGTGGAGTTTACTCGAAGAAAAATATAAAATCTAGGGAAAATTATGACTTCATACTGAATGTACACTACACATGGTTGGAGTTAAAGATGTAATTTTTAACAAATTTTATCCAATCATATTCTTGTCGGCTATGATGGATTTAGTAGGGCTAATCCCTACTCCAAGGCTGATAATTCATGCTTTCATCTTGATAAAGACTATGATCCCTGCTTTAATAATACCTGTGGGGAGGATCTTGAATGTGAGTGCAAATATGATGTGTTTGGTCATAATGATACTACAAAACTAGTGTAATACAATAAAGATTTGTCGTTGTTATATTATAGAATCTTTGTGTAATATAGATTGCTTATATTAAATTGTCTATTATTGCATAAATTATTGAAGTTAGAAGGAAATCAAATTCGGATAGTTATAAATGTTTGACATCTTATATCTATATCTTTTATTGGGAGCATATATGGTTATCTAAGTAAACTTTAGGCTCTACACAATTATACAAACATCGTAGCTAGAAGGGAGATGGTCACTTCATTGCATGTAGTACATAATTTTCGTAGAATGAGCATAGACAAAAGGGAGTTTATTATGTGTTATTGTGTCGTATCTCATTTTCTAAAATTGATTATATATGACAAGGGCATGATTAATTTATCGCATGTAGTATATTATTTTCTTAGAATGAGCATAGATAAAAGAGAGATGATTATCTTTTACTATGTAGTATCTTATTTTCTTGGAATAATTAAACATATAAAAGGGAGATGACTATCTTTTATTTTGTAGTATCTTATTTTCTTATACTGATCATACATAAAAGTGGGGTGGTTATCTTTTATTGTGTACTATATTAGTTTCTTAGAATAATAATAGATAAAAGAGAGACAATCACTTTAGGCTCTAAAGAGTTGGTGTAGCTCTTTACCTTTGTTAAAATGTGAAAAAAATTATATCGGTCCCCCTCTTTGAGTTATAATTCTCTTGATTTGGAGTAAAATAGATTTTATCTCTAGCCAACACTTCCTCAAGATCTTGCTGCAATTTCATCTGCCTATTGTATGTCTCCAAGAATGACCCATGTTGAATAATCTCTTCTTTGACTTCATCTAACAACCCAATCAATCTAGATTTTTTTTGAAAAATATTTCTAAAATAAAATCTGTTCTAGATTAATATCTAATTTTTGAATTACTTTAATTTATGGGCCAATTGATACATCTGGCAATCTTTGACAAAGGGTTATTTTATCCACCGAGATTCCAAAGAAGGGAGAACAGATGGATCACAAAACCACATTGTTTCAAATTTGAACTTTGATTTTTTCTTCCTGAAAGAGGAATGACCTACGATATCCATTAGCAAAGGAAAATGATCTAAACCTAAAAACTATAAAAGTAATGTTGCATAACATCCTTTCTCCAAAATCCATTAAGGATTCAAGAAGAGTCTATTTAGTCTTTCTACAATGTTGAGGAAACCTGACCTCCTATTATTCCAAGTCAATCTTCCATTTTAAGGGATGCAATCATATAATCCTAACTAATTTACAAAATTTGAAAAATCTTCCATTGTCTTAAGAGGCAATGAGATTTTTCCTTTTTTTTCCTCTAGGGAGAGGATGACATTGAAGTCCCTCGAAAGTAAGACCTTCTCTGACTACAATAAATTTACAGCTTAGACCAATAATCCCATACTTGTTTTTCTCTTACAGTTGCTACAGGAGCATACAAATTAATGAGGTAAAAGGGTAATATATGGGTCATCACATGAACTAATAACCAATTAGCATTAGATGAGACATGTTGGATCTGAATATGCATCACTTTCCATAAATACTGCCAAAACCCCCAAGGCCCTAATGGAGGGAGAATGAATTTAAGATCATAGTTTCAAAGATTTGAATAAGTCCTTAGTGTATTTTTTATGATTTTAGTCTCTTTTAAAAGAAAAATATTATAATCATAGTTATTAATGTGTGTCTTGATCAAACACCTCTTGTTAGCGACATTTAGGCCCCTAACATTCCAAGCAATGAGCTTCATTTCCCCCTCAGAGAGTGATTAGCGCTCTGTGATTTTTTGCTTGGTTATAGCATTAGAGAATTTTCTAACACTTTAAATATAATATCTTTATTTAATAATATTGAAAAATATTTTTATATTCAATATTTTAATCTCTTAAAAAATTTCATAGTGAAAAATCTAATATATTTCTATAAAAATAGTACTCTCATTTAAGATAAAATGTATCAAATTTTGAAATATGTTTATCTTCATGAGCAACCTTGCAATGGAATTTCAAAGGCATTGAAGATTAAAGAATCCTCCCTTTATTTACCAGGGCTGAAATTTAATTCAAATTTGTGGAGTTTATTCGAAGAAAAATATAAAATTCAGGGCAAATCATGACTTCATAATGAATACACTACTCATGGTTGGAGTTAAAGATGTAATTTTTAACAAATTGTATCCAATCAAATTCTTGTTGACTATGATGGATTCAGTTCATCCTCTATCATAATGGATGATAGCCTCAGTTTGGGCATATGTTATCACCATGTGAATTAGGGGTTGAAATATCTATAAAAGTATTAGCCAAAGTCACAATAGAAGTGTAGAGAAAATAAGATTATTAAGACCATTGGAGAGGTCTATGACTTTGGTACAATATAAATTTACAAATCAATAATATTAGATTATTTATGTGTTGATCATTAGAAAATAAAAATGAAATAACATATAAAAAGCATTCATCACTAGACCTATAATAATAATCGTGCAAGAGGTACTTAGTAAAGATTACACTATCGTCATCCAACATAGAATAAGGAAATAAATCATTAATAAAGTATTCATAAAAGGCTAATAGAGAACCATTAATGCATTATCTACCATTGAATGTAAATAAAGTACATAGATAAGTAGAAGTGTTAAGAGATACATAATAAGATATAGAATAATGATCATGACTAAATCCATCACCATGTATAAAACAAGATAATTCATTTAAAGCACATAAATATAGAGATGAGAAAATTATGACATGTAAAAAGGTGTCATCTCCATGTATAGTCTACTAATGTCATCACTATGTAAATCCTTACTCAATGAATACTCATCATTATTATAAGACAAGAGATTTTTGTTAATTATAGATAAATGGATTAAGCATCTATAACAAAATAGGGTTTTCATGAGCTAATTTGGTGAAGGATAGAACATGACAAAGAATAAATTGTATTAAGGCACACACATATGATCAATATAATAAAAAGCCATAAGCTATCAAGGGTAGATGAGACATAGAATATAAAAGATATAAATATGTCAAAACGTAATATAGATAAATCTACATCAGCTATGGAATAAACCTTAAGAGATACCGTTAATGTAGAATAATCTAGGGTGGTATGGTGTAATAAAAAAGATTTAGATAACAATGCATAGTCGAACACTTATTAAAAGAAGTGAGTATATGACAACCTTAGGAAATGTGGAAATAAATGATAAGTCAAAGTTTTATAAGATTTTAAAGCCCTAATATTGTTAAAAAGAAACCCTAAATTAAACTAAGTTGTGTAGTATTAGTCTAGTTTACCAAAATGTAGTCTAGGCTAATCTCATAACATGCAAACATATGAGCACAACTAACCTATATTTGATGCTTTCCAATATATGGGCTACCATTTTTTCAATATTAGCAATAACTAAATATGAATAGTTAATAGAAAATAAAGTTCTTAGTTTTATAACTCAAGAATGAATGCAATTTAAAATATCATTGAAATCTAAATACCTTGAGATCTAAAAGAGAAAATGTTATTATATTTGTGTGTGTGAAAATTGTACCTAGATACAGTCACAACACTTCAGTAAAACATTAGAGGTTAGCGAAATCAAAATCTACAAGTAATTGAAACTAAGCTAACCAGGCGATTTACTGCCTTCTAGTAGGTGTGAGTATGTATTCTCAGATTGAAATTGAGATCAGTGACAATGCAACACCTAAATGAAGGATTTGAATGCAAAAGAATGAAAAACTGTATGAATGCAGATTAATCTATTTTTATTTTTTATTTTGTATGCAATTAGGATGAAAAACTGTATGAAACTAATCTAGATGAAAATGATATGCAAATTTAAAACTAGTATGAATGAATGAATGCTATGAAAAACTATGAATGCTCATGACTAACAATGAAAAATATCACAAATCGCCTATTACAAGTGCTCAATCCTTCATCTGCAAATTCGCTAGAGTAATTGTGCAAATTTGAGAGTTGTTAATTGTGAAGAGCTGAGCCTTGATTTTATAGAAATTCAGGGCTTGAGGATGCATTGAGAAAAGCCATAAATCACTCTTGACAAACTTAGGTTGATTTTTGAGTTAATAATAAATTAGAAATAGATCAACTTACAAAATCATGCAAATCATGCAAAAACAACTTTTTAACTCAAATCAGAAGTTTAGATCAACTTTCAACTCAAAATAGATGTTTGAGTTTCCAAAAGATAACAACTTGAATTGATTTTTTGATTTAAAGTTTAACTACTCCTTCAAATGTGCATAGATAATTATGAATTAATTTAAAAATAAAGTGATTTATTCTCAACTTAACTGATTTTAAATTTAAAACAATTGATTTATGGGTTAATCAATTATTAAATCAAACTTTTATTCAAAAACTATATTATTAAATATTGACAACTGAAATTAATTAATTAAAATCAATTTTGATTTATTGTCAAAATTAAGTAATACAATTTAGGAATAAATGTTATTAAGTTTAATAAATAATTAAGTGGCAGTATTAAATCTAATTAATTAAATATTCAAAATATTCAATTAATCAAACTTTAGGATAAATAGGATTTATCACCAAATAATTATTAAATCAAAGATAATTAGGATAAATAAGGAATATTCAAGAAATATTCCCTGATTGCAGAATTAAGATAAAATCAATTTTTGATAAACTAATGTGCAGATGTGCCTTAGGTTAGAACTTTGATGTCAATTTCGATCAATTTGTAGATGTAGGAGGTTAATGAACCTATAGCCCATTTTTGGGGTATTACATTTTGCCCCTCTTTGAATTACTATGTGAAGCGCAGTGGTTCAAAGATTAATCTATTTTTGATGATGATGAAAGATTTGAGAGATAAACCAATTCTGAGACAGAAACCGATTTAAAAGATTTGAAGATCTTATGTCCTGATTGACCAAAGATGATGTTAACTATAGGAACAATGAACCGGTGATTATGAAAAAGTATCAAAATGTCTGATTCTAAACCTTATGATTACAAAGAAGTGAGTGACCTAATTTCAGACCTGATTGTCCAAAGGAATCGAAACAGTATCACATTTGAACCCTTTAGTTACGAAGAACCAAGGAAATAACACTAATGAGCCGATGGTTATGAAAAGCTGATATAGTTTTACAAGATTAATTAGGATACGAGATTGATATGGATCTCAATGAATCTGATATGCCCCAAGCGATGAGGTCTTTTGATGAATCGACAACTAGACATGGTTGTTGTCTTGATTACTAAGGAAAGAAATTTGATTTACAGACTTGATTGATGTGCAATACCATGCCCCCTTCAGAATGAAAATCAAAATTTGGCAAGAAAAGTCAATGTCATATAGTTTAGAAGCATGTTAATTGATTTGAGAATTGGTTATACACATCTGAGAATGTGTTCTACATCATTTTGAGTGTCTAGAAGACCAAGTTTGACTAGGTTTGACCATGAGTTGACCATGGTTGACCAAGTTGAAATTTTGATAGTTTGATGTGAGATAATTAGTTAAGTTGAACACTGGATTTTTGTGATGTGTAGAAGGTTGATTATGCAAGCAGTCGCCCGTCCTGGGTCCGAAAATTTTAAATCATGATTTTGACATAGTAAATGATCTCAAATTTTGATTTTGATCTCGAAAATGGGTTCAAAACATTGAAATTAGCCAGGGGTGCAATTTTCATGGAAAACAAAGCACTTTGAAAAATTAGGTCAAAACCTATATAAGGGCCAAAAGGGTCATTTTCAATTCATTATTCAAATTTGACTTTTGAAACTTTTGTGCAGCCCTCTAAGAGAGAAAATGGACGAGATGAAGGTACATGTGTCTTCACATCATTTTGAGCAAAGCCGACGACATCAGAAACCTCCACAGTATGGACACCCGATAAGTGGACCTCTGTGCCTCTTTGTAAATTCCATTTTTGCATGTTTGTAGCTTTTTTTTTAATCATTTTTCGTATGTTAGGAATTTTTAATTTTCGCATGTATAGAAACTCGTACGATAGTTCCCTGGGACTCGTATGACTTTTAAATTTCCTATAGAGTGTCATCTTGGAACCCTTGTAAACTTGTATGAGAGGGACCGAAGAGTCGTACGACATTTCATCGGGTCCCTCAGTTGTCGTATGGTAACATATGCATTGTCGTATAACCATGAATTGTCGTATGACAACCTATAGAAAATCATACGAGTTTTGATACCAAACTCTATTGTAGTATGGAAAATAGTGAGCTAAAATCATGCTTTTAGGTCAAATTTTTGAATTGTCTAATTTCTCAGACTAATTCCTGAGCATTTAATGTACCTTCTGAAGTGTTCAACTTTTAATTTTTGGTACTTTTAGCCTATTTTTCAACCAAGTTACTGATAGGATACCTTGTTTCTGTGTTGTGTAGGTCATCTATCCTGATGTCCATGTTTGTGTATCACACCCTACCACTCAGAGACTTTGCGTGTCACTTCCTGATCTGATGAGGGTGCATTTGGCACCATGTGGTTTTGAGTATCTGATCTGGTTACCTAAGATTTGGGTAGACCATGAGCTTATGACTACATTGATTGAGCTCTTTCACTCTGAGACACAGACCTTCCATCTTCCTACTGGAGAGTTGACAGTCACACCAAAGGATGTGTACCGTATTCTACGTATTCCATTCCATGGCCTGCGTCCTGACTATGTGAGTTTAGGGAACTCAGGTTTAAATGCTTTCACGAGATTGTTTGGAGATGATACACAACTGACATAGTCAATCTCTTGGGAGTCCTTAGTTCATAGATATGGGCAGACCCATAGGTTAGAGTGCATACTAGATGGTATTATATGAGGTATCATTATGTCCGACTATTAGCAGAACAGTGTCTTGATGGGTTGGGTGCCTATGGTTGTACGTTTGATGGCCACTCCTAAGTTGGGTTGGGGTCAGTGTATGTTGGCTCAAAAGTTCTCTGAGATACACGAGATTGTGTATTAGGAGAGCAAGTCATTTTCTTCAAGTGCATTAGTGCTTCAAATTTGGGCATGGGAGCACATCCCAGTATGTAGACCCATATGTCAAAGTCAGCCATAGGAGCCAGTGATTTACATTTATTCAAGATATGTCACATAGGTGCGCATGGGCCATACTAAGTATTGGAGGCGTGTCCTCGATTATATGACATTTGTGCTCCGACATCCTTATTTACAGATAGAGGCTTGGCCTACTACCCAGGAGCAGTTCAGTTATTTCTTTCAGAGTCGAGTGTTGATTGGGCGATCTACCATAGTGATCAAGAGATTTATCATTACTAGAGTGTGGTGGTAGTATGATATCATTCAGGATGCCCCATAGGACTACACCACCTATGCACGGATAGTTTGAGAGATTAGCCTAGGATGAACAACATGGTTATCGTATGCTCTGTGTGCATAGGAGTATATAGTAGTATTGTTGGCAGACATTGGAACTATCATCCAGATGTTGCAGATGCTGGAGTCATAGATGGGTTCATTGCTTGGCTTGCAGAGCATCCTATTTGCAATTTTTTGGATCCCACTAAGCTGATCCCTAGTATGTGTTAGAAAGTAAAGACCACCAAGATAACTGAGAGGGGGGCGTGAATTAGTTATCTAATAATTAAACCATTTATCAACTTCAATATCAACTTCAACAACTTTAAACCATATAATCAATGCAGTAACCAACCATAGAAAGATAATCATACACAATAACACAAGATATGTTAACTAGGGACCCTCTTGATCAAAGAGTAAACCCCGGTGTGAATGATGCCCACAAAATGATGCACTAATATGAAAGTTTCTTGTTAGAGGATGGACCCTATTAGCAGTCTTATGAAATACATTCAGTACATATGAATCTCTGTTAGGAGATTTTGAATCCCTATTAAAAGATTCTAACCCTGTTAGGAGTTATGGAAGACAGAAGGACCCACTACCCAAACAGCTTCAAGCCAAGATCTCTGAACTCACTGTCCAATAGATCTTAGGATTATTCAATAGAATAATATGAAATATGTTACCTCCTTCATACTATGCCAAAACCGCACTCTCTGCTACACAAGATCACAAATCCAGATCTCTGTACTTCACAAGTCTTCCTTCATCACTAAATTAGCTCTTTTCTTCACTTCATGCATACATTCCCATCACAACTTTCACAATTTCATATCACAACTATTACAATCCCATCTTACAACAAGGAAAACATTCCTTCCTTTATACCACACTCAAATAATTACAAATGAGTCAGCATCCAAATACAAAATAATAATTTCAACACGCTACATCAAAATTACATGAAAACTGTTAGCTTCTAGATACAATAACTTTCCAATCATGTGACCTTGAAGTTTGTGCTATGAACCACATCACCAAAAATAAGTCTCAAACTTCCCTTTAACTACATAGAATCAGATTCCATCCCAGTTAGGAGATATCCTCCGATTACCAAAAACCGCTACTCAGAAACATTGCCAGAATACTGCTTCCACCAAAATGCTTATAACTTTCATGAGTAAATGAATTTATTTTCATGCTCTTAACCATAGGCTTATAACACACCAAAAAACATACCATCAACTATGTACAACTCAATCTACAATATAACATGTGTGCAAAACAAAACCGTGCCTACTTCTCTGCTAAACTCCAAAATAACACTATGTTGACATCAATGACAATCATAGCCATGAATGCAACAACCACTGCTACAAAATGATTTCCAAAGGCTTCAGAATTCATTCCTAGCAATCTCCCCCATTGGCATTGATGGCAACATAGATGAAAAACATCCAATGTTCCAAAAATCCAATCACTGCTGCTCAACTTCTCTGCTGCTCTTTATCAATCAAATCTTGCTTCATTTTCCTATTCAATCTCTCCAAAAAATGTAGTTCCTCAATGTTTTTCATGATTCTCTCACCCATTGACATCAATGATAGAAATTCCATCACTATGTCAAACAATAGCTCAATGTTAAAAGACACTGTTCAAAAAAAAATATTCACTAGAGTCCTCAATGACTTAGCTCAAATACACATACTCCCCCATAGAGGAAGCACCAACATCCAATCCAGAAAATAGACAGGGCCATAAACCACTGGATAGATGCAACCAACTGCATCATTATTCAAAAGTAGGCTAGGGCATAACCCCAAGCATACCTCTCAGATACTCAAATGTATCCTTAGGCAAAGGCTTAGTAAATATATCTACTATCTACTCCTTTGTGCTTATGTACTCCAGTCTGACTTCTTTCTTAGCAACTTTCTCTCTTACAACATGATACTTGATCTCTATATGCTTTGTTTTAGAATGTAATACAGGATTCTTAGACATACTAACTGTACTTGTATTGTCACAATGTATGACAATAGGCTCATCAAACTTGATTCCAATGTCGATCAACATCTGCTTCATCCAAATTATCTGATTACAAATGTTTGCTGCTACTACATATTCTGCTTCTACTGTACTCTGTGAGCTACAATTCTGCTTTTTTCTCAACCAAGAAACTAATCTTCCTCCAAGAAAAAAAGCTCCACCAATGGTGTTTTTCTTATCATCAACACTACCTCCCCAATCAGCATCAGTATATGCACATAGGGTAAAATCATCAGAAGTTTCATACCACAATCCATAGTCCATTGTGCCTGTAAGATATCTCAATATCCTCTTTACTACTGTATAATGTGACTCTCTAGGTTCAGCTTGAAATCTTGCTACCATTCCAACTAAATGTTGTATATCTGGTCTAGTGTGTGTCAAGTACTGCAATCCACCAATCATGGATCTGTATTTCTTTTGCTCAACTGTTGGTGTCTCATCTTTACTAGATAGTTTATGTCCTGTAACCATAGGTGTTCCAACTGGTTTACAATTCTCCATACCAAATCTTTTCAACAAATCATTCAAGTACTTTGTCTGACTTATAAAGATACCATCTTTGTTTTTTGTTATCTATAATCCCAAAAAGTATTTCATTTCTCCAATCATACTCATTTCAAATTCTGTCTTCATTTCATCAATAAATTTGTCACTAGCTTCATCTTCTCTTCCAAAAATAATGTCATCAACAAAAATAACTATAACTAACAATCCATTATCAATTTCTTTTGTGTATAAGTTACTATCAGCTATTTCTTTTTTAAATCCCAACTTTAACAAATACTTATCTAATCTAGCATACCAAGTTCTAGGTGCTTGCTTTAGTCCATACAATGCTTTCTTTATTTTACATACCATGTCTCCTTCTTGAGTCAAAGGAAAACCTTCAGGCTCCTCAATGTAGACTTCTTCTAATTCACCATTCAGAAATGCTGACTTCACATCCATCTGATACACTTTGAATTTCTTAAATGCTGCATAAGCCAAAAACATTCTTACTGCTTCAAGTCTTGCCACAGGGGCAAAAGTCTCTTCATAGTCAAATCCTTCTTGTTGTGAGTATCCCTTACATACCAATCTTTCTTTGTTTCTAATTACTTCTCCTTGTTCATTCATCTTGTTCTTGAATACCCATTTAGTTCCAATTACATTTTTATCTTTAGGTCTAGGGACCAATTCCCATGTCTTGTTCTTTTCAATCTGATCCAATTCTTCTTTCATAGCTTTAATCTAATGTTCATCTTCACAAGCTTCATTAGTAGACTTAGGTTCAATTTGAGAAATCAAACATAAATGTACCTTCTTTCTAGTCATAACTCCTCTATCCAAACTTCCAATCACTTGTTCAACAGGATGATGTCTTGATATATACATGTTAGGCATCATAGTCACTCATCTTTCTTCAACTATAGATTCTTCTCTATTTTTTTCAACATGACTTTCATTCAACAATTCACTGTCAGTCTCAAAAAATTGTTCAGTAGTTTCAATGTTAGGCTAAGGGTTAGTTCCTTCATCAGATTCATAATCAAGCATTCTTTCCTGAATTTTAAACTTCTCATCAACTTTTATATTTGCACTTTCAACAATAGTCTTAGTTCTCTTATTGTAACATCTATATGCTTTTCTTTTCAAAGAATATCCAAGAAAAATTCCTTCATCACTTCTAGGATCAAACTTTCCTATATCATCATCTCTCTTAATATAACATTTGCTTCCAAAAATTCTAAAATACTTAAATGAGGGTGCATGTCCAAACCACAATTCATAAGGTGTCTTGTTTGTGTCTACTCTGATTTGTACTCTATTCATTGTATTTACTGTTGTATTCACTTCTTCTCTCCAAAAAATTTTTGCCAAATCACCTTCAAACAACATAGCTCTAGCTGCTTCAATCACTGATCTATTCCTTCTTTCTGCAGTACCATTTTGTTCAGGTGTTCTAGGGGCTGAAAACTGTCTCTTAAAACCATTTACTTCACAAAAGATGTTAAACTCTTTAGATTTAAATTCTCCACCTCTATCAAATCTCAAACATTTAATCCTCATTCCTGATTCATTCTCAACTTTATTCTTCATGACCTTAAACTTATCAAATGCTTCAGATTTTTCTGTCAAAAATGCAATCCACATCATTCTTGTAAAATTATCAACAAGAATCATAAAATACCTTTCTCCATAGAATCCTCTAGTCCTAGTAGGACCACTCAAGTCTGTATGAACAATCTCCAACTTTTCTATAGATGTGAACTTCTTGCTAGGAAATGAACTCCTTTTCTGCTTAGCCATCACACATTCCTTGCAAATCATGTTAGTAGGCTTCATAATCTTAAGTAAATCTCTTACTGCAAGTGTAGAACTTACTTTCACAATATTATCAAAGTTTATATGATAGAATCTTCTATGCCATAACCAACTATCATCAATCTTAGTCATCAAACATGTCATCTTAGTAGGGTTCAACTGAAATACATTACCTCTAGTTCTAGATCCAGTTCCAATTAGATTTCCATCTTTATCCTTTATCACACAAGTTTTCTCAGTAAACCAAACTTGATATCCCTTATCCACTAACTGTCCAACACTCAAAAGATTATGTTTCAATCCATCAACAAAGTAAACATCATCAGTATTAGTCTTTCCATCAAGAGTAATAGATCCTATACCTTTAATCAAACAAGGTGCATTGTTACCAACTCTAACAACTCCTCCATCATAATTGTTAAAATTTATGAACTTTCCTTTATCACCAGTCATATGATGTGAACAACCACTATCTATAATCCAATCAGCTTTCTTTTCAACTTGGAAAACTAAGGCTTTTTCTTCTTTAATATCAGATTCAAAATTTTCTTCCTTAATTGCTACAAATCCTATGTCATCAAAGTTATCATTATCACTGTCACTCAAATGTCTTTCAATTCCTGCTTCAATTTCTTCATCATTTTTATAATAACATTCTTTAGATCTTCTAGGCTTGAAATTATTTCTATACTTCTTAACTCTCTTAGGACACTTAGATGCAAAATGACCATATTCTTGACATGTCCAACATTTAAAGATTTTCTTACCATCTGGTTCTCTTTTCCCAAGCAAGGCAATACCTTCTTCAATCTTCTTATCTTCATTAGATTTGGATTTTCTACTGCTAGCATAATATCCATTCACACTTGTACTTCTACAAAAAGTAGGTCTGATGCTAAGAGCACTGAATGTTGTCTCCACTCTAGGTAGTTCTCTTAATAATCTCAAATTCATCTCTGCTGCTTCCAATCTTCCAAGAAGAGTCTCTCTTGAAAAGTTTGGTGTACAAGGTATCACTTGTTCAATCATTTGCATAGTTTTCCTGAATACCGGTGTCAATGTTCTCAAAATATTCCATATTACTTCATTCTCTATCTTTTCACCTCCACAAGACTTTATTCCTGCAACAATTTCTGACATCCTACCAATATAGCTTCTAACAAATTCATCTTCCATCTTTCTTATGTCTTCAAATGCACAAATCCAATTATGTAACCTTGCTTTTTTTGCATGTTCATCACCTTCAAAAGTAGAATGTAAAGCTTTCCAAATATCATAAGATCTAACTAAACATTTTACCTAACTGTATTCATTCTCCAAAAGTGTTGATAAAAGTGCTTCTCTTGCAAGTATGTTACACATGAATAGATCTACCTCATCTTTAGAACTTGTTTCAAGATTGTCGTCTTCAATTATAGTCCTTTCATTCTTTGTAATCAACCAATAACCTGGTCCTAAACACAAGAGATGTGTCTTCATCTTTTCTTTCTAGCTGTCAAAATTTACTCCATCAAACTTAGGGCTTTCTTTCCTAAAATTCACCATGGATCTCCTTAAGTTGTTAAACTTCTCTTTCAAGGACCTACCGCTCTGATACCAATTGTTAGAAAGTAAAGACCACCAAGATAACTAAGAGGGGGGGTGAATCAGTTATCTGATAATTAAACCATTTATCAACTTCAATATCAACTTAAACAGCTTTAAACCATATAATCAATGTAGTAACCAACCATAGAAAGATAATCATACACAATGACACAATAACACAAGATATGTTAACTAGGGAACCTCTTGATCAAAGAGTAAACCCTGGTGGAAATGATGCACTAATATGAAAGTTCCTTATTAGAGGATAGAACCTATTAGGAGTCTTATGAAATACATTCAGTACATATGAATCTTTGTTAGGAGATTTTGAATCCCTGTTAAAAGATTCTAACCCTGTTAGGAGTTATGGAAGACAGAAGGACCCACTGCCCAAATAGCTTCAAGCCAAGATCTTTGAACTCACTATCCAATAGATCTTAGGATTATTCAACAAAATAATATGAAATATGTTACCTCCTTCACATTGTGCCAAAACTACACTCTCTGCTACACAAGATCACAAATCTAGATCTCTGTACTTCACAAGTCTTCCTTCATCACTGAATTAGCTCTTTTCTTCACTTCATGCATACATTCACATCACAAATTTCACAATTTCATATCACAACTATTACAATCACATCTTACAACAAGGAAAACATTCCTTCCTTTATACCACACTCAAATAATTACAAATGAGTCGGCATCCAAATACAAAATAATAATTTCAACACGCTACATCAAAATTACATAAAAATTGTCAGCTTCAATCGTGTGACCTTGAAGTTTTCACTATGAACCACATCACCACCAATGAGTCTCAAACTTCCCTTTAACTGCATAGAATCAGATTCCATCCCAGTTAGGAGATATCCTCTGATTACCAAAAACTGCTACTCAGAAACACTGCCAGAATACTGCTTCCACCAAAATGCTTATAACTTTCATGAATAAATGAATTTATTTTTGTGCTCTTAACCATAGGCTAATAACACACCAAAGAACATACCATCAACTATGCATAACTCAATCTATAATATAACATGTGCATAAAACAAAACTGTGCCTACTTCTCTACTAAACTCCAGAATAACACTGTGTTGACATCAATGACAATCATAACCATGAATGCAACAACCACTGCTATAGAATGACTGCCAAAGGCTTCAGCATTCATTCCTAATAGTATGAAGGAGGTGATGGATGTGATAGGGGCACTGATGGGTCTAGGCCAGAGATGGCATGATGCACATATTTTGATGCCCCAACCTACACCTTTGAGGTTGAGAGAAGTAGTAACACCACAGAGACCATCTGGTCACATGAGACCACCTCATCCTACTAGTTCCACAATAGGAAAACCTATAGTTTTATAGCGGAGATCCACTAGAGGAGAGAGTGGCACTTTGGGTAGTATTAGTAGTGTAGATAAGTTACTGGGTGCGTAATAAGATGTAGGTGTTGGTCCTGATCCTACACAGGGTGACACTAATTTTGATCTATGTGTTGAGGTGACATGTCGTAAAGCATAGAGAGAAAAGGCCACTGATCAGCCAACTAGGGACATAGATATGCCCATGGTAGATGAAGATCCTAGTGTAGCACAAACTCCTCAGGAGATGATTAGGCATTTGAGATTACAGGTTAGGGACCTGAGAGTTTGGAGTGCCCATTTTGAGGAGCAATTCACAAAGGTTGATAGAAAATGATCTGAGCTTCGAGAGGAGAACAAGAGATTGCAAGTAGAGGTGACACATCAGACCTCTCGAGCTGCATATTATGTTTCTACCTATTATGTTGTTGTTCCTGTTGGTTAGAGAGTACTGACATACTCCCAGTATATGATAGCTTTAGAGGGAGCTAGGGCACCACAAGCTGAGGTAGTGCCTGATGCACCACCTCCACCAGATGTAGAGGATCAGGCCAAAAACTGATCTATTCTTGATATTCCATTTTTGTCATTTTGTTCATATATATTGATCTAACTTCTAAGAGCTCACATGAGCTCATTCTTTTGTATCTTGTGCCAGTAGTGCATCCTTGACTAGTTCAAGTTATATGATATATATGAGATCGAGATTTTCATTATGACTTCATTTGTACTTGTCATGTTTTGATTTATGATGATATGATGTGATGTAAATGCTATGAGTAGTGTAGAATGTATGTATGGATTTATGCAAATGTAGTTGATTATGGAAAATGTATGATTTTGATTATGCTATGCAATGTTAAATGCACATGTATGAAATGAAAAATGATCATGAAATGCAATGATACACAAGATATGTTTTGTAGGGATTGATGAAGACAAGTACTCGGTCTTATGTCAAAAAGGATGTTTAACTCAGGATGGTGACTGCTTGGGGTTCTGTGAGGAAACCTTTGTGTTAGATTTATCTCTTCATGTCACCTTTAAGTTTAGGTTTGAAGAATCGTTTAAGTATTTTGAGTGTATTCAACAATTTGTGAGATCATGCAATCATGAAAAGTGCAAAATGACATGCAGAATGAAATGAAAACCTAAGACCTAGGACCTAGTCACTGATCATGTGTCGATTTGTTTTCATCATTGAACTTTTAGTAAGTAACCGGATAAATCAATACAATGCCCACTAGTTATGAAACTAGAGACATATGAATATTGATTTGTATGTGCAAGCATCAATACAACACCCACTGGTTAGACAACCATGGACATATGAATATTGATTTTGTTTTCGGAATGTCAGATTAGATATAAGCACCAAGGCACAAACACCAGGATGAACTCAATATCATGTCCATTTTGATATAGCAATTTGTATAAGCATCAAAATATAGACTTCATGATAACATGAATATGCATTATAGTACAAACACATCAAGAAGTCAAGAGATTATTCTAAATCCAATTTGAATTACCCGTAGTGGCCCTTTATCATTCACATCCTTAGGTAAGATCATGTTTCACACTAGGAGAAAGAACTCACTAAAAAATATAATAGTTAGATCAAACTTCCTTGAATTTTCTAGGTATCAATGGTTAAGGTACACATGACCATCCAATACAAGATGGAGGCTCTTACATATGGACACCATTTCAATTTGGAATTTCCAAAGTTGTTAGATTTTCACTCCAAGTAGAAAACAAAGAAAAGATTTTTCCCCCATTCATCACTCTCTAAATCTGATAAAGGACATCATTGAAGAGCTTGAGGGAACAAAATATGCATAAATCTCAATGCAAATCAATAAGCATACAAAGAAGATTAAAGCATGAAGCATAGATTGTTTTCAGTTCGTGTTGATGTTTGATTGCGTTGTTGTAGAGAAACATCCTTTCTGGAGAGGAGACTGACTCAAATGTAGCTTCAAAGGACCTTGACTAGATATGACATGTATGAGATACTAAGGATTGTAGGATATGATTTTGATTCCCCCCAAGTTTGAACATTGATAGGATACAGACATTTGAGTCGATTGGTGCACATACCAACTTTATTGAAAACAGGAATGCAGAAACAAACTGGGAGGTATGTACAAACTAAAGCAAGACTGAAAGCTAGGAGAGACCAAGATTGCACTGATAGATGGAGCATTTTGAAACAAGTGGCACCTGTTTGCCAGGTTTTCACCATCTTCGCAGAGATTCTATTTTTGCTACCAAGGTGCCTGTTTCCAAGTTTTCACCAAAGCACTTTTTCTTTTTCTCATTTTTTTGTATTTTTCATTTTTTCAATTTTTTTGTACTTTTGATATTTTTTATTTTTTTATGATACATCAAGGTGTCTATTTGCTAGGTTTTCACTAGGATGATCATTTTTTCAGGACTTTTTATGATTTTTATAATTTTTTTTAGGACATTTTTGAATACTGAATGTCTTAGGTGTAGAATTTCTTTAGATGGAGAATGTTGATTGGTTATCAGAGCTGTTCTCCTTTAGTCGTTGAGAGTTGATAGGATCTAGAGCCAAAATTTGTAGTGATAACAAAGGGACCTAGCCAGTTGGGTTCAAACTTCCCCTTGCGCTCTCCATGTGATTGATTTTTAGGATTCTCTCTCAAGACTAGATCGCCAACTTGAAATTCTCTGTGTTTGACTTTCTTATTGTAGCCTCTAGACATTCTCTTCTAATATACTCCAAGATGATAATATGCTACTTGTCTGCACTCATCTAGTAGTTCAAGTTCTTGCAACCTAAACACTCTATAGTCATCGTTAGTTACTAGACCATGCATTCTGATTCTTAGTGATGGGATTTCAACCTCAATAGGTAGTACCGCTTCAGACCCATAAACTAAAGAAAATGGTGTAGCCCTAATGGGTAATCTGATACTTGTTATGTAGGCCCAGAGAGCTGGATTGATCATGAGATGTCAATCTCTTCCTATTTTATTAACTATGTGATGCAAGATTTTATATAGATTCTTGTTTGAAGCCTCTGATTGTCCATTCCCTTGAGGATAGTAGATTGATGACCAATGTTGTGTAATCTTGAATTTAGCACATAAATCATCTAAGTCTCTATTCTTGAATTGACCACCATTATCTATGACTATAGAATGTGGAATACCATACCGACATATGATGTAGTTCAAGATGAACATTAATATTTGTTTGTCGGTTGCTTGAGTCAAAGGGACTGCTTCTACCCATTTTGTGAAATAGTCTATAGCTATAATAATATTCATATGCCCATTAGAAGAATGAGGATGTATGGCTCCTATAAGATCAAATGCCCATTTGTGAAAAGGCCATTATTTAGTAAAGGGAATTAGATCTCTCCTTGGTGCATGAATTAAGTTTTCATGTACTTGACACTTTTTACAATTATTAGCAAATTTGATAGCCTCTTTTTCCATTTCAAGCCAATATTACCTAGCCCTAATAAGTTTTCAAGCTAGTGTTAAATCATTGGAATGTGATCCACATATACCTTCATAGACTTCCTCTAATGGATGTTGAGACTCTTCATGTTCTAAAAATCTAAGGAGTGTACCATCTAGACTTCATTTGTATAGATCATTACCAATGATGACATACCAGGACATGTTTTGGATAAGGTATCATTTCTCATGGCGGTTGAAGGTATCGGGAATGATTTGGTCTTGGAGATAGGAGAACATGTTTTTATATCTGGATGAATCATGACAGACAATAGTGCAGATCATGTAGGTTTCAGGGGAATCATATGCAGGATAAGATAGTGCTTCCACAAGGAACTCATAGCATAGCTCATGTTCGGGCTACTGTAATAAAGTAGATAGTGTTGCCATAGCATCAACAACTTTATTCTATGTTCTAGGAATTTGTTCAAAGGTGATAGAGATGAAATATTTCTTTAGATCATCTACCATTATCTTGTATGGGATTAGCTTTCCATCTTTCATCTGATACACATCATTGACTTGGTGTATTACAAGTTGTGAGTTTCCATGAATGTGTAGTTTTGTTACTCTCCATTCAATTGCTATCTTCATGCCATTAAGAAGAGCTTCATATTCAAGAATATTGTTTGTGCAAGGAAAGTTGATTCTGAAGCCTTTAGATATTGAGTAACCTTGAGGTGTTATGAACAATATACCTGCTCCAGATCCATTCTGTGTATAGGAGCCATCAAATAATAGCTTCCATGCTCTAGAAGACAAATTCATGATGGAGGAATCTGGGAATTCCATTTGCATTGGTGTATCATAAAACAATGGTGCGTCAGCCAGTTGATCAATAATAACTTGGTCTTTGATACCTTTTCTTTCAACATATTCAATGTCAAATTCACTTAATAGCATCACCCATTTGGCTAATCTACTTGTGATGCATCACCAAATGTGTGGTATGAGCTAACATGTAGTGTCTCAGTTTTTGTGATGCAAAGATCACAGCTAGAAAAGCTTTTTTAATCATGGAATAGTTTTTCTCATATGCTACCAATGTTCTACTAATATAGTATATAGATCTTTCCTTCTTGTTCTCATCATGTTGTGCTAGTAATGCCCCCAGTGATGTATCTATAGCAGAGACATAAAGAATAAATGGTTTTCCTTTGATATGAGGCATCAAAATAGGAGGATTTGATAGATATTTCTTTATATGATTAAAGTTCTTTTCACGTTCCTCGTTCCATGCAATGGTCACACCTTTATGTAATGTCTTTGTGAAAGGTTGTGAGATGTCTTCTAGCTGAGATATGAAGCGTCTAATAGATTGTACTCTCCCTTGTAATGTTCTCATTTGACTAATATTATTGGGAGGTTGCATCTCCATGATAGCTTTGACCTTAGTTGGATCTACTTCAATTCCTTTCTTTGAAACTATGTAGCCTAAGAGCTTGCCAGAAGTGACACCAAAAGCACACTTCTTAGGGTTCAGTCTGAGACTAAACTTCTCCATTCGATCTAGTATTTTGCTCAAATAATTTAGATGTTTAGATCTTATCATAGATTTAGCTAAGGTATCATCAACATAGTCTTCCATGGTTCGATGCATCATATCATGAAAAATAGACATCATAGCTCTCTGATATGTAGCACCTGCATTCTTCAAACCAAATGGCATGACATTCCAATAGAAGTTACCCCATGCACATGTGAAAGTAGTTTTCACTTGATCCTCTGGAGAAATTTTGATTTGATTATATCTAGAAAAACCAACCATTAAAAAATACATCTCAAATCCTGCAGTCATGTCCACTATCATATCAATGTTAGGTAGTGGAAAATCATCCTTATGGCATGCTTTGTTTACATCTCTAAAATCTGTGCACACTCTAATAGATTTATTTGGTTTTGATAGAGATACAATATTTAAGATCCATTTAGCATAATCAATAACATGGATGAATCTGGCTTTTAGTATTTTCTCTAATTCAGTTTTGACCAAGGGTGCAACATGTGGATGCATCTTTCTCAATTTTTTCCTAATAGGTTTGATGCCTAGAGCTATAGATAAATGGTGCATTATAAGGTCAGGATCCAACCCTAGCATATCTGAATATTTCCATCCAAATTTGATCTTCTTTTCTATTAGGAATGTGGTAAATTTGTGTTTTTCTTCTTCTGACAAGGATTGTGCTACATGGATCAACTATGGTTCTTTTGTTGTTCCCAAGTTGATAGATTGAGTGGGCTCAATTAGAACTGGAGATCTATCCTATAAATGACTTGGAATGACATCAAATATCTCATCCTTAGGCACCTCAAAGAGGTTTTCACCTTCAGATACATCTTTTATTTTTACTTTTGTAGGTTTTGAGACTGCCACAAAGTGGTTTTCAGCCTTAGAACTCCTTTTATTTTTATTTTTATTCTTATTCTTTTGACTAAGATACTTGATGTCCGACTTCATCATGATAATGCTCGGTTCACTAATGGAAGTTGTCATAGGCTCAATTGCATTGAGCTAGCAAGCAAGGGCATAGTCATTTGGAAAAGTACAGATACCTTGGCTCAGATTCATAGAGGTTTGGTCAAGAAGTTTGGGATGTTGGATAGTCAAAGTGGTGAAAGATTGAGAAATAGTGTTTACAGATATGGATCTGTCATCATTGGTCCTAACCAAACTCTCAAGTTCGAAGGTGATATTACAACTCAAAATGTTTAATTCATGAATAGGCTCAATGTCATTGTGGGAATCCAATTCAGCCATCGGTGGATCAGACTCGTTAAGTTCATTATTTCACTCTAGACTTACATTGGGTTTAGGTGCATATTGGTGAACAACATCAATATTTTTTTTTGTGATAAGCTCATCTTCCTTTGGAATGACTCCCCATTCATAGTCATTTGATTCATCCTCTGATTTTTCATCGAGACCTTTGGGAAATCTGAGAACATGTGTAAAGTTAGGATGAATTCCCCAAGAAGGGTTACCCTTAGATTCTAGTTTGAACTCATACTCATGAAAATCTATTTCAAAATAGCTACCGCCTTCTTCCTTGTCTATTTGGTTGCCTTCAAGATCAATTGGCTCTTTTGGTGCAACTATCTCTTATTCTATAGTAGGTTCTTGTGTGTCTACCACATTAATTCTTTTGATTGGATCATCCTCCACTTCAAGAAGGTCTTTTATTTCTTTACGAAAATGTGCATAAGGAATGAGCTCCTTAGTGGTGTCTGAATTGTCACTATCAAATTGTGGTGTTTCTTCCTTTGGTTGAATTGTTTCTGATGGTTCAATCTATTCTAAGACATGTGGAGAGTTTTTGCTAAGATAGAAAGGCTTCTTCTTATATCCTAGACCTATTGTATTCTTGTTTGTTTGGCCACGATGATCAAGAGGTGATAGAATACCCTTACCTTGTAGTCCTAGAGGTCCTTTTCTAGTGTATCCCATTTTTTCAATCAGTTTATCTCCTGGTCCATATGACTTCTGAGGAATTTTTCTTGAAGTGGAGTCACATTTCTGGACTGATTAGGATTGAGACTAATCCTTTTATAACCATGCAAGCATGACTTCTTCTTCCTCAAACTCTTGTTTAGATACTTGTTCTATGACAAAACTTCCATTGAATATGACCTGGGATTCTTTAACTATAGGTTTCACTTCGTCAAAAGGTTGGCCATAAGATTTTGGGGACAACGAGAGAGATGTGAGAGATAAAATAGGTTCCATTGTGTATTCTCCCATGCCATTTTCTTTGATTTTGACTTCTTTAGCAATTTCTTCTATCTTGGAAGTTGATGCAATGTCTAGCTACTTAGTGGAAGATTCTCTATTATTAGTAACATGTTTATTAGCACTTTCTTTCAATGCATTGCAAGTTGTAGATAAATTAGATGTAATCATCACCTCTACTCTTTCATAAGGAAATTTCACACATTGATGGTATGTGGAAGGAATAGCTCTCATTTCATGTATCCAAGGTCTCCCTAGAAGAATGTTGTAGGCCAAAGGTAGATCAAGAACTTGACATATGGTGTCTTTGATAATGGGTCCTATTCTGATAGGTAAGACAATAGTTCCTTTGGAAGATCTTTCTTGCTCATCATATGCTTTGATAGTTATCTTCTTCTTAGGATCAATGGCAGCTTCAAATAATCCCAATTATGTGATCAAGTTGTAAGAACAAATGTTGAGACCAACACCTCCATCTATCAACATGCATTTGACATGATGTTTTTGGATCAAGACTTCAATATGCAAAGGCTGGTTATGCTGATGACTCAAGGATTTATCATCTTCCTCTCAAAAGGAGACATATTGTGGAGACGTTAGATGACCAACCATAGTCTGGAATCTATCTAAATCAAGGTTTTCAAGAACATTGGATCCAAGTAGAGCTTTGTCTAGAATGGCTCCATGAGCTGGAGATATCTGAAGCAACTCAAACATGGAGATTTTTGCATTTGTATGCTGGAGTTGTTGGACAATATTGTATGATGTTGGCCTCGTGTCTTTAAGATTTGATTTAGAGGCAGCCTTCTATTTAGAAGCAGATGAAAGATTGAAAGACATCTTAGGGACATTTGATGAATCTGGGATTTGTCCTTGCAGATGCGCTTGAGCTTGTGATCGAGTAACTGCATTTTCTGATTGATTATCTCTATCTTTCCTTACATTTTTTATAACATCACAATGCTTAGATAGGCATGGTTCAACCATATTTATGACAACATTGTTTCCAGAGTAAGCATAATTGAATTTAGCACCCACATTAGGCTGAGAAGATGAATCTCCTTGACCATGTTTCAGAAATGGTTCTATGAATTTTGTATGATCATTATTGCTTTTGTGATTGTCAATTATGATTTCTCCATTATAAATTTTTTCTTGCATGATATGTTTCAAGTGGATGCAATTATTAGTTTTATGACTCTTATTGCGATGGAAGTCACAGAAATCATTCTCTCTCCACCACTTCGGTTTAGGTTTGTTGGTGTCCAAAATGACGCTTATGCTCAAAAGGCTACCAATAGACCCTCAAATGGATTTTAGGAATGGTTAGCTCCAAAAATTTTATGAGGTATTAGGGTAATTGGATCAACTATAGGGACAAGACTGCCCTCTTTTACTTCTAGCTCTGCAAAACCAAGGCGGGTGCACCTAACCCAGTATAAAATATACTTCACACACCAAGGAATGGGTTCATATAATAGATGAATGGATAGTAAGAGATTATTAAATGATAACCACACATTCATTGACTCCTATTTACTATGGGGTAGGACCTTATACAACCAAATACTGAAAATCTAAAGGATGGTTCTTAATCTTATATGTTTGAATCATAACAATCTAAGTCAAGATATGTCAACAAGGAAATACTCATCTAGGCTAGTACCTCATCCATTGGGAAAGTTTTCTTAAATAGATCACATACACACACTAGAATTATATCTGAGATTCAAAGCCATAAACACATCTATAATCTCCTTTACTACTTATATGAAATCCTCACATAGATAAGAGATAGACCTATGTCTCATCTAAAGCATAATTTAATATAATCCTTGATTAGAACTAAAGAATGAAGACACATACACAAACAAGTATGTAGTGAACTAGAAAGTTCAAAATCTATATGCAATGACACAAAGGAGAGATAAGGATCATATATTTGCATTAAGTATGAAGAATCCTTAAGTGCATACAATCAATTCAAGCATAACAAGCTTGCAAACTACAGCTTAGTCCTGCAACATTCATTCAATTTCCAACAAAAACTAAGTCAGATTATTATAATTCAGACTGGGCAGACGACTCACAACCAAAAAAGCTTGAATACCAAACTCCCAATAACTGAAAATGATCACATAAATCCCTTTATACCAGGGTTACAATGCAAGCATACAATCATTTCAAATTCAAAATTTCAAAATCACCTAACCCCACTGAGGAATAAACACAGACATGACAGGGGTCAAGCCACAGCAATTGAGCTCAAACAATCAAATCAACCAGCTGCAAACACTTCTTGAGCCAAGATTGTAATCATTCTTCATGGTACAAATCCCTCTACAATCAACCATCAAGCACCTTGGACCACACTGCAAATCACTTCTCACCAAATAGGGTCTTTTCTGCACTCAATTCCATAAAAATGGTACCAGAAATTCAAACTCAAACTGCAACAGTCACCATGCAATCTAGCAGGCTTGTGTTTCTTAACTGTTTGCCCTCAGTCATGCAATTGCATAGTCACAACTCACCACCATAGGAAACGGGCTCCAACTTATGCTTGGTCGCATGATTGCATAGCCTAGAAATGGGCTATGTGAACATGCGACACCATTTCCCCTTGCCTTCTGCATAACCACCGACGCCAGACCATTGCCACAAAAGGGCATGTCGCATGTTTGCAAGTTGGAAAACTGGCTCACGCAAACATGCGACAACCCACTAACATGCACCCTGCCGGCTGTTATGACACCGTCAAGCTACCCCCACCTGGGACCACGTTCAAACCTTAACATCCCGCCAGCACAGACCAACCAGAGATCACCACAACCTCACCTACCAACAAGACCACCAAGAAAATATAGATGGGCCCCAGCACACGTGGCACCCTATCACATGATCGCATAGCTTGGAAATGGGCTATGTGAACATGCGATAGCTCGCAAACCTTAACCGCCACCGCAACTGCCACTGCATGGAGTTAATAGAAAGGGGCTTGTCGCATGATCACAAGCCATGGAAATGGCCCTTGCAATCATGTGACAAGGCCATGAGACCATGATATCACCACCCACCTGCCAATAGAGCACCACCACTTAGCATCTGAAAGATGCCCCATCACCTGCTACCAGGCCCCAGGAACACGTGGTAGGTGGTTGCATGATTGCATAGCCAAAAATTGAGCTATGTGGTCATGTGACAACCAATCACAAGCTACCACATCACTGCCTTGGATCACCAAACAGCAACCACCAACTGTGAAGAACCGGGACCCATGTGGACAGATGGCAAGCGGTCGCATGATCACATATCAAAAAATTCTGACATGCGGCCATGCGACAGCCAATAAGGACATGCCATCTATCACCCCTCTGATATCGAGCCCACTTCACTGAAGAGACACCTAGAATAAACAAAATCAATGGCAGGTGCATGATCACATGGGGAAAGAATATTCCATGCGATCACACGCCAATCATTGATCTCCTCCCTCTGTCGCTTTGAAGAAACTAGCCCCACATCATTGCACTTGCGCAGTTAAGATAGATGAACAAGGAGAATCGACAGGAAAGAAGATAGGAAAGGTCGAAAACACACAAGGTTTTTGGTGAAAGATCGAAAACACACAAAATTTTCAACATGACACAAAGGTAAACAAGGAAGCTGAAAACACCGAGGGTTTTTATGTAGGCCAAAAAGGTCAAAAACATCATGGATTTTTGAAAACACTGTGGGTTTTTGACACTATGGAAAATTTTGAAAACATTTCCTACAAACCTTGAAACTCGAATAACTTTCTAGGTTATGTGATTAAGGAAATGCGAATTGGACCAGAGCTTGGTGACACATAAAGAGCACAAGGCAGGACATTTGACAAACACATTGCAGGGAACAGGTCAATTTCACAAGATTTTGGTATGATAGAAAAGAGGCCTAATAGTGGCTCTAGTTGGGGATGATGGGTAACTTGTGCCCATGCAAGAATTCAGAATCACTGGGAGAGTAGACCACCAACTGGACAAAACAAGGAACCACAAAAAATGCAGGGAATAGGAAGGAAAAGCACACAACAAGAAAGGGAAAGATATTTACAGATATTTACAAAAGAACTTTAATCAGGGACCCTCCTGAATCAAAAGTCTGATTTTCATCCACATATGTGGCCAAACACTTGAAATTATCTTGACCATCTTGCTGCCAACATATGTGAATTTTCATAGGCTGAAGAATGAAACTATGCTGGTCACTACCCATGTTCTTCCAATCATGACTATTACATTCATATTCAAACTCCAAGAAGTAAGGAACATCACTTACTTCTTGATGAATGGGACAAAAATAATTTTCATCTAGTAATGCATCAAAAAATGAAACATACTGAGCATCATGCATTCCATCAGAGTTACTTGGCTGAAAAGGACTTGAATCCTCTGGTTTACCTTCATGAATTACTCTAGCCATTGAGCAGCTTGGTTCATCAATGATGTCTTCATGAACTAGATCATGAACCAAGTGAAGGTCTTCTTCACTATCATATCTCTGGAAATTATCAACAAAGAGTGCTGACATCTTTTCACTACTCATTGGACCTTGGGCATCATTTTCCTCTTCATCAGCTACATCCTTATTATTATAGACATCTTCCTTGTTAGGAATCATTAAATCATTTTGTGTAAAGAATTTTATGCAAGAATCATCATCTACATCATATTCAATATTCTTCCCTTCACACAAAACATCATCAAACCGGGACAACAAAGCTACCCTCTGATATTGGACAGAAGAAAAATCTACAGACAAACTGGAAATATCATCAAATTCAGATCCATCTTCAACATTCTCATATGCACTGACCTCAGCATTAGCTTCATAATCAACACTTTCTACACAATGAGAATCAAAATCAGAACAACTAGTCTCCTCATGATCATCATAAGGAACCTCCAGTGTTAGCAACCTCTTGTCCTCCTCTAACTTCCAGATCTTAGCATTGCTCTCTACAATCTTCTTCTTAAGAGTAGCAATCTTGATGAGAAGATTTTTATAATCAATATCACTCATGATGGAATCAACAGAGAGCTGCCCACTAATACTCATCCCTTTATGCAATTCTTAACACTTGATAGGGACACATTTCTGTTCTTGAGAAATACCTGGATGTATTGGAGCAACTGCAAGAAATGTGTGATTTGGAATCACCTTCAAATCACCCTTAACACTTTGTAGAGCCACCACCTCCTTAGAGAGGAAATATATTCTTTGTTCTTTCTTCCAACCAACACAAAACTACACATTGTTTATCAGAAACTGCACTGATCAAACAGAGACAAATCAGAGCCGCCACTCACAACTAGGTGAGAAAGTATTAGCAAATGCTTTATTTTTGTATTTGACTCTTTTCAATGGCTTCCCCAGCAGAGTCACCATCTTGTTGGTGACCCGGGTGGACAAATCAATCTGGTCAATAAAATATTGCACAATTTTGAAATCACCAGAGATTCTAACAAATACACTTCCTTCTCAATGTTCTCCCCAGCAGAGTCACCATCTTGTTGGTGTCCAAAATGACGCTTATGCTCAAAAGGCTGCCAATATACCCTCAGATGGATTTTAGGAATGGTTAGCTCCAAAATTGTTATGAGGTCTTAGAGTAATTGGACCAACTATAGGGACAAGACTTCCCTCTTCTACTTCTGGCTTTGCAAAACCAAGGTAGGTGCACCTAACCCAGTATAAAATATACTTCACACACCAAGGACTGGGTTCATATAATAGATGAATGGATAGTAAGAGAGTATTAAATGATAACCACACATTCATTGACTCCTCTTTACTATGGGGTAGGACCTTATACAACCAAATACTGAAAATCTAAAGGATGGTTCTTAATCTTATATGTTTGAATCATAACAATCTAAGTCAGGATATGTCAACAAGGAAATACTCATCTAGACTAGTGCCTCATCCATTGGGAAAGTTTTCTTAAATAGATCACATACACACACTATAATTATATCTGAGATTCAAAGCCATAAACAAATCTATAATATCCTTTACTACTTATATGAAATCCTCACATAGACAAGAGATAGACCTATGTCTCATTTAAAGCATAATTTAATCTAATCCTTGATTAGAACTAAAGAATGAAGACACATACACAAACAAGTATGCAATGAACTAGAAAGTTCAAAATCTATTTGCAATGACACAAAGGAGAGATAAGGATCATATATTTGCATTAAGTATGAAGAATCCTTAAGTGCATACAATCAATTCAAGCATAAAAAGCTTGCAAACTACAGCTTAGTCCTACAACATTCATTCAATTGCCAACAAAAACTAAGTCAAATCATTACAATTCAGACTAGGTAGAGGACTCACAACTGAAAAAACTTGAATACCAAACTCCCAATAACCAGAAATGATCATAGAAATCCCTTTATACCAGGGTTACAATGCAAGCATACGATCATTTCAAATTAAAAATTTCAAAATCACCTAACCCCACCGAGGAATAAACACAGACATGACAGGGGTCAAGCCACAGCAATTGAGCTCAAACAGTCAAATCAACTAGCTACAAACACTTCTTGAGACAAGATTGTAATCATTCCTCATGGTACAAATCCCTCTACAATCAACTGTCAAGCACCCTGGACCACACTGCAAATCACTTCTCACCAAACAGGGTCTTTTCTGCATTCAATTCCATAAAAATGGTACCAGAAATTCAAACTCAAACTGCAATGGTCACCATGTAATCTAGCGAGCTTGTGTTTCTTAACCGTTTGCCCTCAGTCATGCAATTGTGTAGTCACAACTCACCACCACAAGAAATGGGCTCCAACTTATGCTTGGTCGCATGATCGCATAGCCCGAAAATGGGCTATGCGAACATGCGACACCATTTCCCCTTGCCTTTTGCATAACCACCGACACTAGACCATTGTCACAAAAGGGCATCTCGCATGTTCGCAAGTCAGAAACTGGCTCACACGAACATGCGACAACCCGCTAACATGCACCCTGTCGGTTGTTATGACACCGTTGAGATACCCCCACCTAGGCTTGCGTTCAAACCTTAACATCTCGCCAGCACGGACCAACCAGAGATCGCCATGACCTCACCTACCAACGGGACCACCAAGCAAATACAAATGGGCCCCAGTACATGTAGCACCCTATCGCATGATCGCATAGCTTGGAAATGGGCTATGCAAACATGTGATAGCCTGCGAACCTTAACCGCCACCGCATGGAGTCAACAGCAAGGGGCTTGTCGCATGATCACAAGCCATGGAAATGGCCCTTGCGATCATGTGACAAGGCCATGAGACCACCATATCACTGCCCACCGGCCAATAGAGTACTGCCACTTAGCATCTGGAAGATGCCCCATCACCTGGTACCAGGCCCCAGGGACACATGGCAGGTGGTCGCATGATCACATAGCCAAAAATTGGGCTATGCAGTCATGCGACAACCAATCACAGGCTGCCACATCACCACCTCAGACCACCAAATAGAAACCATCGACTGCGAAGAATTGTGACCCATGCGGATAGATGGCAAGCGGTCGCATGATCGCATGTCAGAAAACTCTGACATGCACCCATGCGACAGCCAATAAGGACATGCCATCTGTCATCCCTCTGACACCGTGCCCACTTCACCGAAGAGACACCTGGAACAAACAAAATCAATGATAGGTGCATGATCACATGGGGAAAGAATATTCCATGTGATCACACACTGACCGTTGATCTCCTCCCTCTGTTGCTTTGAAGAAACTGGCCCCGCATCGTCGCACTTGCGTAGTTAAGATAGATGAACAAGGAGAGCCGACAGGAAAGAAGACAAGCAAGGTCGAAAACACACAAGGTTTTCGATGAAAGATCGAAAACACACAGAATTTTCAACATGACACAAAGGTAAACAAGGAAGCCGAAAACACTGAGGGTTTTTATGCAGGCCAAAAAGGTCGAAAACATCATGGATTTTTGAAAACACTGTGGGTTTTCGACACTATGGAAAATTTTGAAAACATTTCCTGCAGACCTTGAAACTCAAATAACTTTCTAGGTTATGTGATTCAGGAAATGCGAATTGGACTAGAGCTTGGTGACACATAAAGAGCATAGGGCAGGACATTTGATAAACACATTGTAGGGAACAAGTCAATTTCACAAGATTTTGTTATGACAGAAAAGAGGCCTAACAAGGTTCAGGATAAAAACTTTTATCTTAGGGAAGGAGATGATGTTCTTGGCCAATAGAGTTTTCATGGTAGATTCCAAGGATTCTCCAAGAGGAGTAAACTTGTGTTTAGGATCTGTAGCCCAAGGTTTGTAGTTAGATGGCTTCTTGTTTGATTCTGTTGCTTTTGCCTCTAAGGCTTTGATAGCTTGGGTACCAATAGTGAGATTGAAAGTGGGTGCCTTAGGTGGGGCATGGATACTGTCAACAATACCATCTATGACGACACCTTTATTCTTGTTCCAGTTTTTGCCTTTGTCTTTAGAATTAGATCCAGATTCATACTTGTCTTTTTGAAGTGATATGTCTCCTTTTTGTACAAGTACTTTCTCAATTTTGATTGCATTTTCTACCATCTTATCAAAGGATGTATGATTTTGCATTTGCAAATGGTAGTTGATTTCTGGAACAAGATTGTTGATAAAAATTTCCAGCTTCTTAGTTTTTGGAATGGGTCTAGCATATAGAGAAAACTTTTTCCTCCATCATTTGAGAAAATTCAGGAACGGTTCTCCTGAGTTCTATTTCAGATTGCAAATGTCAATCATAGTGACCAGATGATGGATGTTTTAGGAGTATTTTTATAGAACATTTTGATTAACTCCTCAAAAGTTTTGGTTGTGGAGGCATTTTTGAGAACCAATGAATAGCTGAACCTCCTAGAGATCAAGGAAAAAGAGGCATTAGGTAGGTTGGTTCGCGCATGAATTCCATAGATTGAGTACATAATTCTCTTACATGATCTTGAGGATTAGAGTTTCCATTATACTTATCATATTTAGGCATCTCCACTCTTTTAGGGAATGGTGACATGTACAAGTCTTTATCAAATGGAAAAGGGCATAGAGCCTCCATGGAGAACTGTTAGAATAACTGAGAGGGGGGGTGAATCAGTTATCCACAGTCCCAATAAAAAAATGTATATCCAAAAACAATTTACTAAAACTTTTGTAGCTGGGTAAACTAAAATAGTATTCTGCCTATGCTTTTACTGATTACCAGTTAATAACATATAGTGATTACCAATCAAATCCAATATGCAACATGTAAACTATGATAACAAAAAATCATCACAATCAACATATAACACAAGAGATTTAACGTGGAAACCCTATGAAGGGAAAAACCACCTGGGATCATCAACCCAAAAATTGTTCACTCTTCTGAAGTGAGGTCGATGAAGACCCAACCCTATTAAAGGTTACAAACACACTGTGAGGTGTGACCTTGTTAGAGGATTTTAGACTAACCGTTATCATCCAACCAACATTCACCATGGGGTTGATAGGATAATAAATGTACAATCTATGAATGACATTACAAGACTTTCTAGTCCACTCCGTTAAGAGATTTCTCTATTGATTACAACACAACTTCAATTTCAGATTATCAGATCTATGTTAAGCTCATTCAAATCCTCTAATCAATATTTCAATTCTATTTCAATCAATATTCAATAACTTATTGTCACTTGGTAATAGCTTTCTGATGCTCGATAATAGCTATAGTTCGGTACTTCTTAACCAGTCTGATCAGGCATGCATGAATCTTATTCACACAATATCTCTATAGTCTCTTTCTTCTGGCATGATTTCATCATGAAATCCTAGTCTCTTAAATAGATGAGTAAACCATTTTAATTCCATCCATCAGATTTTGCCGCTTAATCTCCTTTGTTGATTTTTCTACTTAAACCTTCCTCAGATGATGTGTCAGTAACATATTTTGTTTCAATCCATTAGATATTATTCAAATTATGTTAGCCATCAATCTTCATAAAAAACATTATCTTCATCTCTAATTTCGAGGTACTTTATAGCTCATCAACTTCCATCAGCTAAACTAGTCATTTAGTTCTTTTCTTCTACTCGGTTAACAAAGAAATGTGTCGGTGAACACAAGCTCAATTTTTATTATGATTAGTATACACTATACTATGTCGGTGTATATTAAAATGGTTCTTTAACTGACAACATTGCCTTGTGCATTTTCTTCTTATCCTTCATCATAGATGAATGCAACATAATCAAGTCAATAACATAAGGTCATAGACTCATCCATAAGTTACCCAATGTATTCCTTATCCTTATCTATCATATCCATCTTCCTCATGTAGATATATTTGTTTTTCATCTCTTTTCTTCTTCTTCTATAGATTTTTGGGTATAGTAACTTACAAGATAAGTATTGTCAAAACTAGTTGACATCAATGACAACATATTACTGATTTAATCATCTTACATATCTAATCAGCAACTCAGTGATCTTAAATCACAGATCTTCAAGTTATACAATGTATTCAAATCAGTTGTAGTTCATCAATCTCTCCCTTTTGCATTGATGACAACGCAAGAAATATGAAATATGCCATACACATACCAAACATGTATTCTACAACTCTATCAACAAATGTTGTAATGGTACAAGATCTCCCTAGCTTAATATGTTTAATCACTATGTTACATAAAATAATTTGCAAGTGCAAACTGAGTTCTGTAGATATGATCTTTTCAGTTCCCTTTTCTGTATCTCTCTCCCATTGTCTTTGGATCCATATTCTTCATATTGATCTCTCTCCCTTTGACAACAATGCCAAAGAACAATACAAACATATAGATCTGTAGTAGCCATGTAACTCTTTGTTATTTGGTGCATTCTCTATATCTTAGTATACTGTTATGCAAATTGGTTCCAGTACTTCAACCTTTCACAACCTTAGAAATCCAAAGTGTGAACTCTACTGCATAAACATGTATGATCTTCTGATAAGATTAGGCTGATGCAACCTCCAAATCACCTTAGTTACTAGTAGATAGGGGATGGACCCCAAGTCTAGTCCTCAAGTATTCATATGTATCCTTCGATAGAGGCTTTGTAAATATGTCATAAAGTTATCCTTTTGATGTAACAAATTCTAGCTTAACTTGCTTCTCCTATGCTTGTTCTCTTAAGTAGTGATACTTGATTGATATATGATTTGTTTTAGAGTGCATCACCGGATTCTTTAAAATATTAATAGCACTAGTGTTATCACAATATATAATCACCAGCTCAATGATTACCTCATTCATTCCTTCTAACACTTTCTTGATATATGCAATATTTGAACAGTTAGTAGCAGCAGCAACATACTCTGCTTCAGCTATAGACTGAGAAATGCAGGCCTATTTCTTACTTATCCATGTAACAAGTCTTTCACCAAAGAAGAATGCTCCTCTGGTGGTACTTTTTATATCATCCACATTTCCAGCCCAATCAGCATCAGTGTATACCTTCAGTTCAAACTTGCCTTTCTTAGGATACCACAATCCATAATCTTTAGTTTTCTTCAGGTATCTTAAGATTCTCTTTGTAGAAACCATGTGTGACTCTCTAGGGTTTGTAGAAAATATAGCAACTATTCCAACAACATGTTCTATATCAGGTCTACTGTGAACTACATACATTAACTTACCAATCATGGATCGCTACAGTGTCTATTTTACCTTAGTACTTCCATCTTCTTTAGTTAGTTTACATCCAGTAGCCATCAGTGTTCCCATAGGTTTAGCATCTTCCATGCCAAATGTCTTCAACACTTCCTTTATATATTTTGATTGTGTGATGAATATACCATCATTCTGTTGAATCACTTGTAAGCCTAGAAAGAACTTAACCTCTCCAAACATAGATATTTCAAATTCACTTTTCATTTCATCAGCAAATGACTTATAGATTTGATCTTGTCCTCCAAATATTATGTCATCCATAAATATCTCAGCAATCAAGATAGTATCATCAAAATGTCCTTTCATGTATAGATTACTGTTCTCACTTGTTCTAACAAATCCAATACTTAACAAATAGTTATGCAGCCTCTCATACCAAGCTCTCGGTGCTTGCTTCAAACCATATAAAGCTTTATGTAATCTACATACCATATCTTTTTTTTCTAGATCAACGAACCCTTCAGGTTGTTCTATGTAGACTTCTTCTTCAAGTATCCCATTTAGAAAAGCTAATTTGACATCCATTTGGTAAACTTTGAACTTTTTGTGTGTAGCATATGCAAGTAACATTCCGACTCCTTCTAATCTAGCAACAGGTGCAAATGTCTCACCATAATCTATTCCTTCCTGCTATGCATATCACTTGCATACTAACCTAGCTTTGTTCCTTGTTACCTCTCCATTCTCATTAAGCTTATTTCTAAATATCCACTCAGCACTGATAACATTCTTGTCCTTAGGTCTGGGTACTAAACTCCAAGTTTTGCTCTTCTCTATCTATTCTATTTCCTCTTTCACTGCATTAACCCATTCATCATTTTATAATGCAACTTTTATATTCTTTGGTTCATAATCACAAACTAGACATGTACCGTGTCTTGCTTTAGTCCTTTTTTGCATGATAGCTTGTCTATTTCCAATGATTTGTGTCTCAGGGTGATGTCTTCTGACAAATTTTGCCAATATCTGATATCTTCTTTCTTGTTCATCCCATGTAGGTTCATTTGTTTGCTCGATGGATGCTTCCTACTCTTCGATTTCTTTTTCCTATTCCTCAGTATTGTTTTCCTACGGACCGGTTGTCACTATTTGTTGCATCGGTAGGTACTCTGATTATTCAATGTAGCTGAATCTACTGTAGTCTTCCAATTCCTTTGTGCTTTCCTCTGCATTCTTATCATCAAACTCATCAACTCGAACATTAGTACGTTCAATCATTTTATTAGTTACCTTGTTAAGATACTTGTATGCTTTACTTTTAGTGGAATATCCTAGAAATATCCCTTCATCACATTTTGAGTCAAACTTTCCATTTCTTTCATCTTTCAGAATAAAGAATTTACTTCCAAAAATCTTGAAATAACTTATAGTAGGTTTGTGACCAAACCATAACTCATAGGGTGTCTTATTAGTGTCCTTCTTCAGTTGTACTCATTTCAGAACATAAACAGCTATGCTAACAGCTTCCCTCCAGTATGTCTGAGCAACATTCTTCTATAACATCAGTGTCCTTGCACAGTCAATGATTAACCTATTCCTCCTTTCAGCTATTCCATTTTTTTGTGGTGTCCTCGGTGCAAAGACCTATCTTTTAATACCATGCTCATTAGAAAAGTTAGTAAATTCATTAGAAATAAATTCACCACCTCGGTCAGATCTTAAGCATTTCAATTCTTTACTAGTATCTTTCTCAAATTTTTCCTTATACCACTTGAACATCTTAAAAGCCTTTGATTTTTCCTTCAAGAACATGACTGTCATTAATCTAGTATAATCATCGACAAAAAAGAATAAAATATATGTCTCCATAGTAACTTTGAGTTCTCATAGGACCACATAGGTCGGTATGCACTAACTCAAGTAATTTCTTTGTTGAATAATCTTTTCTTTTGAAACTAAATTTTTTCATTTTACCTTTCTGACATTCATGACACATAACATGACCAGGCTTAGATAAGTTGATAGACCTCTAACCTTTTTCTTTTTACTGATCTTAATCATGTTATCAAAATTCACATGACATAACCTCTTATGCCACAACCATGCATCTTCATCTTTCAGCATTAAACAAGAAGACTTATCATTATCAAGATAAAACAAATTACCTCTTGATTGTGTTCCAGTTCCAATAAGTCTTCCTCCATCATCATATATCTTCACTTTCTTGCTCTCAAAAGCAACTCGGTGGCCTGAATTGTTCAATTGTGCCACACTTAGCAAATTATAGTTTAGATTTTTTACCCAATAAGCATTATCACATCTTATTTTATCATTTATCATAAGGGATCCTTTTCCTCTAGCCATACAAGGTGCATCATTACCCATTCTAATAGATCCTCCATTGTGTTCCTCAAGATGATCAAATTTCTCTTCATCACCAATCATGTGATGTGTATAGCCACTATCTATTATCCATGTATCATTTTTATTAACCTTAGAGATAAGTGTTGTCTCTACATACCTCTCATCTTCCTTTGAGTCATCCTTCATTGCAACAAATACTACCTCCACATCTTCATCAGTGTCGGTATCGGTGACATCTTCTTCTACAATGTAGCACACCTTCTTTCCTTTATCATTATTGTCTCGATTATCTCTGTTGTAGTGTCGGTAACTTTTGTTTCCTCTTCTCCCATAGCTTCCTTCACCAGATTAGTCTATGTTTCTGTCATCATCTTTCTTGTGTGGACATCTAGCAGCAATATGACCAACCTCTTTACAATTAAAGCATGCTAAAGGTAATTTACCTCTATACCTTCCTTTACCTTTAGGTAACCTTTTGGCCATAAGAGCTTCAATTTCATCAATCTCATCATCAGTATTGCTATCACTATCATCATTCTTATTTCTGCTACTAGACTTACCAATCTTTAGAGAAGGCATAAAAGAAGATTCAACAGACGGTACAACACTATTGTCAAAGTTCTTTAGTTCAAAGGTTGTAAGTTTACCAATCAGATTATCAAGAGTAAGGTTGTTACTAGATCCAGAACTTGTTTCATGAATTGCAGATATTCTGATTGCATAAACCAAAAATAAGGTTTTGAGAACTTTTCTTACCACTGTCTCTTCATCAATAACACCATCAGATGCTCTAATAGCATGTACTACTTCTTTCAGTCTATTTATGTACTGCACAATATTTTCTCCTTCCTTCATCTTCATATCATCAAATTTACCTCTTAAGCTTTCAGCTCTAGCTCTTTTGACATTCACATCACCATTATAAACTTGAGCAAGTTTATCCCACATACCTTTAGCAGTAGTGCAATCTTTAATATCTTCAAATTCGGCATCGATACAGGCAGCAACAATATCCATCATAGTAACATTATGTTCATACCTATCTCTTAGTTGATCAAGGGTCAAGGGACCAGTGGGTGGTGCAATGTAGCCATTCTCCATTAGTGTCAGGGCAGAATTCCCAATTCCAGATACATGCAGCTTCATTCAGCTTTGCCATATTGTGAAGTTATCCTTGTTTAGCTTTGGCACTTCCCTCTTATACATTTTGAGATCTTTGTGCTAAAGTCTTTAAAACTCTATTCCAAGCAACCAACACTCTGATACCAATTGTTAGAATAACTAAGAGGGGGGTTGAATCAGTTATCCATAGTCCCAATCACAAAATGTATATCCAAAAACAATTTACTAAAACTTCTGCAGCTGGGTAAACTAAAATAGTATTATGTCTGTGCTTTTACCGATTACCAGTTAATAACATATAGTGATTACCAATCAAATCCAATATGAAACATGTAAAGTATGATAACAAACAATCATCACAATCAACACATAACACAAGAAATTTAACGTGGAAACCCTGTGAAGGGAAAAACCACTTTCAAGACATGCTGATTTTTTCTGAAATAACACATTTTTAATAAAATATGGTTATTTAAGCCTTGAGAGGTTCCATTCAAAGTAATTAATTACAAATGGTTAGCTCAAAGCCTCTTAGATGAGAAAAACATTGATATGACATCTATACTCCTCATTCATACCTGCAAAGGAGTCTCCTTCGCACCTATTAAAATGCTGACAAAAAATCACTTTGAATTTATCTTTTGGGAGATCAAATGAATCCATTTGAAAAACCTATCTATTTAGTAAGGTACTACTAATAAAAATCTTTCCAATGATTATAATGATAATTTATATTAAGTTTATTATGACTTTGTATTTTTAGCTTTACTAAACATAGATATTTCACTGTATGTCTACCTCTATGTTTGATGCTTATGAAAAAATAGTAAATAAGAGAATAAAAATTCTAAAAAATATCTATGCCCTAGGTATTTAAGTTCTCTTTCTATAAAAAAAAAAAGAAAATGAAATTGGACAAATACATGACAAGTTATAAGCTATGTAGTCAACGTATGTCAAAATTACAGTTTAGTCAACTTCAAAAGTTAAGAAAATATGAAATAATCATGATAATGTCATCAAACCAATTGCATGCCCTCCGTATGGATGTTAAAAAACTAATTTAGAAAGAATCACATTGATATCTATTTTAGAAAAAAAAATATACTCTATGAAAATAATGTAACTCTTTGAAAATGACATTTTTAGGAACATACTAGTTTTTGTGGGAGAAAGAAAAAACTAGTCAAATCAATTCAAATATATATATATATATATATATATATATATATATATATATAGAGAGAGAGAGAGAGAGAGAGAGAGAGAGAGAGAGAGAATCTTTAAAGAAAATCCTAAAAGACTCTAATTTACTTCATCTTCCGATTTCAAATGGTTTAATGACAATATGTATTTGAATCTTTTTTTTTTTTCAAAATGTAGAGTTTAGTGTCCGTTCAGGAAAAAAAGTGTAACCCACTATTGTGGGTTCACCCCAAGATGAAGACAATTGAAGAATGACTTGATTCAAGAAGATCAAATGATGCAACCTTGTCAAGACTGGATTGATTAAAGATTAGATTGTATGTAAATGAAGGATACTGTGTCCTAGTAGTATGGGTAGATGCCCAAAAGATGGCGGACATGAGCTCGCAACACTTAGCCATTTTTAGATTAAGATTGAATTGATGATAATTTTGACAAGGATTTGACACAAGATGAAAAAGACTCAAATCGATAAATCAGAAGGCTAGATCAGACTCAAGAGACCACTTTAGGAAAATGATTGAATTATTTCTAGTTTATGCTCTGTTCCTGACACAGTGAATATTTTGACAAAATCTGGAAGTAGGCTATAAAAAATAGATTTCTGGCAATTTTGGCAAGTTTCTGAAAAAAACTTCAAAATTATCATACGAATTTCTACAGGCTTGTACGATAGTGGGTAAGCTCTGGCATGACAATTGACAAGACTCATATGACAATTGCAAAGCTCGCACGATAGTTGATAGAAAATTTTGACTTTTTGCTTGTGATTTTTGACAAAACTTGTATGACAATATACAAGCTCTCATACAACAATCTAGGGGTTTTGATATGACAAATGCTGAAAACTCATATGACTTTTTGATCCTGTGGGATGACTTTTGACTCCAGAAAGGAATTTTGCATCAGATTTTGCAATTTCTTAGTTTTCAAAATCAATGTGTTTTGCAAGGTTTTTGGTCCAGATTTGAAGTTCATTTCAGGATTGTTTGTTTTCAATAACCAAGTAAGTAAACAAGCGTGTAGAATAGCAAGCAAGTGATTTCAAGTACATCTGAAAACAATGAACAGGGGACAAAGAAACCCTATGCATGAACAATCAAGTGAATTAATGTGCTAATCCCTAGGAAGCTAGTTGTGTATGTTCCAAAAAGTTTTTCAATAACACTCATAGTCCTAGAAAATGAAAAATTTGGCCTCACTAGGGTTTGTAGTAATGGTCTGACTCTGCAACTTTTATGATCTCAAGAGGGTGAACTCCAATCCAGGCACACCGGGGTTTTGACACAGTCCGAGAATTTAATCAATCAAGAGTTGCTAGGGAGATCTGACAGCCCAACAAGAGACCAAACCTGTGAAGATTTCCTCCACAAGGAAATTTATATAGCATTTTTTGCACTACCATGATGAAAATGGCTATTACCGCTTGAGGTGCCATCCACATGGTTGACCCAAAAAAGGGAATGTTCACTGTGGTTAACCCTCTCTAAAGGTGACTCATAAAAGATACCATAGGGGGACTAGGTCGGATTCAAGGATCTAGGTTTCTGGTACTATCTAAAAAGGAAGTAGAGCATAATCCCCTAGCCTCTTCACTTCACCAAAAAAAAGTAGACATATTTATCCAACACGCTAAGACTGAAATTATCTCACCAAGATTTGTGATGTCAACAACTATGGTCTATCGATCTCTCTGAAGAGAGAACGTATCAATCAAAAGCTGAGGACTCAAAACCCAGTAGAATGCAAGATAATCTTAGTATCCTCCCTACCTACAAGGGGATCCTTTTTCAAGAAGAGCTTCACATGTGTGAACAAGAAAAATAAGCCCACTCTCTCAAGATCATCTACAAATAGTGTTCATAGGGCCTATTTACTATGTGTAACAGATATATAAGAAGCAAATCTATGTTCGTTTTATAGCCCAAAAAATGAATTCTATGATATGAAAGTAGGAAAGGTCACACAAGCTTAACACGTGAGAGTTTTTTTTATGTCCCAAATGAAGTGTTATTAGATTGAATAGATTACCTGAATTCCTCACAACGTGCTTAGTAGATTTTACCTATTTTAGCAATTTTGTTGCACTTTTTCAGTTAGAGTCAGTGAATACCAATAAGAAATAGAAGATCTCAATTGTTAAGGTTAGCTGTTAGTCCAAATCCAAAAATCAAATTTGGAAAACTACCTGAAAATCTGAAACAACAATTGAATTTTGATGGCAAAAATTGTACGACAGTTAGTTACCTCTCGTACGACAATCTGGAAACTCATACGACAGTGGGTGTCTTCCCACACAACAATGTAGCTCCCAAAAAACAATGTGTAAGTTATGATACGAGCCATGAAAATCTCAACTATCATACAACAGTCAGTGGGTTCTGGTACAACTTTCTGATAAAATTTATATGAAAAATATATGGACAAAATCTCAAAATCATAGAAATGGAAGAAAATGATAGAAAATTGAATGAAATTATTAGAATAGAAATAGAAACCTATTTCAGGGCCCCACGGTGGGTGACAGAAATGTGTGTGAAAATTCTACCTAGCTACAGACACAACCATTCAGTAAAACATTAGAGGTTAGCAAAATTGAAATCTACAAGTAATTGAAACTAAGCTAACCAGGCAATTTATTGCCTTCTAGTAGGTGTGAGTATGTATTCTCAGATTGAAATCGAGATCAGTGACAATGCAACACCTAAATGAACAATTTGAATGCAAAAGAATGAAAAACTGTATGAATGCAGATTAATCTTCTTTTTTTTTGGATTTTGTATGCAATTAGGATGAAAAACTGTATGAAACTAATCGAGATGAAAATGATATACAGATTTAAAACCAATATGAATGAATGAATGCTATGAAAAACTATGAATGCTCATGAACAACAATGAAAAATCTCAGAAATCGTCTGTCATAAGTGCTCAATCCTTCAGTTGCAAATTCACTAGAGTAATTGTACAAATTCGAGAGTTGTTAATTGTGAAGAGTTGAGCCTTGATTTTATAGAAATCCAGTTTTTGAGGATGCATTGAGAAAAGCCATAAATCACTCTTGATAAACTCAGGTTGATTTTTGAGTTAACAAGAAATTAGAAACATATCAACTCACAAAATCATGCAAATCATGTAAAAATAACTTTTTAACTCAAATCAGAAGTTTAGATCAGCTTTCAACTCAAAATAGATGTTTGAGTTTCCAAAAGATAATGACTTGAATTGATTTTCTGATTTAAAGTTTAACTGCTCCTTCAAATGTGCATAGATAATTATGAATTAATTTAAAAATAAAGTGATTTATTCTCAACTTAACTAATTTTAAATTTAAAATAATTGATTTATGGTTTAATCAATTATTAAATCAACTTTTATTCAAAAACTATATTATTAAATATTGACAACTGACATTAATTAATTAAAATCAATTTTGATTTATTGTCAAAATTAAATAATACAATTTAGGAATAAATATTATTAAGTTTAATAAATAATTAAGTGGCAGTATTAAATCTGATTAATTAAATATTCAGAATATTCAATTAATCAAACTTTAGGATGAATTAAATTTATCACCAAATAATTATTAAATCAAAGATAATTAGGATAAATAAAGAATATTCCCTGATTGCAAAATTAAGATCAAATCAATTTTTGATATACTAATGTGTAGATGTGCCTTAGGTTAGAACTTTGATGTCAATTTTGATCAATTTGTAGATGTAGGAGGTTAATGAACCTATAGCCCATTTTTTGGGTATTACAATATTATTCACCTTGACATCAAATATTATATTGTGTTGACGTAAGGTTAGTCTAGGAGTCAAGATAATTGATTTGATAGATTGCAAAACTTTGTATTTTTGTGCTCTAGATTCACCTTTTCATCTTCTACTATTTTGAATATCTAAATTCTAGTGGTATTTAGAAATGTAACGATTGTCGTTATTGCATGATTATTTTTTTTTCCTAGGTCAATCCATAAAAACTATCTACCATATCAATAATAACACTCTTTAGACACACATATGCTCATGTAGATATATCTTTCTTTTAGTGTGGCAAACAAAGTGGTGTAATATAAATGAAACATGATTATCGATTGAAGATATGAATAACTATATGATTGTGCATTAGATGCCTTTAAATCTGAAAACATAGCATCAAATAAGTTAATGTTAATTAACCTTTGGATGGAAAATCAATGATGATAAATCTCAATTTTGAATTGGAATGATCACATCTAAGAATTTGAAGTCAAACCCCAACCATATATTTGAATTAGGGTTAAAGTGAAGCGATAAGATGATAAATGATGACCAATTTTTTGAGGTAAATAAGATTAATGAAATTTTAGCCTTTGTGAAGTCAATGAGGATTCCCTTCTTGTTATTTAATTAGCCTTAGTTTGGACGTATGCAATGACTAGCGGAATTAAATCTGTGAAGGAGGATGAATGTTTGGGATAGTTGGTCCCATCTATCTCAATTAAATCTCCCAAGAACAAGAAATGTCTGGGACGGCTGGTCCCATATATCTCGATTAATTCTCCCAAGAAGAAGTAATGCATGGGATGGATGGTCCAAACAGATGGCTATTCCACCCTATTAATTGGATTGGAACTTATTCAGAACATACAAGAAAATGGCAAAGGCAATGAAATTATTTGGCACAGTGATAATAATAACAATGGCATTGGTAGTAGGCATCAAAGGTAGGGCTTGATGCAGGAGCATCCTAGGTGTAAGAGAAATCTTGCATCACCCAAAAATATTTCTGGTTTCTTTTCAATAAGGGCTATCTTGTGCAGAGCTGCTAGTTTTAGAAATTTACTATTTTTAGTAAGTTTTTTGTTCAAGCTTAAAATGTTCTATTTTATTCCCTGGAGGTTCATTTTGGTCATATTAGCCTACCGGTAAAGTTTCATTGCCAGATCAAGTCTAGTTTTGAAGATATTGAAAATTTTTGGTATTGGCAGCATGGTACAAAAACTTTGAACTTAGTTTTGAAGGCTTTAGAGGTCCCAGATGAGGTCAAAACTTTGGCTAAATAAAGCTTTCTTGATTCAAGTGTTGTAGAGAACTTAATGCCCTTTCCAAAATGGGGTCATAATAGTCAATTGGTCAATGGGTGATGACTTATGGTCTCCAGAAATTGAGCCACCTGAAATGGCGAAAAATAATTTTCTTTGAAAATTTTTTTTTGGGTTTCAAAAGATGTTTTGAGCCGACTTTGATGTAATAAAATGAAAAATAAAATAATTCTAGGTTTGGTCGGCCTTAAAGGCTAAAATTCTAGAACCTTCCTAGGCGGTGGAAAATTGCTTATATAAGGAAGGCCGTAGTGTTGTCTAGGGTAGTTCGGAGTAGTTCAGAGTAGTTCTGGGTAATAATTCAAGGCTTTGTCCTACATAATATTGTAAGGGAAATGCCCATGTGGCTTTGCATATTGTAATTTTGAAATTTGTAATTCCACATTTGTGGAGATAATAAGAAGCCTATTTTTTGTTCTTGCAAATTGTTGTTGTTTCTTTGTTTCCGTTATGTGTTTGTGGTATTAAGGGGAGCACCCTTTATCAAGGCTGATCCCTTCTCTCACCTTGATAAAGACTTTGATCCCTACTCTCACCCTGATAAAGACTTTGATCCCTATTCTCACCTTGATAAAGACTTTGATCAAGGTTTTTGTTGAATCCATTTACATCCTGCTAGAGAAAAGGGACACTAAATAAGAAGGTGGTTTATGGTTTCATCTACCTGATTATAAAGGACACAAGAGAAAACAAGACTGATCTTCAATTTTTGTAGTCGTGTACTAGTGGGAATCTTGTTTTAAAATGCCAACCATGAAAATATACCAGCCTTAGGTAACACTACATCATTCCAATATAATGCATAAGATTTGTCTTTGTCTTTCCTATTGTCATCTCTGATGGAAAAATAACCTTTCTTAACTAAGTATTGTCCTTAACTTGAGCCAACCCAAACAAAGGAAATTAGATTCATTAAACAAATGCAAGACTCTATTCTAAAGAATTAATTTCAAAGTTTCTTTTTGATCTATTAGGAAATCAAAATTAGAGAAATCTTTTCATTGGTAGGTGATATAAGTGAAGTTTTGTTGAATAATCACATAGTCTTGAACCAAATTTTCCCATGTGTCTTGTTAAGATTATTTAGCTTGTTGAATATTTTTGACAGTGCTTAAAGGAGGAAACCCATTCCATGAATCCTCCCAAAGCTTTGCTTTATTTCCCAAATTTACCATCCAAGTTAGAAATTGAAGAATGAATTTCCTACTCTTTATGAAAAATTTCCACATAGAGGAGCCAAAATGTGGACGTGCAATTGTAAATATCCTTTCCAAAAAATCATTATCTAGTTATTTTTCTTGGATAATGCAAGCCCAATTTGAAGATGGTTTGGTATATAAGATCCATGTTGGCATTTTCCCCAATGAGATATTTATATTAGAAACTGCATGTATTCATGTGCCTCTTTTTTTATTTATTTAGTAATTGACTCAAATGAAATGAGAGGAATCTTATTTCCATTATCTATATTTCTGTTCCATAGAAATTTACAATGTAGCTTCTCAATTTGTTGAACAATTCCTTGTGGAACTTGGAGCATAGACATGATGTAATTTGGAATGGAACTAGGGATTGACTTAATCAGAAGTAGGGTATGTTCAAGATCATGGTATACCAAGCTATGGCCTTAAGTGGCAATGAAAAATCAGAAAATTAGGGTTAATCAACTTGACGTAAAAAGTTGAACATCTTATCAACCTTATGTGAAAAAGTTGTAAAAATAGGATCTGTAGGAAATTGAATGTAGTTTCTAAACAAATAGCCCTTGTCTAAAAAAATATTAATGTAATTGTTTAAAATTTTAGATTTCAATGTAGTAGTACAAAATTTTATGAAAAAAGATTAAAAGTACGTGTATGTCTGACCACCTTAATCACAATCAAATGATGATATATTTTCACAAGATTCTAGATATAAGTAGTAGACTCATGCTGGATGGAGAGAGAGAGAGAGAGAGAGAGAGAGAGAGAGAGAGAGAGAGAGAGAGAGTATGTACCATGGAAGTGTCAAGGTCAAATGATATGGCCAAAAGTGTGGACCCCTCCACCCGTTCCATCTCCTCCTCTATCATCAACTGAATATAAATGGAACACATAAAAAAATATAAGTGGGAAATAATTATAAGAAAATTATACTAAAAATATGAATGTTTAAAATTAAATACAATGTAACAAGTGAACTATTTACCCTTACCATAATAGTAGGAGTCCATGGCTCTGTTTTCCCCTGATGCACATCTTTGTGAGGTGCTTTAGTGCCTATAGTGTGCTTTGTAGTATCATCCACCTCGAAGATGTAGTTATATGCATCACTATCATTCATGGGACCCAAGCACATATTATTCGACATAATGAAAATGTGGGGCACACAAACATGTGAGATCATGGAGGATATTGAAGGGCCAGAAGCATTAGCAAGAGGAGGCAAAAATTCTTCACTCTTCATAACTAGTAGATCACTCAAGGTGTGAATGGCTCGAATAGTCTGTGAGCCGGCCTCAATAATAATATCAGGATGCTACACTGTAGGAGGTGGTGAAATCTTGGGAGGGGGGACATATGTGCGGGATTTCACCTAGTGTGCCCATGGCTTGTCCTGAGGAGTGCCTAAGCCTACACCTTAGTTCGGTCTCATGTTCCAATAATTTACCTTCTGACCAAGCACAAATTCAGCATACAATTTTTTTATGAAATAGAATGGGACATCCAAATTGTTGTGGGCTGGTCTATCAAAAACCATCCACTAGCGGTCCCAAAATTTGTCATGTATTGCATCATTTGTACACCATTTAATTGACAACTTGGGTTTTTCAGTGTCCACTTTTAAACTAGTTTTCTGATCCACAAAAATATTACATATGTTGTTATATTTAGGTTCATAACTTGATCATAGTCAAGCCCATTGTCAAACTGGGTGTGCATGGAATCACACCAAAGAAGTGCAACATTATGTTTCTTTGTAAATTTCTCCATGTTTTCAATAATGGAGTTCAACGTGGAAAACATGGGGCATAATGTGGGGATATTGGCATATGTGGCATGATATCCTCTAAGCTGATTAAGATTGTCTCCTATGAGATCCTCTAAACGTCGAGGGTTTGAGACTAGTTGGTCTTTTGAAGGTGGGGGATTGTTTGGAGGTGGTTTTGGATTATTTGCGAAATCATTGGGAGGGTTTTCTTATTGGTTTGAGTCCATGTCTAATTATAATTAAAATCCAAATAGACAATTGTAATCAATTTTAAAAAATAATAAAGAACCTCATTTAAACCCTAGTTTTTATAAAAAACTATAAATTTCAATTAAAAAATAATTAAAAATTAAAAATTTAACTTACCTTTTGATCCTGAGAAAATCAGATATCAGATTATATTTGATATATGACACCCTTGGGCTATGTTCAACATTTTCACAATGAAAATGTTGAACGCGACCATGGGCTAGAAATAGAATTTAATACTGAAAATCGGATATCCAATAAGGCATGTGCTTTGGATTTTGGATTGGCTAGGTGTATTGACACCCAGGCCTACTAAAAATTCAACAAACTTTTTAGTGCACTTTTGGACGAGTGAAAAGTTCATTTTTTCACATCACTACTTTTTGGCATACCATGATCCTGCACATACCTAGTAACTTACTAGATAATGATAACTAATTTGATTTCTAGGAGGAAATTATATGATTGATATAGGTAAGTATATGGGTCCAATATGAAGATCGGTGGCTACCCTAGAAAAATGGGATTCTCAGATATTTGAATGGAAGAAAATGCTACTTGAAAGATAAGAACTTTTGCAGAGATGCCACAACTAGACAAGTGTTGAGGAAAACTAGTTTGGATTTGGAAACATTTATTTTCTACCCCAATGCTTCAAAATATCTATCAATGAATGACTTGATACATCTAGCTTCTTCAATATTAGCTAAACCAAACATTATTATATCATATACAAAAAGAATATACATAGAAGAATTGTTTGTATTTGGGATGGAAACTCTAGACCACAAGGTTGCACTATGATTATGTTGAATTAATCTACCAAGGCCTTCCACTAGAATGATGAACAAAAAAGGAGATACAAGGTATCCTTTCCTTACACCTTTCATGGAGGAGAAGAAGCCACAAGGTTTTCCATTGACAATAACTGATAATTTAGCTCCAACCACACATGCAAGAATCCATTTGCAGAGTTTTTGGGGGAATCCATTTTCTTCATGATTTGAAGAAGGAAGCTCCAATTGACTCTATCATACACTTTTGTCATACTTAATGGAATGCAATAATTCATGAGCAATGAGAGCTCCTTCAATCATTCCTCTACTCAGAATGAAACCACCTTGCTCTAGCAAGATGATTTTAAGAATATGTGGGGCTAGACATAGTGACATTATTTTTGTGAAAATTTTGTAGATCATATTGCACAAAGATATTTTTTTTATGCCTACAAAAGTAGTTGGTGAATCAATTTTGAGAATTAGTACAATGGGAGTGTTACTAATTTAGTTGATCATGTTAGAATTTATTCAGGATTCCTCCACTACATTTAGTATATCTATCCCAAAAAAATCCCACCCTTTTTGCAAGAAAAAAATTGAAAAGACACTAGGTATAGGAGCTTTGTTAGGAGAAAAGGAGAAGAAAACATTTTTTATTTATTCCAATGTGAAAGGATTCAAAAGATGTTCATTATCCTATGGAGTGAGAAGTGTGGGAATACAATTGAGAATTTCATTGCTTTCAATAGCTGAGATATCAACATCTTACATGGAGAGAAGATTAGAGAAGGTGACAACCTCATTCTCAATAGTATCCATGTCTCACAATACATCACACTAGGGATTTTTTATTTGGAAGGTTGTGCTGGTGTAGCTCTTTACCTTTGTTAAAATATGAAAAAAAATGTATTGGTCCCCCTCTTTGAGCCATAATTCTCTCTATTTGGAGCTCCAATAGATTTCATCTCAAGTCAACACTTCCTCAAGATCTTGTTGCAATTTCATCTACCTATTATATGTCTCTAAGAATAGCCCATGTTGAATAATCTCTTCTTCAACTTCATCTAGCAACCCAATCAATCTAGATTTTTTTTGAAAAATGTTTCTAAAATGAAATATGTTCTAGATTAACATCTGATTTTTGACTTACTTTAATTTATGGGCTAATTGATACATCTGAGAACCTTTGTCAAAGGGTTATTTTATCCACCAAGATTTCAAAGGAGGGAGAACATATGGATCAAAAAACCATATTGTTTCAAATTTGAGCTTTGATTTTTTCTTCCTGAAAGAGAAATGACCCAGGATATGCATTAGCATTTAGGAAAATGATATGAACCTAAAAACTATAAAAGTAATGTTTCATAACATCCTTGCTCCAAATTCCATTAAGGATTCAAGAAGAGTCTATTTAGTCTTTCTACAATGTTGAGGAAACCTAACCTCCTATTATTCCAAGTCAATCTTCCATTTTAAGGGATGCAATCATATAATCCCAACTAATTTACAAAATTTGAGAAATCTTCCATTGTCTTAAGAGGCAATGATATTTTTTCCTTTTTATCCTCTAGGTAGAGGATGACATTGAAGTCCCTTGAAAGTAAAACCTTCTCAAACTACAAAAAATTTACAACTTGGACCAAATAATCCCATACATGTTTTATGCTTACAGTTGCTACAAGAGCATAAAAATTAATGATGTAAAAGGGTAATAGATGGGCCATCACATGAACTAGTAACCAATTAGCATTAGATGAGAAATGTTGGATCTGAATATGCATTAGTTTCCATAAAGAATGCCAATCCCCCCAAGTCCCTAATGGAGGGAGATTGAATTTAAGACCATACTTTCCAAGATTTGAAGAAGTCCTTAGTGTGTGTTTGGATGATTTTAGTCTCTTGTAAAAAAAAATATATATCATAATCATAGTTATTAATCTATGTCTTGAATAGATGCCTGTTGTTAGTGGCATTTAGGCCCCTAACATTCCAAGTAATGAGCTTCATTGTCCCCTCAGAGAGCGATCATCTCTCTGTGATTTATTGCTCGGTTCTAGAATTAAAGAATTTTCTACCTCTTTAAACATAATATCTTTATTTAATAATATTGAAAAATATTTTTATATTCAATATTTTAATCTCTTAAAGAATTTCACGATGAAAAATATAATATATTTCTATAAAAAAATTATTACATAAAAAAAATAGTACTCTCATTTAAGATAAAATGTATCAAATTTTGAAATATGTTTATCTTCATGAGCAGCCTTGCAATGGAGTTTCAAAGGCATTGAAGATTAAAGAAGCCTCCCTCTATTTACTAGGGCTGAAATTTAATTCAAATTTGTGGAAATTACTTGAAGAAAAATATAAAATTCAGGGAAAATTATGAATTCAGACTCAATACACTACACATGGTTGGAATTAAAGATATAATTTTTAACAAATTTTATCGAATTAGATTCCTGACAGCTATGATGAATTTAGTGCATCCTCTGTCATAATGGATGATAGCCTTAGTTTGAGAATATGTTATCATCACATGAATTAGGGATTGAAATATCTATAAAAGTATTAGCCAAAGTCACAATAGAAATCTAGATAAAATAATATTATTAAGACCATTGTAGAGGTCTACGACTTGGGTACAATATAAATTTACAAATCAATAATATTAGATTATTTATGTGTTGATCATTGGAAACTAAAAATGAAATAACATGTAAAAAACATTCATCACTAGACCTATAATAATCATTGTGTAAGAGGTACTTAGTAAATATTGCACTATCATCATCCAACATAGAATAAGGAAATAAATCATTAATAAAGTATTCATAATAAGCTAATAGAGAACAATTAATGCATAATCTACCATTGAATGTAAATACAGTACATAGATAAGTAGAAGTTTTTATAGATACATAATCAAATATAGAATAATGATCATGACTAAAACCATCACCATGTATAAAATATGATAATTCATTTAAACCTGCTCACATAAATATAGAGATGAGAACATTATGACGTGTAAACATGTATCATCGCCATGTATACTAGATACTAATGTCATCACTATGTAAATCCTTACTCAATGAATACTTGTCATTATTATAAGACATGAGATTTTTCTTAATTATAGATACATGGATTAAGCATCTATAACAAGATAGGGTTTGCATGAGCTAATTTGGTGAAGGATATAACATGACAAAACATAACTTGTATTAAGGCACACACATATGATCAATAGAATAAAAAACCATAAGCTAAGGATAGATGAAACATGGGATATAAAAGATATAAATATGTCAAAATGTAATATAGATAAATCTACATCGGCCATGGAATAAACCTTAAGAGATATTGTTAATGTAGAATAATCGAGAGTGGTATCGTGTAATAAAAAAGATAAATAACAATGCATACCCAAACACTAATTAAAATATGTGAGTATATGACAACCTTAGGAAATGTGGAAATAAATGATAAATCAAAGTTTTATAAGATTTTAAAACTCTAATGTTGCAAAAAGAAACCCTAAATTAAACTAAGTTGTTTAGCATTAACCTAGTTTACCAAAATGTAGTCTAGGCTAATCTCATAACATGCAAACATGTGAGTACAACTAACCTATATTTTATGGTTGTCAATATATGGGCTACCATTTTTTCAATATTAGCAATAACTAAATATGAATAGTTAATAGAAAATAAAGTTTTTAGTTTTATAACTCAAGAATGAATGCAATTTAAAATGTCATTGAAATCTAAATACCTTGAGATCTAAAAGAGTAAATGTTATTATATTATTCACCTTGACATCAAATATTATATTTAGTTGACGTAAGGTTATTCTAGGAGTCAAGATAATTGATTTGATAGATTGCACAACTTTGTATTTTTGTGTTCTAGATTCACCTTTTCTTCTTCTACTCTTTTGAATATCTAAATACTAGTGGTATTTAGAATTGTAAGGGTTGTCGTTATTGCATGAATTTTGTTTTCTACTAGGTCAATCCACAAAAACTATCTACGATATCAATAATAACACTCTTTAAACATACATATGCTCATGTAGATATATCTTCCTTTTAGTGTGCCAAAAAAATTAGTACAATATAAATGAAACATGATTATAGGTTGAAGACATGAATAACTTAATAATTGTGCATTGGATATCTTTAAATCTAAGGACATATCATCATGTAAGTTAATGTTTAGTTAAACTTTAGAAGAAAAATCAATGATGAGATATCTCATTTTTGAATTGGAATGATCGCATCTAAGGATTTGAAGCCAAACCCCAACCATATATTTGAATTAGAATTAAAGGGGAGTGGATCAAGATTGATAACATGTATATGAAAATATATGCACATATAAACATAGCAAAGACATGAATTAAGAATTTTTAAAGCCAATTAGTCTTCGTTGTGCATTCTTGCATTTTTGCATGTTTGAAAGAAGAGATTTACAACACTCTACTTACACATGTTTCCATTTAGTTGAGCTGCCAACTAGATCAAACACACCTCTAAAACTTGCTTCTCCTAGTTCAGCTTTGACGGTTTTGGCAGCGTAATTGCACAAACAAAATTGATGAAAAAATCAGATTTATTTTATAACAAGAAATATTTGAAACAAAAATAGTGAAGAGAGTGTGATATGCATTCAAAATTTCCCACCCAAGCACCATTCTTTGTCAGGACTTTTGCTTTCATATTGAAAAATGGCAAATAAGATGATAAATGATGACCAATTTTTGTTATGTTAGAGAAAGATATCTTGGGAAAGGGTGCCAAATATGGGGTAATAGAGAAGGGTAAAATTAATTTCTTTTACCTTCTAGTAGAAATTTTGTAATTTATGCTTAGGTCTAAGCTATGTAAACACATAATAGAATTTTTGTTGGTTATGTACTTTCTCTCTCTGCCATATCTGTGTTAGTTCTACATTGTGTATGATAAAGTAGTTAGTTCATAGCTTGCACCAAATTCCTTTCTAATCCATCGGTGTCGAGCTGATAGATCACTCAAGTAGGGTCCTTGTCCTCTTCATTTCAAGATAAGCCCTGAAGGAGCTAACCACTTCGTGGTTGGGCAGACTAAGTGCCTGGATCACATTTACATCTCAAGATTTGTAGATGGATGATTGAGTGTTTGATGTCATAGGAGACAAGAATATGTGGATGGATGACTAATAGTGACGTTGTTTTGTGAAAATTTTGTATATCATATTGTACAAAGATATTTATTTGAAGCTTGCAAAAGAAGTTGTTGAATCTTTTTTGAGAATTAGTATAATGAGTGTAATTAATTTCATTGAGAATATTGGCATTTATACAAGATTCCTCCACTACGTTTATTATATATATCCCAACAAAATCCCACCCATTTTGGAAGAAAGAAACTGAAAAGACATCAGGTCTAGGAGCTTTGTTAGGAGAAAAGGAGCAGACATTTTTTTTATTTCTTCCAATGTGAAAGGATTCAAAAGATGTTCATTATCCTATGGAGTGAGAAGTGTGGGAATACATTTGAAAATTTCATTTCTTTCAGCAGCTGAGATATCAACATCCTGCATGGAGAGAAGATTATAGAAGGTGACAACGTCGTTCTCAATACTGTCCATGTCTTATAATACATCACTCTGAGGATATTTTATTTGGAAGATGGAGCTGGTGTAGCTCTTTACCTTTATTAAAATGTGAAAAAAAATTGTATTTTGGTCCCCCTCTTTGAGCCATAATTCTCTCAACTTGGAGTTCCAATAGACTTCCTCTCTAGCCAAAACTTTCTCAATATCTTGCTGCAATTTCTTTTGCCTATTGTATGTCCCCAAGAATAGACCATGTTGAATAATCTCTTCTTCGACTTCATCTAACAACCCAATCAATCTAGATTTTTCTTGAAAAATGTTTCTAAAATGAAATTTGATCTAGATTAACATTTGATTTTTTACTTATTTTAATTTATGGTCCAATTGATACATCTAGGAACCTTTGACAAAGTATTCTTTTAGCCACCAAGCGTTCAAAGAAGGGAGAACAGATGGATCACAAAACCACATTGTTTCAAATTTGAACTTTGATTTTTTATTCCTGAAAGAAGAATGACCTAGGATATCCATTAGTAAAGGAAAATGATCTGAACCTAAAATATATAAAAGTAATGTTGCATAACATCTTCGCTCCAAAATGCATTAAGGATTCAAGAAGAGTCTATTTAGTCTTTCTACAATGTTGAGGAAACTTGACCTCCTATTATTCCAAGTCAATCTTCCATTTTAAGGGATGCAATTATACAATCCCAACTAATTTCCAAAATTTAAGAAATATTCCCTTGTCTTAAGAGACAATGAGATTTTTCCTTTTTTATCATCTAGGGAGAGGATGTCATTTAAGTCCCTTGCAAGTACGATCTTCCCAGACCGTAACAAATTTACAACATGGACCAAAGAATCCCAAACATGTTTTTTGCTTACTGTTGCTACATACATATACAAATTAATGAGGTAAAAGGGTAATAGATTGACCATCACATGAACTAGTGACCAATTAGCATTAGATGAGACATGTTGGATCTAAATATGCATTAGTTTCCATAAAGACTACCAATTCCCTCAAGGCCCTAATGCAGGGAGATTGAATTGAAGACCACAGTTTCCAAGATTTGAAGAAGTCCATAGTGTGTTTTGGATGATTTTAGTCTCTTGTAAAAGAAAAATATTAGCATCATAATTATTAATTAGTGTCTTGATTGGACACCTCTTGTTAGCAGCATTTAGACCCCTAACAATCCAAGTAATGAGCTTCATTTCCCCCTTGGAGAGCAATTATCTCTTTGTGATTTATTGCTTGGTTCAAGAATTAGAGCATTTTATACCTCTTTAAATATAATATATTTATTTAATAATATTAAAAAATATTGTTATATTTAATATTTTAATCTCTTAAAAAATTTCACATTGAAAAATATAATATATTTCTACAAAAAAATTATCACATAAAAAATAATTAGAGCTCTCATTTAAGATAAAATCTATCAAATTTTGAAATATGTTTATCTTCATGAGAAGCCTTGCAACATGGAGTTTCAAAGGCATTGAAGATTAAAAAACCCTCCCTTTATTTACCAGGGCTAAAATTTAATTCAAATTTGTGAGTTTACTCGAAGAAAAATATAAAATCTAGGGAAAGTTATGACTTCATACTAAATGTACACTACACATGGTTGGAGTTAAAGATATAATTTTTAATAAATTTTATCCAATCAGATTCCTAGTGGCTATGATGAATTCAGTTCGTCCTCTGTCATAATGGATGATAGCCTTAGTTTGGGCATATGTTATCATCATGTAAATTATGGATTTAAATATCTATACAAGTATTAGCCAAAGTCACAATAGAAGCGTAGAGAAAATAAGATTATTAAGACCATTGTAGAGGTCTGCGACTTGGGTAGAATATAAATTTACAAAATAATAATATTAGATTATTTATGTGTTGATCATTAGAAACTAAAAATGAAATAACATGTAAAAGACATTCATCACTAGATCTATTAATCATTGTGCAAGAGGTACTTAGTAAAGATTGCACTATCATCATTCAACATAGAATAAGGAAATAAATCATTAATAAAGCATTCATAATAAGCTAATAGAGAACCATTAATGCATAATCTACCATTGAATGTAAATAAAGTACATAGATAAGTAGAAGTGTTTATAGATACATAATCGGATATAGAATAACGATCATGACTAAATCCATCACCATGTATAAAATAAGATAATTCATTTAAAGTACATAAATATAGAGATGAGAACATTATGACGTGTAAAAAGGTGTCATCACCATGTATACTATACTAATGTCATCACTATGTAAATCCTTACTCAATCAATACTCATCATTATTATAAGACATGGTATTTTTGTTAATTATAGATAAATGAATTAAGCATCTATAACAAGATAGGGTTTGCATGAGCCAATTTGGTGAAGGAAAGAACATGACAAAAAATAATTCATATTAAGGCACACACATATGATCAATAGAATAAAAATTCATAAGTTATCAAGGATAGATGAGACATAGAATATAAAAGACATAAATATGTCAAAACATAATATAGATAAATCTACATTGGCCATGGAATAAACCTTAAGAGATACCGTTAATGTAGAATAATGTAGGGTGGTATGGTGTAATAAAAAAGATAAATAACAATGCATACCCGAACACTATTTAAAAGATGTGAGTATATGAGAACCTTAGGAAATGTGGAAACATATGATAAGTCAAAGTTTTATAAGATTTTAAAACCCTAATGTTGTTAAAAAGAAAACCTAAATTAAACTAAGTTATGTAGTATTAGTCTAGTTTGCCAAAATGTAGTCTAGGCTAATCTCATAACATGCAAACATATGAGCACAACTAACCTATATTTGATGCTTGTCAATATATGGGCTGCCATTTTTTCAATATTAGCAATAGTTAAATATGAACAGTTAATAGAAAATAAAGTTTTTAGTTTTATAATGTAAGAATGAATGCAATTTAAAATTTCATTGAAATCTACAGACCTTGAGATCTAAAAGAGTAAATGTTAGTATATTATTCACCTTGACATCAAATATTATATTGTGTTGACATAAGGTTAGTCTAGGAGTCAAGATAATTGATTTGATAGATTGCACAACTTTGTATTTTTGTGCTCTAGATTCACCTTTTCTTCTTCTACTCTTTTGAATATCTAAATTCTAGTGGTATTTAGAATTGTAAGGGTTGTCGTTATTGCATGAATTTTTTTTCTCCTAGGTCAATCCACAAAAATTGTCTACGATATCAATAATAACACTCTTTAGACATGCATATGCTCATGTAGATATATCTTCCTTTTAGTGCGCCAAACAAAGTGGTGCAATATAAATGAAACATGATTATAGGTTGAAGATATGAATAACTAGATGATTGTGCATTGGATGCCTTTAAATCTAAGGACATAACATCATGTAAGTTAATGTTTAGTTAACCTTTAGAGGGAAAATCAATGATGAGATATCTCAATTTTGAATTGGAATGATCATGTCTAAGAATTTGAAGCCAAACCCCAACCATATATTTGAATTAGGATTAAAGGAGAGTAGATCAAGGTTGATAACATGTATATAAAAATATGTGCACATATAAACGTAACAAATACATAAATTAAGGATATAATATTTTTTTTAAGCCAATTAGTCTAGGGGTCAAGATAATTGATTTGATAGATTGTACAGCTTTGTATTTTTCTACTCCTTTGAATATCTAAATACTAGTGATATTTAGAATTGTAAGGGTTGTCATTATTCATGAATGTTTTTTCCTCCTGGGCCAATCCACAAAAATTGTCTACGATATGAATAATAACACTCTTTAGACATACATATGCTCATGTAGATATATCTTCCTTTTAGTGTGCCAAACAAATTAGTGCAATATAAATGAAACATGATTATAGGTTGAAGACATGAATAATTAAATGATTGTGCATTAGATATCTTTAAATCTAAGGACATATCATCATGTAAATTAATGTTTAGTTAATCTTTGGAAGAAAAATCAATGATGAGATATCTCAATTTTGAATTGGAATGATGACGTCTAAGAAATTTGAAGCTAAACCCCAACCATATATTTGACTTTGGATTAAAGGGAAGTGGATCAAGATTGATAACATGTATATAGAAATATATGCACATATAGACATAACAAATACATGAATTCAGAATTTTTAAAGCCAATTAGTCTTCGCTGTGCATTCTTGTCTTTTTGCATGCCTGAAAGAAGCGATTTACATCATCATTCTTACACGTCTCCATTTAATTGAGCTACCAAGTAGATTAAACACACCTCTGAAACTTGCTTCTCCTAGTTCAGCTTTGACGGTTTTGGCAGCGTAACTGCACAAACAAAATTGATGAAAAAATCCGATTTATTTTATAACAGGAAAGATTTGAAACAAAACAAGAGAAGAGATTCTGACATGCATTCGAAAGTTCCCGCCCAAGCATCATTCTTTGTCTTTGTCAAGAATTATGCTTTCAATTTGAAAAAGGGCGGATAAGACGATAAACGATGGCCAATTTTTCGAGGTAAATAAAATTAATGAATTCTTAGCTTTTGTGAAGTCAATGAGGATTCCCTTCTTTTTATTTAATTAGCCTTACTTTGGACGTATGCAATGTCCAGCAGGAATTAAATCTGCGGAGGAGGATGAATGTTTGGGACGGCTGGTCCAATCAATAATGTTAGAAACTGCAGATGTGCCGATCTCTTCTAGACTGGTTCTTCAATTAAATCTACCAAGGAGGAGGAATGTTTGGGACGGCTGGTCCCATCTATCTCGATTAAATCTCCCAAGAAGAAGGAATGCGAGGGACGGCTGGTCCCATCTATCTCGATTAAATCTCCCAAGAAGAACGAATGCGAGGGACGGCTGGTCCAAACAGATGGCTATTCCACCCTATAAATTGGATTGGATTATCATTTTTTCACAACATAAAAGAGAGAATGGCAAAGTCAATAAAATCGTTTGGCCTGGTGATAATAATAACAATGGCATTGGTATTAATAGTGGGTATCGCAGGTAGGGCTGATCCCTGCTCTAAGGCTGATAATTCCTGCTTTCATCCTGATAAAGACTACGATCCCTGCTTTAATAATACCTGCGCGGAGGATCTTGATTGTGAGCGCGAATATGAGAGTTGCTGCCACGTCGGGGTGTGTATTGGGTTGCAGGGATATTGCTGTTAATCTCTTTATTTGCTGCACTGGGACTTTGCTCTTAAGAAACACTTGAACTTCTCAAAATAAATAATCTATTATGCTTTGGACATAGGCACAGATTATTATCATAGTTTAGTTATGTTTTATATGGTGCGAGTCATTAGACTCTGAAAAATATGATGTGCTTTGGACATAGGCACAGATTATTATCATAGTTTAGTTATGTTTTATATGGTGTGAGTCATTAGACTCTGAAAAATATGATGTGTTTGGTTGCAATGATGTTATAGAACTGGTGTAATATAATGAAGATTTGTGTTATTATATTATAGAATCTTTGTTCGCTTATATTAAATTGTCTATTATTGCATAAATTATTAAAATTAAAAGGAAATCAAATTTGGATAGTTATGAATGTTTGACATATATATATATATATATATATATATATATATATATATATATATATATATATATATATATATATATATATATATATCTTTTATTGGGAGCATGTATGGCTATCTACGTAAACTTTAGGCTCTACTCAATTATAGAAACATCGTAGCTAGAAGAGAGATGGTCACTTCATTGCATGTAGTATATTATTTTCTTAGAATGAGCATAGATAGAAGAGAGATTAATATGTTTTATTGTGTCATATCTAGTTTTCTTAAATTGATTATATGTGACAAGGAGATGATCAATTTATTGCATGTAGTATATTACTTTCTTAGAATGAGCATAGATAAAAGAGAGATGATTATCTTTTAGTATGTAGTATCTTATTTTCTTAGAATAATTAAACATATAAAAGGGAGATGACTATCTTTTATTTTGCAGTATCTTATTTTCTTATACTAATCATAGATAAAAGGGGGGTGGTTATCTTTTATTGTGTACTACATTGGTTTCTTAGACAATAATAGATGAAAGCAAGATAGTCACTTTAGGCTCTACAAACTCAACCAAAGTTATGATAACAAAATTGATGAGACCTTTATTCAAGTAGATGATGAAATTAACTATAGCAATGAGTAAATTAATTGAATTTCTTAAAGTAATGTGTTGTTGTCCATAATTGGTTTATATGGTAATCTACAATCAATTTTTGTCGTATTATCCTAACTAAGTATTTATTAACATATGTGCAATGACTCTATATATGATCTTTACAAGCATATTAATGTCCCTATTTGAGGACCGTTCTCTTAAAGAACTAGAACAAAATATGTATGTAAAAATATTTTTCTAAGTGTTCCCATCTTGATTGGTGTTACTAGATATTTACTACAAATGAAAGATAAAATATAAAATTATTATTTTTAGTTTTTGCTAGAACATATTGTAACCTATATAATGTATCTATGAATTGATGAAATAATTTATTATGTGTTAACCACCTTTTACATGATGATTGATCTAGTGGAGCAATCACTTACTCTAAACTTAGAAAGTTCCAAGTTATGAGACTGGGAATATGCTTTAATCCTCCTTTTCATTTAATAAGTGTGGAAAAAGGGAGATGGAGTAGGGTTTTCTTGGTTTTTCTTTTAATTGCCCAAGATTTGAAAAGGAAAGAGGCATGAAGAACCAAAAAAAAGGAAGACGACTATTGAAAAGGCAAGATGGCAATGCCTAAGAGAATTTCAAACAAGGAGAATACTCAGCCACAGGTACGAATAATTTTTTATATAGGATATGAAGTATTTTATATATTCAACAATGAAATATCTATCGTTCCCATGAACTAATTGTCAAATAGATTTCATACTTTTTTTTCTTGAATATTTTGCATGCATCTTTACACAGACATATGACAAAGATGAGGATGAAATATATGAGTACATTCCTTTCCATTCTAGTGATTATGACCATATGTCAAGATTGATTAAAATAGGTATGTATATTTCTATCAAACACTTATATAGTGCACAAATTTACATATGTGTAGTTACTTTTAAACATGTTGATCTACTGTAAAATCAAAATTATCTAATATAAATCAAGGTTGAAAGTGGTTCTAATCTTTTAAATTGAACTTTCCATGTGAAGTTTGTTGGTAAAATGGTCAATGGTCCCCTCAGGATTTGTGACATGGTTTAATAGCCTCATGTGTCTTCTACAAGTCTAGTGGTTGTATCGAGCATTAACAAGTTGATCTTTTGATGCAACGAGAACCACTACTTGTAACAAGTAGTATTAGAGATTAGTCACAGGTTTGAATCCCCTTGAGTAATGCTGAGGAGGAGATTGTTGGCAAAATGGTCAGCACCCTCCTCAAAATTTGTGACATGGTTTAATAGCCTCATGTGTCTTCTATAAGTCTAGTGGTTGTATCAGGCATTAACATATCGATCTTTTGGTGCAATGACAACCATTACTTGTAACAAAGTTTCTCTTGGAGATGTTTTGTAGTCATAGCACAAAGTTCCAAAAATAGATGATGTTATTTATTATTTATTGTGCTACATATAAGAGATGAAGATGTTAAAAAAAAAAAGTGATGAAATATTGTTCCTCATACGTTCAATGATATAATGATTATTTATCATGTTTATTTATCTATTTATTTGAATATATAACTTAAATTTATTTTAAATAAATCTTAGGTTCAAACTGATTCAATGGTTGATATATTTTTCAAAATTTGTTATGTAGGTTACTTCAAGAAAATTTGTAACATAGGCCTTCTATCTTGTACCTATTAGGAATGGGAACACTGAGGGGGGGGGGGGGGGGCGGGGTGAATCAGTGTTCACTATATTTTAACTTTTCACTTTAATCTGAATACTAAATTATAAATGCTTAAGTACTAAATTAAACATTCACATAAACATGAGACATGAAATCAACACATGACACCAATATGGTTACGAGGAAACCCAAATAGGTAAAAACCCTGATGGGACTTGATACCCACTAATATTCTACACTAGTGTTTTGTGATCCTTGTTAGAAGATCCATTACCCTGTTAGGAGTAGCTTTACAATGCTTTTAGTACAGTAGACCTTGTTAAGGGTCAGACCCTGTTAGGAGTCTCTTACAATGATCCCTATTAGGGGAGTGGACTCACTATCCTAGAGCTCACTGCTCAAATGATGAAGCCTACAACCTTCTGAATTAGATACACACTATATCTACAAGTGACATGTCGCTATGACACTGCTTGTCATATCAGTTCCTTTGGTGCACTGATGCTTTGATCTCTTGAAAATCTCTAATACATCATATTCTCTCTTCACATACCTCTTCTCTACTTCTCACAACTCTATTACAAATTGCTTGACTTCCATACTGAATACAATGGGTGCACCTTATATTTATGCACTCATATCAAATATACAATTAGGTCGGCCCTATAACTAATTACAAATAACACTTCCAAATGAATTGGCTTAAGCATGCTTACAATTATACATATACATATGTCGACAACCTAAATACAATGGGCCCATAGCCTTTACAACATGAATTTACAATCGCAAACCAAAATAGTCACTGTCAGCTCTATGCTTTGTTCTCTACTGGCACACACTGGCTATGCAACTTCAACTGACTGTAACTTTCACATCTCTGCAGATTTACTTATGTGCTCTTAGAATTAGCATAAGTAATGTCTAACAACCTTAACTTCCAGGGTGCATACCATAATTCATCCGTACACATGGGCGCAAGTGCTCTGAGCTACATGAACTCTGTATGTTATCTAGTCTTCAACACTTAATGGATTTTTTATCTTTACACTTAGTGTGCTGACTCCAAACTGCTATATGACTTTGTTTCCATAATGAAAACACTATATCTAATCATATACTTTAGTATAGACAACTTGCCAATAATCTCCCCCTTTTTCATTGATGGCAACAAAGGAATATGGCCAAGTTTCTAACTGTCCCTTTACACAAAACATTTTGTCTTCTATACATCTTTATACACATAAACTTATATCTACATCTTATATACTCCATATTCTATACAACTCCCCCTTTGACATTAATGACAAAGGTATATCAAAATCTTTATCTACATACACTTACTGAGGGAAAACATCCAAATATGCAATCTTGAGTTTCTGGATCTCCTTCTTCCAAAAGGTTATCAGAGAATTGACTATCTGTAGATGGGCGTATAATACATATTAAAGCTTCTCCATCTTATCCAATTAGGTGCTCAGACCTTGATCATAGGTTATCATGGTCACATCAATCTCCTTTATGTTTTGACTGAGAATGTCTAGTGAGGGTGCAAGAGCGTTCCTCAACTGAGTCTGTCTAGACCTTATCTTCTCCATTCTGCCTTCTCAATTATGTCTAATTGACCTTGATAGACATTGTTACACATATTTACATCAGTGGAAGTATCTAACACTAAAATCTTCACCTTCTCAATCATTGCCTCTGCATCTTTGATCTTCTTCAGATGGGCATTGGTGAACTTATCCTGATCCATGGATTCTGCAATGACTTTCCTTCCTTGATCTGCAAACTCCTTCAATGATGCCTGACCAGACTTAAGAGAGTTCAAGTCTAGTGCAAAATTACTCATTAGTTCATCTAGTATCTTCTTTAAGTACTTCTCCTCTACCACTATGGCTGTAGATTCTTCTACGCTTGAGAAATTAACTTTGAACTGTGATAAGATGGTGCTCACATCATCAACCAAATGTACATTTACCATCTTTTTATCCTCTGGTAGTAAACTATTCAAAATATTTACTGATTCACCAGGAGAGGATTCATCATTACTTGCTTTTCCTTCACCTTCTCCATAGCTAGGACATTGAACTTAATCAGGTCTTCTTCCTTCCAGGAGTCCAAATAGCTAGTGTCAGGTGTGAAACTTGACAACAATGTTGAGGAGGGAGTGATGGGAGTGCTATCCATCACCTCTTGCTTCACCTTGACCAAATCAACAAAAGATTCATCTTTCTTTTCTACCTCTACTCCTTTATTTTCTTCTTCTTTCTCATCAGATATATTTTCTATGATTACTTCTTGCTGAGTGGGAGGGGTATTGCTGCATAAGATTTCTACTTCCTTGATGATGACAAATGCTTCCTCAAACTTGTCCAACTCCTTATCAGGAGCCACCATGGCTATTTCCACATTAGCTATGATAATTGTGTTGTCTTTGGGTAATTCTGTCATAGGCACAGACTGATCTACTTCTGTTTGAGTTTCTACTATGGGCATTGAGTCCTGAGGACCTTTCATTGGTACATTAGTGGGCTCTACCACTTTATCTTCCTTAATGGGTGCATGAGTGATGGGCACAAGAGGTGGTTTGATCTGTTGTTCCAACAACACCTTCTCAAAGGCCTTCTCTATTTCCTTTGTTATCAACTCATAATCTTTATTCATGATGTGAAGAGTCCTCATTTTAGTTCTTAGGTGTGGCTTCACCAAATTCAATATCAGTTTCTCTTCTTCTTTAGAACATATAGGAAGAGTATCTTCTAATACTTTTTCTCTTATTCTTTGACCTTCCTCATTAGCTTGTCTCTTTAGATGTTTTAAAATGTCCCATACATTATCTGGAATTTTTGTTTTCAACTCAAGAACTATCTTTTTGATCTTTATCATATGTTTGATAATCCTATTATGAATTTTTGACTTATCAATTTCACTGTAAGTCTCATAGAACTTTTCTACCTGATCAATCCTTCCCTCATCAACAATTCTTGCATATAGAACTTTGAGGTTAGTTCTAAATCCTGCTTGAGTGTTTTTCTTGCTCCTTAATGCTCGCGAGGATGGATGACTAGTGCTTTCTTCTTTCTTCCTCTTGAATAAAGGCTTATACTCTGGAGGAGTATCTTTGGGCGTAGGAGTACTATCTTTGTTATCCTTTTGACTGTCATCTTTTTTAATCTTAATCTTCTTCATCTTAGGATCTTCTTGTTCTTCCTCTGCTGCCGCGCTCTTCAATTCTAGAGAAATCATCTCATCTCTTTCTTTATCAAGGTCTGCTTGTGATGCACCATGAATCCTTAAAATCTCTGATGTGACCTTTGCAACCTTTCTTTTTGTTGCAGCATTGTTCAGCTTAGCATCAACTTCTCTAGTCTTTTCTTCATAGGTTCCCCACCTAGGTTCATTGTCATCTTTGGGTGCTGATAGCAATACCTATGCATAAGCTTCAAGAACTTGTTCTTCAACCTCATAGCCAAGTGGATGAATCCACTTATTTCTATGCTCAATAGCTTCCATGCAAGTAGTATCAATCTCCACCATGAAGCATATTGAATCTTTATACTTCTCCATAATACTTTCAGGAATCCTCTACCTCATCTACATCCTTGCTCTAAGTATGAATGCAATAAGTAAACAAACATCTTTTTGTGTAATTAAAGTAATAAATTCACCATTAATGCAACTCACGTAAACCAGGTTGTCACTTCAAATTTTCAAACTTGAGTTCTGCTAACAATCAGCATGTGTGCTCTTGCACAAAGGTTTCTATACGCTCCAAAAGCTAAGTCCAAAGGTGCATACTCTAAGGATGAGTATACACTCCAAAAGCTTAAGTCCAATACATTACCATCAACATTTTCTTTCTTTCCATCTGACCAAATCATGCTTGCATCTTCTGATGCCTTCACAAACTTGACTTCTGCTTTAGGATCCAAAAGTAGTTCTTCGGCCTTTTTAGGGATTTCTTGACCTTGCGTCCTTGATCTACAAAACTTTGAGATATGTCCAACTTTGTTACAGGTGTGAGAAATCACTGGAGGTCTATTATTCCTCAGTGCATTGACACGAGTCACCATTCTACATTATTTTGTTGTATGACCATTATAGTTACATATCTAACATGTAACATTCTGAGAACTTCTTGCATTGGTCTGATTCTAATTTCTTTGATCATGCCAAATCCTGTTCTTCTTACTAGTCTTGCAATTTATTTCTCTATGACCAAATCTATTACATGTATAACAATAACCATTAAAAGACTTTACCTCTGTACAGTTCCTTGCAATGTGTCCATGCTTGTTACATGCAAAACAGGTGCGTTTAACAGGCTTGCGCTCATTTTTAGGAGGACTACCATTGTGTTTGTTTTGATCTTCAATCTTCTCAGTATCAGTAGATTAATTTTGTGTCTCCTTTCTTGCTCGCATCTTATCAATCTGATTATGTGCTTCATTGTATCCAATATAGCTAGTGTCTCCTTTGATTGTTCTTGCATACAACTATGATTCTACCAATTCAGAACTAGTGTGCAATTTTTCAATGTGGTTCTTTGCATCTTTCAATTTAGACTCCAATCTTGCTTTGTAATTCTTTAGATCCAAGATTTCCAAATTTGCTTCCCTTAACTCTTCATTGAGTTGAAGGTTCTCCTTTACTTGTTCATTGTAGACATCTTGATTGTTCATCAATTTGTCATCAAGTTCTTCAAGCTGACTCACTAAGGATGCATTTTCTTCATTCAACTTCTTGACTTTTTCTTCAAGATCACTGTTAGAGCATCCCTTCAAATCCTTTCTTAGTTTCTTAATAACTAATTGAGCATCACTGACTTTTTCTTTTAGTTTTTCAACTTCTCTTTCTAAGTTGTCCAGGTCTTCAAGAGTTTCTTCAAGATTCTTCTTCAAATCTTCTTTGTCCATGATCTCCTCAAGTGGTTAAACTTCTTTGCTGAGGACCAGAGCTCTGATACCAATCAGGTTAGGAATGGGAACACTCGGGGGGGGGGGGGGCAGGTGAATCAGTGTTCACTGTATTTTAACTTTTAACTTTAATCTAAATACTGAATTATAAATGCTTAAGTACTGAATTAAACATTCACATAAACATGAGACATGAAATCAACACATGACACCAATATGGTTACGGGGAAACCCAAATAGGTAAAAACCCCGATGGGACTTGATACCCACTAATATTATGCACTAGTGTTTTGTGATCCTTGTTAGAAGATCCTTTACCCTGTTAGGAGTAGCTTTACAATGCTTTTAGTATAGTAGACCTTGTTAAGGGTCAGACCCTGTTAGGAGTCTTTTACAATGATCCCTGTTAGGGGAGTGGACTCACTATCCTAGAGCTCACTGCTCAAATGATGAAGGCTACAACCTTCTGAATCAGATACATACTATATATGCAGGTGAATTATTGTTGTGACATTGCTTGTCAAATCAGTTTCTTTGGTGCATTGATGCTTTGACCTCTTAAAAAGCTCTAATACATCATATGCTCTCTTCGCATACCTCTGCTCCGCTTCTCACAAGTCTATTACAACTTTCTTGACTTCCATACCAAATACAATCGGTACACCTTATATTTATATGCTCATATCAAACATACAATTAGGTCGGCCTTATAACTAATTACAAATAATGCTTCCAAATGAATTGGCTTAAGCATGCTTACAATTATACATATGTGCATATGTTGGAAACCTAAATACAATAGGCACATAGCCTCTACAACTTTAATTTACAATTGCAAACCAAAATAGTCACTGTCAGCTCTATGCTCTGTTCTCTGATGGGACACACTGGCTGTGCAACTTCAACTGACTATAACTTTCACATCTTTGTGGATTTACTTATGCGCTCTTAGAATTAGCATAAGTAATGTCTAACAACCTTAACTTCCAGGGCACATACCATAATTCATCCGTACACATGGGCGCAGGTGCTCTGAGCTGCAGGAACTCTGTATGCTATCCAGTCTTCAACACTTAACTGATTTTTGATCTTTACACTTAGTGCACTGACTCCAAACTACTATATGAATTTGTTTCCATAATGAAAACACTATATCTAGTCATATACTTTAGTATAGACAACTTGCCAATAGTACCTTGAAAATGTTGTATATATGTATGTATGTCTTACCTTGAAGTGTTATTTCCCATTTAGATTCAAATGTTGCCCAAGGAACATATTTCAAATAATTCAAAATTGTTCAAAATGGGATTCATTATATTGATTATTAACCTGACATCAAGATATAACAACATAGCCACCTAGTAATTGCTACCACCCTAGTGATTGTCTAGTGTCTTGGATTATGATTTATTATTTTTTCTACAAGTTTGACAACAAACTTTATATAGTTGATCTTATATATACATATACATTTCTAAAGAGATTCAGTTTATTTGCATATTTTAGTGCTTATGATCTATTAACTATATAATTAAAATATTAAAGATGATCCATGCAATGATTCTTTTTGAAGAATTCATGTTTCACCAGATAAGAAGGCATTACCTACATAAGTTAGAATAAATTATTTCTTATATCATCTCCAAAATATCTCATTGAGAGGTAAGAGGTAGTTGAATCTCCAAAATTACATTGAGTTTGAAGATATTTTTGGAAATAAATACACCTTTCTCAAGAAGAATTGACACTATCAAAGACTAGTTACCTAAATCCCATTGACCTTTAGGTTAGACCAGGTCAACTAGGACAAGATGACCAATCTATATGCATACAATGCACAATTGGGTGTCCTATTTTGAAATCTAGATTCTAAGGAAAGAGATGATACAAGGAAAGCCAAATGATTCATTGGTAAAATTCTACAATGCTAAAAGTTATAAATTCTTACTTTTTATCTTCATGGAGCTCATTTGGTTATTCATTTTCTCAAAAGTAGGAATGCATACAACATACTTATAAGGATCAGTGGTTACAATTTTTCCTACGAACAAGTTTATTTTTTATTTTTCTTTAAATTCACGTGTAATAATAAATTATTATTTTTTGTTAACTCCATGCAATGGATTAAGTAAAATCTCTCATTGTTTCTACATCCATCATTTCTCATAGGTAGAAAAGTCCATTCAAGCTTTCAAGGACTATAGTGAAATTTATTAAATTGTAGTTTAAGATAGAAGATTCAATATAAATTTTTCTTATATAGTTCTCTCTATTCTATACATCACTAAATGGTATCAATTTTTGCACGCTATTCAATTATGCATTCATCTAATGAATTGAAGGATGATTAGTCATCATGGTGCTTCTAATGTATTAAAAATTATTCAACCCTTCTTATCTTTTATCCAATGGTTAATATTATTTTACAAGAGGTGGAGGAGGGGGAGTGGGGTAGGGGATAATGTTAATATGATTTAGAACAATAAAGAGGGGAGGTGAATCAGTTGTTCTCAAGTCCTGATGTATAAACCAATCTCAAAAACTTATCCTTAAATCAGATCCAATAACCAAAACAAACTTGGTCATCACTGATTTTATAGTAGAAACATACAACAATGCAGTTCACTACCCAGTAGTAACTTAACTTGTAAAACATAGAAATGTTCAAACCAAAACATTCACACAAGTATTAACACCAGGATTTTATAGTGGAAACCCAATTTGGGAAAAACCACTTTGTAACATGCTACTATTATTTTCACTCTTCTGAAGTGAGCTTGGTAAAAAGCCAACCCTGTCAAAGGTTACAATACACACTGTCAAGTGTGACCTGGTTAAAGGATTTCAATCACCTTGTTAAAAGTGAGCCTAGTCATAGGACTTACATACACTCCATTAGAATGCAACCTTGTTCAAAGGATTTAACATATGACTATTAGGTCAACCTATGTTAAAAGGATTTTGACTGTTACAATGGTTAGAAAGTAGCAGCAATATTTATCTGAAAATATACAACTCACTTTGCAAATATCAGATATGATTCCATACACTAATGCTGGTTTACTAACTATGAAACTTTTCCATCTCAATCTCTGATCTGCTCGAAACTTTTCTTCAAGAAACCACCACAATTCTCCTTCAGCCTTTTCTGCTTAAACAGTCAATAAAACTTTTCTCTTCCAGCATTCTTTGTTCACCCATGCACATGCATATCCAAATGCTTAGGTTCCCTTATACTTTCCTCAATTAGGTTAACTCATCTTATGCCACTCAATCTCATTCGTATATCTTAGGGTTAGGTCAGATTCATTGAATCTACCTACTTCATGTTCTTTGGCTCCATTTCTAGAATCATCTCAAATATCTTAAAGATTTACAATAAAACATTTTACAATGCATTTAATACTTCCAAACAATCAATAAATAAGGTCAACACATTTTACATAATCCAATAATTCAACCATGTCAGCTCCAAAATTAAATTCTCTTCAAATATAAAATTGTTGATGCTCGGTCAATACTGCAATCATCCACTCGGTCTTCATGTAGAAAGCTCGATCATTACTAAAAATGTTTACTTGGCTTACACTGTCTTCCTTGGCAATTAACTATTATTCGGTCGACACTAACATTACTCGGTGTAAACATGATTTTTCCATTCTTTGCTTAGTTAAGCCTAACAGTTTAGTCTTCAGTCTTACTAAGATAAACAATACATTGTCTCATCATTGTGCAACATAGTCAAGTACACTTTGTAGTATCAAGATAACTCAACCTTTCCTTAGGTGCTATTGTTACCAACCTTGCCTAGCCCCTTAGCAACATTCAAATAGATATAGTACTTTCCTAAGTAGCAACAGTCTTACCAATTAAGGTTTGACATCAATGACAATACAACAATTGTTTCAATTGTAGTTTCCAACAATCTCCCTCTTTGGCATTGATGAAACCACCATATGATATCACCTGAATAACACATGGATTACCAACCAATCCAAAAACTTATCTGTTCATCAGAGAATCATTTATACTATCCTTAGCTTCATTCTGATTCAGAATCCTATAAGCCTCACTTATGTGACCATCAGAAGTATTCAGATCTCCCTCTATCCTGATCCTTCATTTCAGTTCATCATCCTTATCTTCAGTTTCATCAGTTCATCTCCCTCTTACCTTTCAGTATCATGTGTTATCATATCAGTTCATCTCCCTCTTTGACAAAAATGCCAAAGTAGCAACTAAAACATACATCCAGCAAATGTAGATAATATCTGTGCAGCTCATTGTTTCTCCCTCTGTCATCTTGCTTATGACTGATTCTATGTCTTTGCTTCTTTTCACAACTCTAGGCCAGCCCTAAAGTGTGACAATCTTCTGCATCAATTTGTCAAATGTTCAATTGTAGCACATTTGATGTAGTGCTCCTAGCTTTTCTAGGCAGCCTCAGTTAGGGAAAGGACCCCTAATTGACTTCTCAAATACTCATGAGCTTCTCTGGGTAAAGCTTTAGTGAATATGTCTGCTAATTGTTCTTTTGTATTCACATATTCCATTCAGACTTATTTGTCTTGTACTAATTCTCTCAAGTAGTGATACTTGATTGCAATGTGCTTGGTCTTAGTGTGCATCACTGGATTCTTAGAAATATTGATAGCACTTGTGTTGTCACAGAAAATAACAATAGGTTTGGTGATTTCTTCTTTCATGAATATCAACAATTGTTTTATCCAAATGAAATTTGAATAGTTTACTATAGCAGCAACATACTCGGCCTCAACAGTAGATTGGGAAATGCAATTTTGTTTCTTTCTTGTCTAGGAGACTAATCTCTATCCAAGTAAGAAAGCTACACCACTAGTACTCTTTCTATCATCTACATTTCCTGCCCAATCAACATTTGCATAAACTCTAAGTTCAAATTTTTCATCCTTCTTATAATATAGACCATAGTCAGCAGTTCCTTTCAAGTATCTCATAATTCTTTTCATGGCCATCATATGTGTTTCCTTAGGATTGGTAGAGAATCTTGCCACAATTCCAACAACTAATGCAATATCTGGTCTAATATGTACAACATACTACAATTTTCCAATCATTGATCTGTACAAAGTCTGATTCACTTTTGTAGCATCATCATTCTTAGATAACTTTTGTCTAGTAACCATAGGAGTTCCCACTGGTTTAGCATCTTCCATCCCAAAAAAATTTAGTATTTCATTAACATACTTAGACTATGTAATGAAAATTTCATTCTTCCTCTGATATACTTGTAAACCAAAAAAGAATTTGATCTCACCAAACATACTCATTTCAAATTCAGTTTGCATTTCATTGGAAAAAATTTTACATAATGCATCTTGTTCACCAAATATAATATCATCCATAAAAAATTTTGTCAACGAGATACCTTTACCTTCTTCATCCTTCATGTACAGATTGCTTGTGTCATTTGTTCTTGAAAATCCAATCTATATCAAATAGTTGTGCAACCTCTCATACCATGCTCTAGGAGCTTGCTTCAATCCATATAATGCTTTGTTCAGTTTGCACACTATGTTTCTTATGTTTGGATCAATAAAACCTTCTGGTTGTTCTATGTAAACTTCTTCTTCTACTATACCATTCAAAAAAGTAGACTTGACATCCATTTGATATACCTTAAAATCTTTATAAGCAGCATATGCAAGAAGAGTTCTTACTCCTCCCAATCTAGCTACAGGGGCAAATGTCTCCCCATAATCTATTCCATCTTCTTGTGTGTCGCCTTTGCATACTAGCCTAGCTTTGTTCCTAGTGATTTCACCATTTTCATTCATCTTATTCTAAAACACCCACTTTATTCCTATAACATTTTTGTTTTCAGGTCTCAGCACTAGAGTCCAAGTATCATTCTTCTCAATCTAGTCAATTTCATCATTCATTGCTTGTATCCAGTCTTCATTCTCCAATGCCTCTCTAGTTGACTTAGGTTCAAATTCACATAGTAGGCATGTTGGATCCTTAGTCTTGCTTCTGGTCTAAATTCCAATATTTTTATCTCCAATTATCTGTTCAGGCTTGTGATGTCATCTTACATATTTTTCCAAAATAGGTTCAGCTATTCTCTCCTCTATTTCATCACGTTCCTCAGTAAGATTGTCAGATTCAACTTTAGAATGCTCGACAACCTCTTCCTGATACTCAACAACATTTTCTTGTAGCTTGACATGTTCTTGTTCTCTCTCGGCACTGTTTTCTTGACACTCGGTAGTTTTTGTCTATCACTCGGCATTGCTTACTCGAGACTCAGCATTAGGTGCAAGTCTGTTACTTGCCTCTTCTTCTTCCTTAATGTACACAAAAGATCTATAATCTTCTAGTTCTCTTTTACTATCAGCTTCATTTCTTTCTACATACTCATCAATTTTGACATTCACACTTTCCACAATTTTGTTACTGTTAGAGTTCAAACACTTATAAGCCTTACTTTTTATGGAATACCCTAGGAATATGCCTTCATCACTCTTAGCATCAAAATTTCCATTCCTAGTGTCTTTTAATATATAGCACTTACTTCCAAAGATTCTAAAGTATTTAACACTTAGTACATGCCCATGCCATAATTCATAAGGTGTCAGATTTGTACCTTTCTTGATCTATACCCAGTTAAGAGTGTAGACAGCAGTGCTTATAGCTTCTTTCCAATATGTATGTGCCACATTCCTTTCAATCAACAATGTCCTTTCACAATCCAAGATAGATTTGTTTCTCCTTTCTGATATACCATTATGTGGAGGTGTTCTAGGTGTAGACATCTATCTTTTAATTCCTCTATCACTGCAAAATAGATTAAATTCATTTGATGTAAATTCTCCACCTCGGTTAGATCTAAGACATTTCAGGTTCCTACATGTTTCCTTCTCAAATTTTGCCAAATACTACTTGAAGGATTGAAAAGCTTCAGATTTTTCTTTTAGAAACATTACATGCATCATCCTAGTATGATCATCAACAAATAAGATAAAGTATCTAGCACCACAGTAACTTTGTACACCCATAGGTCCACAAAGGTCAGTATGAACCAAATCTAAAATGTTTTCAAAAGTAAAGGATTTTCTCTTGAAACTTGACTTTGTCATTTTTCCTAACTGGCATTCCTTGCACATCACATTCTCAGGTTTCTTCAATCTAGGTAGACCTCTTACCTTTTTCTTCTTACTTATCTCTACCAGATTGTCAAAGTTAACATGACACATCCTTTTATGCCATAACCAAATATCATCAAGTTGTGCAATTAAACATGTTTATTTAGATAGGTCAAGATAGAACAAATCACCTCTAGTCTGATCTCCACTTCCAATCAGTTCTCCAGTAGCATTAAATATTTTAGTTTGCTTGTGATTAAATTCCACTTGGTAATCAGTTTTGTTAAGTTGAGCAACACTTAACAAATAATAATTAAATCCTTCAACCCAATATGCATTTTCATAAGATATCTTATCAGTTAGTTTAATCAAACCTTTTCCTCTAACAGGACATGGTGTATCATTACCAAATTTCACACTTTTACCTCTGTAATGATGTAAGGTCTGAAACTTATTTTTGTTACCAGTCATGTGATGTGAACAACCACTGTCAATAATCCATTTATCATTCTTTTTCACATAAGATATCAATGCAGTTTTCTCATCCTCATCAAATTCATCTTTCATTTCCACATAGACTACCTCAATTTCAAAATCATCACTATCAGTGTCAGTTTCTTTTTTAGCAATGTAATAGAATTTCTTACCTTTTCCTTTGTAGTCATTGTTCCATCAGTAGCTTCTATCATCTTTTCTATCTTTGTGTTTTCTTTTCCTTTCATCATCTTTATCCTTCCTTTCAAGACATCTAGTAGCTATATGACCAACTTTATTACATGAAAAACATATAATAGGTAGTTTACCTTTATACTTTATTTTTTCCCTTCTCAGTCTTCTAGCCATAAGAGCTTCTAGATCTTCTAGGTCTTCATCAAAAGTGTCACTGTCACTTTCACTATCACTTTCACTATCACTTTCACTTTCACTTTCACTTATGCATCTTTCTTTTTCTTTCTTTGGCTTGTTCAAAACTAGCTATGACTTGAAAGTAGATTCAACATTACCAATGCTTCCAATAGTGAAATTATCATAGTTAGAGAGTTCAAAAGCAGTCAGATTACCAACCAAACTTTCCAAAGTAAGCACATTAGCAGAGTTACATCTAGATTCCTGAATAGCTAAGATCTTAATACCATATATAGGATGCAAGGTTCTTAGTACTTTCCCAATTATAGTTTCATCATCAATAGTCCCATTTTCTCCTCTAATAGCATTCACAACTTCTTTTATTCTACCACAATATTGTGCCATGTTTTCACCTTCTTGCACTCTCATTTAATCAAACTTACCTCTAAGACTCTTGGCCTTTGCTTTCAACACATTTAGTTCACCACCATAGATCCTTGCAAGAGTGTCCCACATATCCTTAGCAGTTGTACAGTCCTTGATGTCCTCAAATTCTGGATAGCTTAGGGCAGATGCAATTTCTAGCATTGCCTGATTATGTTCTTGCTTAGCTCTCATTTCTTCGACAATCAAAGGTGCGACAGGTTAGACATAGTTGTTCTCAATGTAGTACTTTGCAGAGTCACCAATACCAGGTAGATGTAGCTTCATCAAGCTTTGCCTTTCAAGGAATTTTTCCTTATTCAGCTTCAGTACCTCCTTTTTATACATCTGGATCATTTGCTTCAAACCCCTTTAAACTTGATTTCTATCAATACTAATAGTAAGAAACCAAGCTCAGATACCCATTGTTAATATGATTTAGAACAATAGCGAGGGGGGGTGAATCAGTTGTTCTTAGGTCGTGATGTATAAAACAATCTTGAAAGCTTATCCTTAAATCAGATCCAATAACCAAAATAAACTCGGTCATCACTGATTTTATAATAGAAACATACAACAATGCAGTTCACTACCCAGTAGTAACTTAACTTGTAAAACATAGAAATGTTCAAACCAAAACATTCACACAAGTATTAACACCAGGATTTTATAGTGGAAACTCAATTTGGGAAAAACCACTTTGTAGCATGCTACTATTATTTTCACTCTTCTGAAGTGAGCTCGGTAAAAAGCCAACCCTGTCAAAGGTTACAATACACACTGTCAAGTGTGACCTGGTTAAAAGATTTAAATCACCCTGTTAAAAGTGGGCCTAGTCATAGGACTTACATACACTCCATTAGAATGCAACCTTGTTCAAAGGATTTAACATATGACTATTAGGTCAACCTCTATTAAAAGGATTTTGACTGTTACAATGGTTAGAAAGTAGCGGCAATATTTATCTAAAAATATACAACTGACTTTGCAAATATCAAATATGATTCCATACACTAATGTTGGTTTACTGACTTTGAAACTTTGCCATCTCAATCTCTAATCTACTCAAAACTTTTCTTCAAGCAACCACCACAATTCTCCTTCAGCCTTTTCTGCTTAAACAGTCAATAAAAATTTTCTCTTCCAACATTCTTTGTTCACCCATGCACATGCATATCCAAATGCTCAAGTTCCCTTATACTTTCCTCAATTAGGTTAACTCATCTTATGCTGCTCAATCTCATTCGTAGATCTTAGGGTTAGGTCAGATTCATTGAATCTACCTGCTTCATGTTCTTTGGCTCCTTTTCTAGAATCATCTCAAATCTCTTAAAGATTTACAATAAAACATTTTACAGTGCATTTAATGCTTCCAAACAATCAATAAATAAGGTCAACACATTTTACATAATCCAAGAATTCAACAATGTCGGCTCCAAAATTAAATTCTCTTCAAATATAAAATTGTTGATGCTCGGTCAATACTGCGATCATCCACTAGGTCTTCATGTAGAAAGCTCGGTCATTACTAAAAATGTTTACTCAGCTTACACTGTCTTCCTCAAAAATTAACTATTATTCGGATGACACTATAATTTTTCTCGACATATACTAACTCGGTCGACACTAACATTACTCGGCTTAAACATGATTTTTCCATTCTTTGCTCGGTTAAGCCTACTAGTTTAGTCTTCAGTCTTACTAAGATAAATAATACATTGTCTCATCATTGTGCAACATTGTCAAGTACACTTTGTAGTATCAAGATAACTCAACCTTTCCTTAGGTACTATTGCTACCAACCTTGCCTAGCCCCTTAGCAACACTCAAATAGATATAGTACTTTCCTAAGTAGCGACAGTCTTACCAATTAAGGTTTGACATTAATGACAATATAACAATTGTTTAAATTACAGTTTCCAACAAATAAGTTTCTCTTTGAATGTGATCTGCTACTAGTTGATGCTTTCACAATGGATTCTTTGGAAATATTTATTTCTTTTATTAGTCCCTTTAATCAAATGCAAAGGTTCTCCTAGCGATGTTATATGAAATAACAAACTCTCCCAATCCTAAATTGGAAGTTCAAATTGAGTGCAACTTACTCCAAGTAAGAAAATAAGTGTTTTGTAGGAGGAAGGAAGGAGCCATTAGATATTTTATTTGATGGCTCCTGAGAGATTTAAAATTCTTGATGAGGAATATCTTTGTCAACTCAAAAATCATTTGATTTGAGTTGATCTATGGGTCTCATCAATTAGGATGTAGGTTTCTATACGAATTATTCCCAAGATGATTGCTCATTGATTCTATTGAAATTTTTTTATGTTGAATATATTTCATTATAAATTTTCACATGGATTTGATTCAATATTAAAATTCAGAATAGATAGGACTAAATGAAATTTTAAGGTAACAAGTGGTCACTTGAATCTCTAGCCTTCTTGAGTGGGTCAATGAAATAAATGTTATCATAATAATTCTTATACCATTTGAAAATCCAATTTTATTTTTACAACTTGAAAAGAAAGCCTAATGCCAAAAAGGATTCATGACCATAAGTAGTACCTTAATCACATAAAAACAAGAATCTCGTACTATATTTTCTTGTAGAAGATGATATTGACAAAAACATTTCTTATTGATCTTTATTATTTTAGGTATAAATTATTAAAATTTAAAAGACTTTAGAGTGAACACATAATTTTTTTAATTTTAATCCTTTGAATAAAAAATTTACAACCAATATTTATCTCTTTCATCTTGATTGAACATGTTTGTCTAGTTGGTTGTGTTCCTATATTTTGTAGGTTTGTCTTTTTCCTTCTTATTTTTTAATCTATATTTATATAGCCTTTGTTAAGACATGTGCAATGTGCTCATCTCTTCTATAAAGGCTCCTAATTTTTAAAAAATTATAAATATCTCTATTAATTCTTCAAGAAGAAGGAATGATCAGGATGATTGGTCTGATCTATACATATATTGTTAGAAACTCCAGCTAAAACAGATGGTGGTTCCACTCTAATTCCATTCTATACATTGTATTGTATTGGAATTTATTCACAATAATTTTCTTCAAAAAATAATAGAAAATTGAAATGGAAATAAAATGATGAAGGTTACTCTCCTTATTCGACAAAACATACACAACACAATAGGGAAATAAACAAAAAATTGCAAGAATAGAACAATGGCAAGAACAAAAATACTTTCTATTATCTTAAATAAAATTACATTACAATATTTAGAAAAAGAACATGCTAAAACCATGTAAGATTTTTTTTTGATGAATAGAGGCCTTTCCATTCAAAAATAAAAGTACACTATCCACAAAAAAGGGTCGGGGAATACAAGATCACCCTATGAAAGTTAGGCGGCTAAAACTAGAAACATGAAATATTCATAAAAAAAACATAAAGCCCTCGGGAAAAAAGGGCATTCATAGCTGAGGGAGGAGGATCTTTATCATTAGGTTTACCACACACATTAGGTCTAGGAGGTAGGTCCGAAATAGACCAACCGTCATCCTCTTCATATTTTTCTTACAACTCACCTTCATCATGCTTGGGGCAGATAGCCAGATCTAGGTGAGGAAATTTATCACCAATGGGAGAAGGCCAACTACTACCATCCATAGGAGTAGCAGCAATAGGAACAAAATTAGTAGGCCAACCACCAGCCAAATTCCTACTGGGAGGAAAGGTCAAGCGACACCTCCAACCTCTATCTCCAGAAGAGTGGGGAGGATACTGGGACTGAGGAGCCTGAGAACTCCAACCCAAAGAGCTATGGCCACAAGAGTGACCATAGGGTGGACTGTGGTCGGTATAAAGATAATGTGGTAGCACTATGGTAACCATACAAGGAGCATTGGCTCAATGCTATAAAAGCTCTTGAAGCAGGGCCACCTCCAAGGAAACCTTATTTTCTTGAACTTGAATCTGAAACATTAAATTATTACATATAAAGGCTTTGGTATACATGGAAACATTAATATATAAAAAGTTGTTAGTGAAAAAAATAACATTTTTATCTTTCCAAAGTGAAAAAAAGAATTTCCATCCTAAAAGCATGACAAATCTGGGTATAGAAAAAGGTCATTCTAGGAGTGTCACCTAGTAGAGCCATGTGCCAAGAAAAAGGGCTTTGGATGTAATGGCCTAAAAAAATTATGAATCTAGCTTCAATATTGTTGAACTCGACAAAAAAACCAAAAAATATGCAAATAAGACTCTAGGAGACCACAAAAAGGGCATTGAGGATTAGAGACTCCCACATGCTGAAGCTTGGAGCCCAAAGGAAACCCTTGAAAGAAAACACAAAAAAAAGTGTGCAATATTAGGCTCTATGATAGAAGACCAAATGGTTAGTGAAGCACATCCTCCAGGCCTTTTGGGAAGAAACCATATGCGACCTGAGATTAAGAGTGTCACCATCAGCTAATGGGGCACCAACCAACTCTAACCCATATTGGGTTTGTAGTTAGTGAGAGGATTCCAAGGATACCATTTCCAATCCTTGCACCATGGCTTGGAAGACTGAATACCAAGCTTATGAAGAAACTAAGGTGGAATAGCAGACACCAGAGGGTCATAAGTCTATTGATCTAGGTGAGAAGGCCTGAATTGAACTTGTAGGTTTTCCCATGACCGAAGGCTCATAGTAGCTCTGGAAAATAAGTCTTTAGGAATTCTATTTATTTCATGCTCATGAAAGTGTAAAGCATGAAGACCCTCGATCTGGGAAAGTGGATAACCTTGCTTGTGAAAAAGATGTGACCACCAGATGTTATGTTGGTTAAAAGAGAGACCATCTTGAAATCCATTGCCAACCCATTGAAGCCATGGTCTAACCACTTCCCACACTCTCCAAATACTTTTGACAACAAAATTTCCCTAGATCTAAACTAGGTCAACCCCGAGAAGAAGGGTTTGAAAGCCAATCTCTTTCTAGGAAGGCATGTGCACTAGAAACCTAGAAGAGACATAATGTCTCAAAAGAGTATTCCAGGCTTCATGCCTAGACAAGGCCTGAATTACACATTTAGTGCAAAGCGCAATACCTTTCTTTTGAGTAGAGAGGAGACCAAGCCCACCAGAGTCCTTAGGAAGATAAAAGTATTCCCAAGCAACCTTGTGAAAGCCATGAAAATCTTCCCTGGAGGCCAACAAGAAATCCCTTAGAAGATTTTCTAGTTTCATTTAGGATGCTTTTGAGGAAACCCAACAAGAAGAGTAGTAAACATGGCTAGCAACTAACACCTTAGAGAAAATATGTACTTTACTAATTAGAGGAAAAGGTTTGGTGATATAGTAATCCAACTTCTTCCCAATTATGGCAAGGACATAGTTCCATAAATCCACAGGAGAATCTTGAAAGGCGAAGGGAATACCTAGAAAATGAAAAACCTCACCATGTTGAATCCACTTCCAGCCAAGCTAAGACATCCAAGGAGATGGAAGAATGGATTGTCTATAGCACTAAGGCTTATGCCATTGGATAACAGAACCAGAGGCTAGAAAAAAAGTGTCTAGGTACTTAAGAGCTGCTGAAATATTATCCTCATCCTGAATAAGAGCGAGAAAAGAATCATCTGCAAAATAGCCATTGATAAGCTAATAAGATGAATCAGGCAGGGAAATTCTTCTAAATCATCCAAAGGAAGTGGCATTGGTGATCAAGTAGCCAAACCCTTCGGCTTCAAGGACATACAAAGATGAAGCCAAAGGGAATCCCTGACGGATAGACTTGAACAATCCGAAAGCTTTAGATTGTCTACCATTAACAGTGATGCAAGTTGAGGAATCATCAAAAAGAATTTGAATGGATTGGATGAATCTGGTCCCAAAACCCAAATCTTTAAGCATAGCCAAAATAAAAAGGCCACTCAATGCAGTCATAAGCCTTCACAAAATCAATTTTAAGAAAGAGAGCTTTTTGGTTTGACTTGCGGGCCCATTCCATACCTTTCCAGAATGCAATAATATTGTCAAGAATGAATTTGGATTTGATAAAACTATTTTATTCAGGGTTGACAATCACAAGCAGGATGTAGAAAATTATTAAGGATAAAGCTTTGGCTATGATATTGTAAGAAACATTCAGCAAAGTGATAGGCCTCCAATTGAAAATGTCTTCTAGGTCTCTTTCCTTGGGAACAAATTTTATGTTTCCCTTATTAATAATTTCCCCTAGCGAGAGGGAATGGAAGGCTTCCAAATACACTTTATGAAGATCTGGGCCAATAACATCCTAGAGAGCTTTGTAGAACTCGTAAGGGAAGCCATCACAACTAGGGGCTTTGTCATCAACTATAGAAAAAGAAGCTTCTTTGAGGTCACAAATAGAGAGAATAAGGTCATAAAAAGAGTGTTGGCTCTCAAAGAGATGATGAGGAACAACAACCAGGAAACATGGAAGTTCTTTCTCTCTAGTAAAGGAATTTCCCTTCATAGTGAACACCTTCTCATAGTGTCTGACAAAATATTATAGAATATCAGGAAGTTATATAAGTGTATCATTGGAAAATGGAATCACTTCCATTTAGGACTGGTTTAGCCCTTCGAGTAGGTGGTTTGGGGTCATGTCAGATGCTTTCATGGGATCTCTGGCTTGGATCATATTTTTCCCCATGTTCTCTTTTATCCACCTCTCTCCAGCCTATTTCTGGAACCTTGACCTGAAACCCTGAGATTCTTGACCTTAGTGTCAAGGTCAACCTTCTAGGTCAAGGTCGACCTCAACCTTGACCTAGGTTAGTGTAGACCTCAACCCTGACCTTGGGTCCAGATTTTAGAATCTAGAAGTTTCTAGATGTCGGGTTTTGGAAAGTTTTATTTCCTGCTTCCAGGTCGGCTATTTCAGATTTTAGAATGGTAAAATCTTAAATTATATTTAATCTAGGTCCATTTCTATGGGTTAAGGTTTAAATTGGAATTTAATTCTCCTATGTCGACCTCTCTAGAATTTTGTGCCCTATACTAGTATAAAAGGAGGCCTTCCTCTCTCATTTCAATCCATATCGATCTCAAATCTCCAAGTGCTCAAGCAAGCATTCTCAATCAAGGAAGAATTCAAGCCATCATCTACATTCAAGAATTTAAGTTCAAACATTGAAGATCAAGGATTCAAGCTTTCAATCCTTTGGAGGGATTTGGTTCAAGCATTCAAGATTCATCATTCAAAATCTCGATCTATCCATCATGGTGGTGTGATCTTCCTTCAAGATCCTCTGTTCATATTCAAGATCTATTCATTATCCCTTCAAGGTGGATTCCAAGCATACATTTATGGAGGTTTTGATTTACATTTATTAGTGTTGAGTCCAAGCTTTCATATCAACATACTTATTTACATTCCAAATACAATTGCATATCTATTGAATATCATAGCTTCATTGTTAGATCTACTTCTACTACTTGCTAGCATTCTCTATTTCAATTCTATTTTAAAGGTTGATTCCAAACTGGGGTTTGACCAAGGCATAACCCCTCATCCAAACAAAAAAACCCTTTTTCTTGTAGGTACAGGTACAGGACAATGAATCACAGTGCAGATTTGGATACCCTTTTTAGTGAACTTCGGGGAATCACAAACAAATTTTTGATCAGAATAGTGTAGGTCAAGGTCAAATTTTAGGGTTAAGATTGTGCCCCGGGGTAAGATCTTACCCCTATTTTGGGTCAAGGTCAACCTTTCTCAGAGCAATAGAAGATTTATGGGTTTTCTCTATTTCTATGTTTCCAGGCTAGGTTTGGTTGCATAATTTCTTGAAACTGAGTACAAACACCAGAAAATAGTGATTTCTCAATCTACTCCTTTTTCAAGATAAGTATTTATGTTTTGTTAAGTTTTCTATGTCCACAACATCTACAACATTTTCCACACCTCACACACAACACATAAACATAGATATATTTTTATATCTTACATTTTGGTGAACCCACGATAGACAACTCTTTCTTTTTGGTGTTAGATGCTTTTCTTTATTTCCTTAAGATTAGATTTATTTTATGCTCTTTCATTTTAAAATTAAAAAAAACAAAAAAATCTATATATTCTATAGAATACAAAAATATTTCTTGCATTTCATTTGCTATGAAGATCTTTAAGATGCTTTGGTGTATGGTTATTTTATTTATTACCCTCCTCTTAGCATCTCTTTATCATACTTATGATGTTTATGAGACTATCATTCATTTTTTTATGTTTGTCACTCTTCATGTTTCACTTGCCTATGCTATTGTGAGATTGACTGATACTAGTCTTCCTACTTTGAAAACTTTCATTAAAGATTTATGTGGTGGACTTATTACCCTTTTCGATTACGTGAAGAATTTAGTAGATGATACACCATCTCCTAATCTTCCTAATACTAATCCTATCATCCCTAATCTAGTTCCTAATATTCCTAATCCTAATCTGATTCCTAATATTCCTAACACACCTAATTCTCCATCTAATATTCCTAGTTCTTCCCATACTTATGATGAGGTTCAAACTATGGTTCATGATGTAGATGTGCAAGAATTCTTGGATTTACCTTCCCCTTCTTATCCAATTCAAGATGATATTAAAGGGAAGAGAAAAGAAACTTATTCTAAACCTATTATTCCACCTTATACAACCTTTACTCATCAACACAATAAACAATCACCTCCTGTAGAAGCTTTACATAATATGTACACTACGGGATATAATATGATGGCTAAACAAGGTTATAAAGGTTTAGGGCTTGGTGTTTATGAGCATGGTATTAAGTATCCAGTTAATATATCCCCTAAACAAGATATGTGTGGTCTTGGTTGTTCGCAATCTCAATTTAAGGTGGTTTATTTTGATCGTCCTCCTCCTCTTCATGTTCTTCTTCCAACACCTACCTTAGATTATCTTGATACTCCTCAAGATGTGGATAAGAAGGTGTATGTTTAGTTAAATTCTGAGAAATAAATCTTTAAACCTATCCTGAAAGATGCTCTATCCAAGTATAAATATCATTTTCATTATAGTAATACACATTTACTTGTTGATTATGTGCATTTCAAATTATATGTTAGAGAAATAGCTGCTTTAGGAATTATACCCCACTCTCGTGCGGTTTTACAATTCCTTCATAACTTTGATAGGGAGCATCCCCTTGATTTTTCCATAATATAGATCTTTTATCCTCTTGTCTCATGACTGGGGGGCAAGAGGTATTTCAACCAGTCTTCTAGGATCCTTTAGGCTCTTAGCATATATTTTATCTTGAGCTTAATTAGTATTCCTTCTATCTTTCCTCCCTATGGTTTTGTATTATATTTATAATAATCCATAGTTCTCTTTTTATATTCAAGATATCTTTTCTAAAGAATTTTTCACAAAGGTATCCCTTTCTTTCATCATTAGGGGGCAAGGTTCTTCCTTCTTTCTCTTTGTCTAGGGATCTACTTTTCTTAGCTTAGTGGCATTTGTTTATCTTGCAACATTATTTCATTATATTGACTGAGGTTTTGGCTATGGATATCCTTTTATGTGAGAGGTCATTGTCCTAGGTCATCACCTCTTCTTTATTCTACAAATTATGTTCTTTATAAATTTTTTCCCTTGCTATAGAGTTAGAGTTTGATTTCTTTCTTCAAGGATTCCTCTTCCTCTTGATTACAAGGGGCTAGATGATTGGATCTTTGTTTCTCTTTGAAAGATGATATTTTATCTAAAGCACTCCACTATGATGGGGGTCTTGTTGATAAGATCTCTTTCTTTGAGGATCCTTTTTCCATGAGTGACATATCCTTTTCATGATTATATATGCTCTTGGATGAAAGGGTCAATACCCTTCGCTAAGAAAATAGTGTACATTATTGTTAAATAGTATATCTCATTACTTTTTGAACTAGGTATCCTCCTCCTCTTCCTTATCATGTCTAGTAGACATCCATGATAAGGAGGGGGGCATATGTAGGGTCTCCCTTATGCCACATTTTTTAATTTTCAATATGTTAAATCCTTGGAAGGTAACACACATAAGTTGTTAAATCCTGAAGAGACATGCATTTTTCAATTTCAATATGCTAAATCCTCAGAAGGTAATGCACATAAGTTGCTAACTCCTAAAGAGACATGCATTTTTCAATTTTCAATATGCTAAATTCTTAGAAGGTAATGCACATAATTTGCTAAATCCTGAAGAGACGCATTTTTCAAATTTTTCAATATGCTAAATCCTCTTAAGGTAACGCACATAAGTTGTTAAATCCTGAAGAGACACATTTTATATTCATATTAATGCAAGAATGTGGATCTATGGGTATTCCAAAATCTATCAGAAGATTCATTACAACTACACAACACATTTTTTGGGTGAACTATCAAGTTTTTCTATCAGTTGGGCTCTCGCTCCTTGGTGATTCATGGTAAGGTGGGCATCTTAATGGGAGAGGTAATCACTCTCTCTCTTCTCTCTCTTTTCGCTTTCATACTAGTAGGATTAGATCATGAAGCTATGTTATTTATAGTGTTTCTCTTGTCTTTCTTATGTAATCATTTATTCTTTTATAATAGCTTTCCAAATATGATATTAGTATAGGAAGCATTTCTTAGCAAGGTTTCCTTTGCTAGTTGATTTAGGTTTATTTTTTTACTTACCCCTCTTTATTACTTTTTGTTTTCTATTTGTTTTTGCACCCTCATACATGTATGTTGAGTTAGAATCCCTAGCTTGGGGACTCATGTCCTTAACTAGGTGATATTCTATCTTGTTGCGAATCCACTTGGATCTTTCTTCTCCTTTACCAAGACTTTTTATTGAATTTATACTCTTGCTAAAGTGGGGGCTAAATGTATTGCCCAAAAATGGAAGCACTTCCATTTAGGACTAGTTTAGCCCTCTGAGTAGGTGTTTTGGGATCATGCTAGATGCTTTCATGGGATATCTAGCTTGGATCATATTTTCCCCCCTGTTCTACCCTTTTCTCCACCTCTTTCCAGTCTGTTTCTAGCACCCTAACCTAAAACCCTGAGATTCTTGACCTCAGGGTCGAGGTTGACCTTCTGCATCAAGTTCAACCTCGACCTTGACCTAGGTCAAATTCAACCTTGACCTTGACCTTGGGTCCAAAGTTTAGAATCCAGAAGTTTCCAGATATCAGGTTTCAAAAAGTTTTATTTCCCACTTCCGAGTCAACTATTTCAAATTTTGGAATGGTAAACTCTTAAATTATATTTAATCTAGGTCCATTTCTAGGGGTTAAGGTTTAAATGGTAACTTAATTCTCCTATGTCAGACTCTCTAGAATTTTGTGCCCTAAACTAGTATAAAAGGAGGCTTTCCTCTCTCATTTCAATCCATATCGATCTCAACTCTCCAAGTGTTAAAGAAAGCATTCTCAATCAAGGAAGCATTCAAGCCATCATCTACATTCAATAATTTAAGTTCAAGCATTCAAGATCAAGGATTCAAGCTTTCAAGCCTTTGGAGGGATTTGGTTCAGGCATTCAAGATTCATCATTCAACTCTAGATCTATCCATCATGGTGGTGTGATCTTCCTTCAAGATCCTTTGTTCATCTTCAAGATCTATTAATTATCCCTTCAAGGTGGATTCCAAGCATACAATCATGGAGGTTTTGATTTATATCTATTAGTGTTGAGTCCAAGCTTTCATATCAACATACTTATTTACATTCCAAATACAATTGCATATCTATTGAATATCATAGCTTCATTGTTAGATCTACTTCTAATACTTGCTACCATTCTCTATTTCAATTATATTTTAAAGGTTGATTCCAAACTGGGGTTTGACCAAGGAAAACCCCTCATCCAAACAAAAAAACCCTTTTTCTTGAAGGTACAGGTACAGGAAATCAAATCATAGTGCAGATTTGGATACCCTTTTCAGCAAACTTCTAAGATCCACAAACATATTTTCCATCAAAATAGTGCAGGTGAAGTTTGAATTAGGGGTAAGATTGTGCCCCGAGGTAAGATCTTACCCCTATTTTGGGTCAAGGTCAACCTTTCTCATAACAAGAGAAGGTTTCTAGGTTTTCTCTATTTCTATGTTTCCAAGTCAGGTCTGGTTGTAGAACTTCCTGAAACTGAGTACAGACACCAGAAAATAGTGATTTCTAAATCTGCTCCTTTTTCAAGATAAGTATTTATGTTTTATTAAATTTTGTATGTCCACAACATCTACAACATTTTCCACACCTCACACACAACACATAAACATAGATATAAATATATCATAGATATATTTTTATATCTTATAATAAGTACATGTTAACCTTATTTAATTTTTTTAATACCAATTTTAGTATAGAGAGATCTCAGAGCCATAAAAAATTAGTTTGAGGGTCTATCTCCAACCTTTAACCATTGAATCTGACCCTTGATCTGAGCACCTCTAGTAGCATACTTGTCCATAATCTATTTCTCATGGTAGATCTAGGCAAGATGGATTTGTAGGTCCCTACTGAATGGATCAAGACCCAAATCCTCAAAAGAAGTAAAAAGAGCTTTGGTAGTGTCCTCATAAGATCTCTGGCTATATCTAGCAATTTTTCTTCCATAAATGAGAAGAAAGTGAGATGTATGAGTAATAACATCATTCCACCACTTGACCCAGCCAATAGGATGATGTGGCATTGGCTCAAAGTTCCAAATTTTAAGTATGTGGGCCAAAGTTTGTTGATGACTCAGCAAAGAAGTGTTGAGTTAAAAATGGATTGTGGGGGGTCGTGCCTTAGATATCTACCATTCAATGCTAAAAGAAATGGGTAAGTGGTCTAACAATGTCACATCATAAAAAGGAATGACATGCACCCATTTCTTATCAGAAAAATTAAAAAATGGATTGCGCGGATATCATGGAGCGATCAAGCCTTTTTTTAATCCTGTCAAGGCCCGTTCTCAAATTGGACCAAGTATGCCAAACCCCATCATTATGGTGGCAACCAATATTGGCATAAAAAGGCCCTATTTATTATGCATGTGAAAGCATGCTTTTTTTTCTCCATCTGTCCAATAGAAAGGCACAATCCTATCATTTTCAGAAGCCTCCTCAACCATATTAAAATCCCCACACATAAGCTAGGTTGCAGGTGGAAGAGAATGGGAAAGCCATCTCTAGAGATGAGATCTTTCAACAACATCATTAGGAGCATAAACATTAACTATACCAAAAGAATGATTTTCAATTGACAAAACAACCCAAGTAGATCTTTGCATGGGGTCAGAAACATTATTAACAAGAAATGGGACCCAATGAAGGGAAAGGAAATTAGATACTCCACCTTGACCAGCTTCATGCTATGAAGAAATAATAATGTTATTAGGTCAAATCACCTGACAAGTAGTGTGAAGCAAGAAACCAATAATTTTCACCTCCTCGAGACATAAGATATCCAGGCTAGAAGCAGGACTATGAAAAGAGATCACAATATATTTTCTTTGCAATTTTGTGAGCCTTCACACATTATAGGAGATTTAATTCATGGGAACAACACTTTCATCCCATCCTCTTCCTCAACAGAAGAGAATGTATTTTGCAAGAACTGAGAGGTATCCTCAAAGCGAGGAGACTCACCTAAGATGAATCTTCTCTTTTCAAAAACCCCACCTTCTTCATTCTCAACACACCTAGGAGGGCTATGAGAATGACACAAATTTGAAGAAGAATAAATATTAGAAGCCCCTTATAGGGCATAAACCACAGGGGGAAAGAAGCACTTGTTACCACAATATCCCCCTATTGAACAGGGTTTGAAATAGGAGGTGACATAGCCATGTCTAGAAGCCCAAAAAATGGAGAGGCATCTGAACCACCACCATTTTCCTTAGAGGAATCCATGTTCTTTCCCTTGCAAGAATCCTTGGGTGGGGTTTAGTTCTTGCAACTACTAGAGGGAAGTCTTTGACCTTTTGCTCGACCGACTAGCAATGATAGAAGGTGTTCAACAGGTTCAAATAAAAGACCTTATGAGAGAAGGCAGAACCACCAATTTGAATCTCAAGGGCTTCTTTTAGATCTTGTGAGAGATCATCTTTGACACAAACCCTTTTTTGAGGGTGAGCATTAAAAAAATGGTCATGTTCAAGATGGACCATTTATCCAAGATTTTGTACAATGGTTTGAATGGAAGGTCAACAAGTCAAGGGAAGGAAATCAACTTGACCCACACAAGCACCCTAATATTTTTCTCATCTGAGACTGTGAAGTCCCAACACCATCATTGGAAAACTAGAAGGGAAGACCTAATAGTCAATGACCCATGAGAAAAGATGGCTTCGACATGGGCATGATTGGAAAACTAAAATAGAAAAAACTCTTTGGTGAGGTTTTGAATTTCATCAAGTCAAATTCCATGAGTAGACCAAGTTTTGGAAATCTAGTCTTTAAGCATGCTTTTAGGAGGGGTTCTTCCCACAAAATAACCTATTAAAGTATATTTCTCTATCCAAGAATGTGCATTATGAAAATCCTAAACATGAAGAACAATATTAGGAGATGGCATACCTCATGAAACACCTTCAATAGGAACTTGTGAGGTCTCTTTCTTAGAGGTGCCATGAATATCTGTCACCATTCTAGCACCTGCAACAACTACTAAGCTAAAGGTGGACAAAGCCATTAAATAGCAAGGCTAATCTCATAGTAAATCTAGTATGAAAGGACATAGGGAAAAACTTAGAATATCAAGACGCAACACTAAACCCTAGCAGAGCTCAAAATTTCCATCCTAGTAGCCACATGAGAATTTTCATTATAATAATCTGCAAGACAGAGCCACAATCTACACTTCTAGAATTGTACCCTAAAATCCCCCTTCATCCCTATATAAGTCCCACAATTAACCACCTTAGACTATTCTAGAAATTGAAATTTTCCTATTTTGGCACTAGCGGCCCAATTTCCCACCTTCCCTCTCTTTATTTTGTATTGAAACTTGAATCCTAATGGCTCAACTTTTGAAAACCACAACTTGTGAGATCTTGAGTCGATTGGCTATTATAACCCCATTTAAAAAACCTCTCAAAGCACTCTATAGCCCTATGCCAATGAGGTGAAAGAAGATCAAAGTTTGACCCCTTTTAAGATTCTCTAAGACCTTTGAAACTGAGTTCAAAGTTTTTATACTATGCCACCAAAGTAAAAAAAATCAATATCTTCAAAACTAGACTTGATCTTGCTATGAAAATTTACTGGTAGGCTTATATATCCAAAATGAACCTCCAAGGAAGAAATTGGAACAATTTGTGCTCAAATGAAAAACCTACTAAAATTAGTAAACTTTCCAAAAATAGTTACCTTGCCCAAATATAGCCCTTATTGAAAAACTAGACAATATTTTTTGGGTGATGCAAGATTTCTATTACACCCGGGATGTTCCTGCATCACACACCTTGAATAATTTGAGAAGTGATCTTATCATGTCTCAAGTGTTCAATGGAAAACCAAGGTGGTCAACCTCATCTTTTGATAGCCATAATGAATCTTAAACAAACCTTCCTTTCCATTTAACCATATACTCTTCATATTTCTTGTTTCTTGTGCTTCTGCCAACACGACTATCCAATATATCTTCTATCTCATTTGTAGCTTAATTAGGTGCTTGAATATTCTATTGTAATTTTGTTATCTTATATTTAATATTTCCTTCATGATACTCTATCAAAATTGAAATATTAAATATTGGTGAAATATTGAATTCACTAGGAAACTCTACTTCATAAGCATTTCATGATTAATGCTTCTACAAGATATTGCATGGTCCAAATTTCTTCATCTTCAATTTATTGTATGTTCCCAATGGAAATATCTCTTTCCTCAAATAAACCATTTTGCATGGTCCAAATTTATTCATCTTCAACTTGTATGTTCCCAATGGAAATATCTCTTTCCTGAAATGAACCATGACTTTATCTCCAATATAAAATTCCTTATGTCTCATTTTCTGATCTTCCTTATCTTTTTACTGAATATTCATTTTATTAATGTGCTTCCTTGCCTCTTTATGAAAATCCTTTAAGTTTCTTGCAAAGTCTTCATCTTTAGAAATATTCTTTTCTCCATTCTCCAACTTCCTTAATTTTGTAGCATTTCTAGGACTAATTCCATATATAATTTGGAATGGTGATTTATCAGTGCTCCTATTGACATAATTATTGTATAAAAAGTATGCCTATGGTAAAATCAAGCCCCACCCCTTTGGTTTATCTCCAACTAAGCATCTCAAAAAAATTCCTAAACACCTATTCACAACTTTTTTTTATCCATTAGTCTTTGGATGATGTGCTAAGCTGAACTTCAAATTTATCTTTATCTTTTTCCACAATGTCCTTCAAAAGTACCAGCAAAATTAGTGTCTCAATCTAAAACTATTCACTTTGGTAGACCATGTAGTCTCACCACTTGTCTAAAAAAAATTCTACCATATGAACAACATCATTATTATTCTCTAAGGAATAAAGTGTTTCATCTTCAAGAACCTCTCCACCAACACAAAAATGGAATCATGGCCTCTTTGAGTCCATGGTAAACTAAGAACAAAGTCCTTACTAATATCCTCCAATGGCCTCTCTATTATAGGTAATGGTTTATATAACCCTTTATTTTACCTAGTTCCTCTTTCCATCTGACATAATCTATAATTCCACAAAAAATTCTTAATAATTATTGCATTGCAGTCATTAATAATGATCACTAACTAGAGAAATGATTTTATCTCAACCAAAGTGTCTAGCCAATCCTCCAATATGCTTCTATTTTAATAGGTTATCCATCATGGAAATCTTTGGACTACTCAATTAGCTCCTTTTGAATAACATTCCATATTGGATTATAAAATACAACCACCTAGTCATGTCTAGATCAATAGGTTAGATGGAAGCTCTCAAAGCCTCACCAAAATCAAGATCCTTAGGATACAAAATCTTGAGCTCCTTGAAACCAAAAAAAATCATTTGCATCTCTATCAACAAATTATGCCTCTTTCTTAGGGCATCTACAACCCTATTAGACTTTCCACTTCTGTACTTCAAAACAAAAGTGTAACTTTGCAAAGACTCCACCCATTTTAATTTCCTTTGATTAAAATTACCTTGGCTATTCAAATATTGTAAATCTTAATGATTATTAATGTAATCAGGTAACCTGTGGATCAAAAGAAACCTTCAATAACATATAAAATATCAACCACAAAGAGATTGTTAGAGCGATTAGTATTCCCAATACTCAATAAAGGATGTAAGTCAAACAATAAATATAAACAATAATCAATATAAAATCATTAGATAAGAATATGAATATGAAAACCATTAAATCCTTCCTTTGTGTTCTCCTTCTCATACAATGTGGGATCTCATAATTGAGCTCAAATTTTGCAATCGAGTAATCTAGGGATCAAAATAAATCTACAAAAACATATAAAATATCAACCACAAAGAGATTGTTAGAGGGGATAGTATTCTCAATACTCAAGAAAAGATGTAAGACAAATAATAAGCATAAACAATAATCAATATGAAATTATTCTAAGCATATGAATATACAAACCATAAAATAATTCATTGGTGTTCTCCTTCTCATACAATGTGGGCTCTCAGAATTGAGCTCGAATTATGCTAGCATAAGAATTCAAATAAATTTTAGTTACCAAAATCAAAGGTTTGGCTCTCTATTTATAAGATTTTAGGGGTTTCAATCAAGAATGCATGATTGATGAGCTAATTGACTATGATTGAGGAGTTGAATTTAGAGTGAGTGGGAGTTCAACTCTACTTAATTGCCTTGATTGGGGGATTGATTGATTTGTCAGCAAATAGATTGAAGAGATGACTTGAATTGACTAAAGAGATAACAAAATAGACTAGTGAGTCAAAAGATTTCATGGATGAGTTAACTAGTTGCATGGATTAGAAGACTGAATTGACTAAATACTTTAACTGATTGTTGAGGGAGGAATTAACAATGTGGATTGGATAACTTTAGGAGAGGGAATTATGGAATGAACTGAAAGTTAGTATGAGTTATCTTTGGAGGAATAAATCTTGATTAAATAAATAAAATAATTATTTACTTGTACATGTGACAATAAATAATCAATATTTATTTATTTAATTAAATATAATGAGATAGGGTATAATTAAATATCATTATGATACATGGTTGGAGTATTATGGTTTTCGTAGGTTGTTTGGATTGGAGATTCTTTATTGAATATAGGATTCATTCTTTAAGTTTATCCTTAGTCAAAAGTGATGAGTGTAGAAGGATCTTCCAAATTTTGATTAAAAGGATAGTAGTTGGTTCTCATGATATTAACCATGTAGGTTGAGTATCATGATTTTTGATAAAAGGTGACCCCGTCTCAAAGTTTCAAGTGGGTGATATTGTACAAAATCTTGTTGATAATTAGATATATTAGATTAATAGGATTACATGCAAATGTTTGTCTGAAAGAATTCTTGAGAAAAGGATTAACTGATATTGATAAGAAAATATTTGGATAAGGGATTTGATCTTCCCTAATGATAACCTCTATAATTAAGTGATTGAGATTGATGAGACCAAACAAGTGCACAAGATAATGGATTTGATAAGGAACCAATTAATCAAACTTGATGATAGTAGAAGGATAACCTCCAATTACACCCACTATGATGATACAAGTTGACAAAAGTCTGAAAAGGGTATTAGAATAAAGAATCATATTGTAAAAATGATGTACAAAAGACCCCATTTTCCCAAATGAGACTACAAATAGGAGACCACCCAATATGACTCAAAATGTCTATTAATATATGACTGAGAAACCAAATACGACTCTGAACTAGCATGATACAAATCTATTTCCTAAATGTGACTTAAGTCAGATAGGATGCAACTTTGTTATAGGATACTATTTTTTCTTGGCAATGTGTGACTCAAAAGGTAGGATATGATTCTCTAACTTGTCCAGGGTTCTGCCACTATTTAAAAAGATTGAATTTTTTATGTTTTCCAAGTATTTCCATTTTTTTTTAAAGTGTTCCAAGGTGTTTTCCATGTTAAATACATATGATTAAGGGAATCCAAGAACACACTAAGTTTATAGGAATTGGCATAGCTTGAAAACCTTTCTCATAAACTTAGGTACACTCTCGAGAGATAATCAAAATAAAACCATTGAAGACCATGTAATGGGTCAAGAAATAATGTATTATCTGAATCCAAACACTCGAGGGAGGTATGATATGGTGAGTATCTTGATGAAGTTACCATATTCCTTGCACAAAGATTATCAAACTTTCAAGGGTAATCTGGGTGGCTTGCTACAATAAGAGCTTGTAGTATGGGGTTTTGTTCAAATATATCTTATATTAATCATACAAGATGACATGGTCACACAAGCATGATTGATGCCTATAGCCCTACAAAATCAAGAATAAGAGATATTCATCCTTTGAGACTTTAATCTCAAGATGGCTTTTTATTATAGTGGGTTGGATAGTTGTATTTTCAAGTTTCCAGTTAGGTAGTTCATGTGATAATTTCTTCTCAATGGGAGTCCTTCTACAAGGTGAACATGAAAGAGAAATAGAGAAATATTAAAGGTCTATATTTCTATTTTTACTTGTAGGAAAAGAGCATAATCTCCTACTTTAATGTTTACCCCAAAAACATTATAAATTCATGTTTATTTACTAGATCCATTTCTAATGATCAATTTAATGAGTCCAGGTTTATCATTGTCTAAACAAACAAGAGTACAATCCCCTATCACTAGATTACAAACAAAATTAGAATCTCAATTAAGTGTCTAAGAAATTGATTAAGGAAAATACATGGTTTATTTGTATCTCCTAAGGTGACCTACAAGAAAATTCATTGGTATTTTTAAGCATTTATCTTCAACAATCATCCTACAAATAATGTTAAGTTGTCAAAAATATCAAAATAGATCATGAAAACATCAAATTGTTAATTTAAAGCATCAAATTTCCATTAAAAACTTGAAATTGACCCTCTGTTCCCAAATGAAACTCTAGTTAGATAAATTTTCTTACTAAATGTGATCCAATTTACCAAATATGATCTAATGTCAACCAAGTGCAACTTAATTCCCAAATGTGACCCTCAATCAACTAAATGCGACTTAAATTCAAAATACAACCCAATTTTGATAGAATATGACTCAATTTCACTGAATGCATCTAAATTTATAGTGAGAGCATGAAAATTTTTAATTTTATAAGAAATTAAGGTAGAAATCCAGGGCTAGGCCCCATAGTGGGCACCAAAAATGTATGTGCAAAATTGTGATACTGCAAACATGTACATAACACTTCAATGAGACATTAATTTCAAGGTTAGTATTCAAAATTAATCAAATAAATAAAATAGCCTATGAAGAGCATCTTATTGCTTCCTAATTGTGAAGATTCTATTGATTAGTGAAATCTCTCTCAGAATTCATGTTTAATCTAATTGAATAGGCAATCACAAAATAGGAGATTCAAATTATGAATACATCTAAGATGAATTGTGAGGCAAATGATCTAGATTGATGAAATATAGCTAATAATTATGCAAATTTCTATGATAAAAATGCTAAACTCAATTGAAAAACATTTACTTGCACAAAATCTAGAGATGAAAATGCTTTGATCAGGGGTTTATTTATAGATTTCCAATTTTGAGAAATGGAGAGAAATTATTTAAATTTTAATTCAAGGATTGAGATCGAGACCCAATGAGTGGTTGAGATTAGGACCTTGAGTGATCCATGTAATTCAATACCATTGGATGAATCCAAATTGCTTTTCCTTTTGTGAGTTGAATTAGAAAATAGGATAATTAATTAATTCACATTAATTAATATCCCTAGTTAGGTGATTTATGTCTATTTATTTGATTAAATAGCTAGGATTAATTAAGGAGCTAATACCTTTGATGATCGATCACTAATCTTTGATTACTTGATGAATTATACAATTACATGTTTTTAGGCCAATTGCATAATTAAGATCGATATTATTTCTATTTGATACTATTATCATGATTTTGATCACAAGATTAGAGTTTAGGGATGATTTCTTTAACTGGAAAAATTTAGGTGGTTACACTCGATACTATATTTTCATGAGAATGTAAACATGATCCATTGATGTCCTTTATGTCTTGAGTAATATGAAGGGATATGAATACTCATTGCAGGTCACGTGATATAAAGGTCTTAGGATTTTATATTTGTTACTTTGTGTCAAAAGAAGTCCCAAATTATTTATTCCCTCTCAACTATTTATCTTCCTTCGGCATATATTAATTGACTATTTAGCCTTTGAAGTTGAATTTCTAATTTAAAATCATGGTTCTCGCCATCATTTTCCACTTATAAATAATATTGACATAAAATTTATAGCCAATTCTAAAATCAATTCAAGATAGATCATGATATTAGTCGAGCCCCTTATGGACTCATCTAAAAAATATTTCATTCCTAAATAACTATCTATCATATTTTGTTAGATTATTACTTGTAGTGCAAATTCAATGGATTATTTTAGATATCTCTTGATTTGACCCAAAAAAAATACCAAATTGATTATGCATAAAGCTCATATTTCATTGGCTATGTTCATATCTATTTTTCCATTTCACATCAAATAAACCATTCTTCTCAAACTAGTGCCCTCTATAGAATTCATCTCCTGATTTGATCAAGTACAAAAGCTTGGTAATGACTTGTGTATTGATTTTTATTTATAGTCATCCAAAGCTGGCCTCCAAATATAACATCGTATGTGTTGTGATCGTCCCTTTTTCTTATCAAGAGTACTTCAAATTTTGCAAATATTTGAAGTTCCAAAAGTGGCTCTATCTGGGGATGTATGCCCCATGTAGGCATAGAGAGAATCCAACTATCTTGGGTAGAAGCAGACCAAGTACTAGGTTCATTGGGCTAAGGAGTCACTATATACTTTATTTAGAAAAAATAAAATAAAATCTTATTTAATGGCCTTGAAATATAACACCAATACTTTCCCTCTATCAAAACCTACCGAGTGGTTAGTATGAACCGTGCCTTCACTTCTACCGAGTGCATGATGATGCCGAGTAATGCAGTGCACGCCGAGTATCAGAAAGTCACCGAGCTAGTTTGCAAGAACCGTATAACCATACTTGGGCCGACTTAGTAGCACTTATGTTTATTTGTCAAGCTGACTTTGTAATTGTAATTGTAATTAATTGTTTAGACTTTTAGATAAACAATGTTGTAAAAATGCCAAGATGTAATGAGTATGAATGTGAAAAAGAAAGAAAGGCAGAGATAAGCGAATTACAAAGGGCTACAGCAGTATAAGGAACAGCAAAGATAAATTCATCATAGAAGGTGATCAGTACATCAGCGAATCTCATTCAGCAATCCAGTTGCAAAGCAAGAGATCTACTGTTTCATCCTAACAGGTGAATCAGTACTAAAATCCTTTAACTGGGTAGACTTAATAGTCTTTTGTAAAATCTCTTTACCAAGTACATACTTCTTTTGTAAGTTTGTAAAAATCCTCTAACAAGGTGGACCTAGCAGTCCTTATTGCTCCTAGCAGGGCAGATCATCAGAAGTGATCAATTGTAAGCCTTAACCGGCCAACTTTATACTGCAGTACTAAAGCTTTGTGGGTTTCATCCCCACCCCAGTTTTACTTTCTTTTTGGAAGGTTTCTGGGTAACCAAATCTATGTGTCATTGTTGTGAATGCTTTTAAGTTTCATGCTTTCTATATGCATAAAGGATAAAGTAAACTATATGTTAATACATCTGTTATTGAAGAAAATTTGGAGTTACTGATTCACCCCTCCCCTCTCAGTAACTTGGTTAATTCCTAAATATTTCCAACAATTGGTATCAGAGCAGTATTGGTTCTCAAGATAAAGCTTAACTAGCTTGAGAAAAGATCTAGGACAATGGAGGTATTCAAACTGAACAAGGTGATTGAAAATGAAAAGCTAGATCTGGAAGTGGTCATAGCTAAACTTAAAGAAGCAAAAGAACATCTTTCCCAATCCCTAAGAAGAAGGAAGGAACTTGCAAATCAGATGAATGATCAGAATTACATTGAAGAAAAGATTGAAGATCTTTTTCCCTCAAATAGCTTAGATGAAGCAAACAATGCTGTCAAAGAACTCCTAGAAAAGAATGGGTCTCTGCAGGAAGAAGTGAGAAAATTAAAAGGAGAACAAGAACTACACTCTACAAGATTTTGTGAGATCTTAGAACAAAGAAACAAGTTGAAAGATGAATTAGATGGAAGGAACAATGAAGTCCAAAATAAAACCCTTCAGCTAGAAAACCTAATTGATCAGATCTCCCATACAAATGAGGAAATTCTGACTCTAAGTTCAAAAATAGAAAGCACAAGAGAAGAACTAAGATCTGAAAAGGAAATCAATCAAAGATTGGTGGATGACCTAAACACCAAAAAACAAATCAATGAAAGAATGTTGAAAAGCCAAGAAGACTTAGATCAGCTGTATAATTGAAATCTTCATAGGCAAAAAGGAAAAGCAGGACTTGGATACAAAGGAGAAGGTGAATCTTCTAAGCAAGGTACTCAAAGAAACCAGAAACCTACTTGTAATCATTGTGGCAAAATAGGACATACTTCAAATAAATGTTGGAGCAATGAAAAATCAGAATTCAATGGAAAATGCTACAACTACAATCAGCACGGTCACAAAGCAAATGAATGTAGGGAAAAACCAAGATTCAAAGGTAATTGTCACAAATGCAACAAAAAAGGTCACAAGGCATCCGAGTGCAGATCCAAAACATTCAATCCAGCAGAACAAATTATGAAAGCAATGTTTGGATGGGATTACAGCACCTAGTGTAGATGTCATTACTGTGGAGAACATGGACACATTGGCATGAACTGCATAAAACATCATCTAAGGAAAAGAGATACTACCATAAGATGCTTCAAATGCACTAAACTCGGTCACATAGTCAGAAATTGCATGAATGCTAGCGAAGTTGAAGATGGAAAGAAGAATGAAGCAACTAAGGTCAGGAAACAGGTAAGACAAAAGTGGATTCCTAAATCTACCGAGCAAACCAGTCCAAGTAATGGAATGGGTGGCTCTACCGACTCAAAGTAAATTCCAAGAGAGCACTGGAACTGTATTCTCATAGACAAATTTCAAGCAGTTCCAGAACCGAATTAAAAGATAGATCTAAATTGGCATACAAGATGCAATAAGATCACAGGAAGGTCGGTATCAGTTTTCACCGAGCAAGGTCGGTACCAGTCTTTACCGAGCGAGGTCGGAGCAATATGAATTCTCGAGTTCACCGAGTTGCAAAGTCTTTACCGAGCAATTAATTCTTAGTGGGTGACAGTCTGTCAAAATTCATATCCTAATTTGTACTGAGCATTAATGACAGAGTTGTAAACAAAAGGCAATAAATCAAACTCATTCTTCACCGTGAACTTTAGCACTTTGAGAGCAGAAAATTTCAAGAGCAATCCAGCGATTCAAATACTTTTGCATAAAGAATTCTCTGTGAGCTACCATGGCATCATCCAGCACTTCAACGACGAAAGGAACAGAAATGATAATCAAAGGGGAATGGAGCTTACCAGATTTCAAGCTTGTGCCCGCAATTGCAGCAACCCTAGACCCGAATGGAGCACAATCTCAGATTCCTCCTACGGTACTACTTGTTAACAATATTCGCAATCATTTCAATTGTGCAATTCAAGAAATGGGAAACCTAGAACTAGATATTGTGCATGAGGAACTATGTGTGGATGGTATTCTAAAACCCGAGCATAAACATCTAGAAGACAAGGGATTAGTTCACATTGCACATTTACCTCGAAACTTTCAGGAGAAATGGGTTAGATACATTCTTAGCTGTGTACATGATGGAAAGATTTGGCTTGAGCAACCCATAGAGATCACTAAGAAGATGATTCATCAAATCACTGATCTTCCCATGTTAAACAAAGCTAAAACTACCAAAACCCTAGGTCGGCCAAAACTGGAGAAGAAAACCCTAGCCGAGTGGGACAGTAGAGGCATGAAAGTAAGCAGCATTACTGATGCTGAACTAAAGTTTGGAACACACATCATTGCCCATAAAATATACAGTTCTAGTCGACAGAATAGTGTCTCCTGTGAAGCTGTTGACCTAGCATACAAAGTGGTCAAGAATAATCTATCATTTGATCTTGCAGATTTGTTGTTAAAATAGTTTAACAAGAACATGGAAAGCATTCAAACTTCCAAAAACAATCCATGTAAGTTTGGATCTCTACTGGTCTGTTTATTCTTCTACGTTCAGAAATTCTTCCCTTCTAAAGGAAAAGTAGTATGGAGAAAAGATGTGCCAGTTCTTTATGAGATAAATGAATATATTTCAGAAATGGGTGAAAATTTTGAGAGCATCATGGATAGTTATTTTGAGTCTTTCAAAGAGAAAATGAATGACAGATTCTGGATTCCATAGAAGTTGGTTGAAGATTATAAGGATGATATTTGTTTTATGGTGGACTGTGACAGAGTATACATTCAAGCAGCTAAACTGAGGATTGTACATGTAAAACCTCTTCCTTATGAGGTAAACATTGATGAAACAAAGAATATCATTGAATCCCTCCTTAATCAGCCTGCTAATCCCAAAGCTCCATATTTTGGAACATATGATGAAGCTAAGGTGAGAATTGAATTAAGCATAAAACTTCCACAGGCGGTAAATAAAGGAAAGAAGAGGATAGCCAAAATGCAAATGCTAACCGAGGACAAAGGAGAAGACACTGAAGAAGAAAAGGAAAAGGATGAGAAAATAGAGGAACCAGAACCTGCAAAGAAGAAAGGAAAGGTATTCATCACTAAGGCACCTAAGCCTCACACTATTGTATTTACAAGGAGAAGTGCAAGAGGTAAGGCAAACAAGGTAGACAAAGATATAATATTCAAAAGGCCTCCTCTAACCTTTCAAGAGAAGATCAAACTTTTTAGAGAAGGATCAGGATCTGGAGTAAGTAATATAAAATCTTTTAAATATGAAACAAGAATGGAAACAGAACAAAAGGAGATTGAAGATGCTGTCATTGAAAAGATGGGACAGTGGAAATACTCTCCTGATGAAATAGCCCCACAGGTTCCAACAGCTTTATTAGATCCAATAAAAATGAGATGGACCAATGCCAAGAAAACTATAAAAGACATATTTGATCAAACCTTGAGACAGTTAATGCCGAGCTTGAAAAATGATGAAATAAAGAAGGCATTGAAGGAGAATGAAAATAAGATGACACTGAAGTTCAATACTTGTTTGATTCTGATTAACAATATTGAATCAGTTGTGAAGGCTGCAAATGCCACATGGAAGAACATATACCATCTTCACCAACCGAGTATTGAAATAGTTATAATAAAAGACATTGAAGATGACAATGATGAACAGGAAGAAGCCACTAAGGTAGATGATACTGTGAGGATAGCGGTAGAAGTCATGGCATCACTTCCTACCTCTCCAGTAAAAGTTTCTACATCTAGCCCGGAGACACCTTCAAGCATGGTTGTGACAACTTCAAGATTTGTCCAATCACCTATAGCAACAACAGAAGTAACTACCATTTCTTCTACCGAGTTGCAGTCTCCTACTTCATCAAGTTTTCCAGCAGTAAGTATTCCAGTTTTTGATTCTACAAGTGTAAATACTTTAAGTTCTCTAGTAGACAGTATACCAGTCTCTATAGCCAGTCCTACTATGTCTACTGTCACTACTACTAAGGCATTAAGTACAGATAAGCCTAAGGCTCAACCAAGTATAAGATTTTTGGGCAAGAATATAGTAGAGGATATAGACCTAGATGAGGAAATAGAGATTCCAACATTGGATTTTGCAAATCTATCAGCGGACCAAATGCAAAATATAGGTGAAATCCTCCAAAGGAAAGCGAAGCAAAAGAAGCTTAAAGAGGAGAGAGACAAGGAATATAAAATCATTAAGGATGCTAAGGACATTTTGTCTGAAGCATTAGGTATTAAAGTAGACTCCTGTCAACATGTTTTGTTACAATTAGCAGAAGCAGTAAATAAATACAATGAGGATTCATCTGGGATAGAAAAGTTAGTTGAAAGAGCCAAGAAGAGATCCAACAATAAAGTTCTTGAGCACATTGCTCAGCACATAGCTATTAATCAAGTCGAATTGTCTTCAGTTTTGTCAAACATTGAATCTTCCTATTCGAATGTTACCTCTCTTTTGGCCAGACTATGCAATGTTGTCGAGTTCACCAAGGATATCAAGGATAAAATGAATAAAATTGATGAGGATTTGAAGATTAGCATATAGAAGCTGCAACTTGAACCAAGTTCAAACTCTACTCATCACATGAAAATCTCATACCTATCAAATACACAGTCAGAACTACTGAAAGAAGACACAAGGATCCGGTCCACACTGCTAGACATTCAGAACATGATCCTTCCCATCATGAATACAATGTATAAGAATATTGAACATTCCAAAACATTGATTCATGACAATCAGTTCTCAATAGCAGATCACATGATTGAACTCTCTGCAGAAGTCCAAATTGCAATCCAAACATGCAAGATTCTGTAAGAAAATTGGGACAGAACCCTGGCACTGATAATGAAGGTACATTCTATTTTTCTATCAAATTATGGATTCTCTCTGTAAATCACTTGTATATACACCTTTGGCATTTTTGCCAAAAAGGGGGAGATATGTATAGATATGTATAGAAGAAAAGAAGAAAAAGTTAGCACATTGAAAGGGGGAGATAATTTACAAAGACAATTTTTGAAAAATCAAAATAAATCTAAGCATGGTTCATGTATATAAGTTTTGGGCAATAAGTGTTTTTGTCACTAATGCCAAAGGGGGAGATTGTTGGCATTAAGCAGGATTGCCACTAGTGACAACACTTATTTGCATTCTGAGTGCAAATCGAGTAGAACAGTGCAAACCGAGTAGAACAGTGCAAACCGAGCAGAACAATGCAAACCGAGTAGAATAGTGCAAATCGAGCAGAATAGTGCAAACCGAGCTGAACACTGCAAACCAAGCAGAACAGTGCAAACTGAGAAGGACAGTGCAAACTGAGCAGGACAGTGTAAACCGAGTAACATTATGTCTACCGAGTCACCAGTATTTACCGAGTTCAAAACCTACTGAGTGGTTAGTATGAACCATGCCTTCACTTCTACCGAGTGCATGATGATGCCGAGTAATGCAGTGGATGCGGAGTATCAGAAAGTCACCGAGCTAGTTTGCAAGAACCGTGTAACCATACTTGGGCCGATTTAGTAGCACTTATGTTTATTTGTCAAGCTGACTTTGTAATTGTAATTGTAATTAATTGTTTAGACTTGTATATAAACAATGTTGTAAAAATGCCAAGATGTAATGAGTATGAATGTGAAAAAGAAAGAAAGGCAGAGATAAGCGAATTACAAAGGGCTACAGCAGTATAAGGAATAGCAAAGACAAATTCATCATAGAAGGTGATCAGTACATCAGCAAATCTCATTCAGCAATCCAGTTGCAAAGCAAGAGATCTACTATTTCATCCTAACAGGTGAATCAGTACTAAAATCCTTTAACCGGGTAGACTTAACAGTCTTTTGTAAAATCTCTTTACCGAGTACATACTTCTTTTGTAAGTTTGTAAAAATCCTCTAACAAGGTGGACCTAGTAGTCCTTATTGCTCCTAGCAGGACAGATCATCAGAAGTGATCAATTGTAAGCCTTAACCGGCCAACTTTATACTGCAGTACTAAAGCTTTGTGGGTTTCATCCCCACCCCAGTTTTACTTTCTTTTTGGAAGGTTTCTGGGTAACCAAATCTATGTGTCATTGTTGTGAATGCTTTTAAGTTTCATGCTTTCTATATGCATAAAGGATAAAGTAAACTATATGTTAATACATCTGTTATTGAAGAAAATTTGGAGTTACTGATTCACCCCTCCCCTCTCAGTAACTTGGTTAATTCCTGAATATTTCCAACACCAAGTACTAGGTTCATTGGGCTAAGGAGTCACTATATAGTTTATTTAGAAAAAATAAAATCAAATCTTATTTAATGGCCTTGAAATATAACACCAATACTTTCCCTCTATCAAAAATCTTGTTTTCATCACATCCCATCGATATCAATCTATAACTAATATTAAAACTTGATTGATAAAGTGTGTTGACACTTTATCTTATCCATCTATAATTATTACTATTACATTGTCTGATGATCTTCAAATCATACCCATACCCCTTCTAGTGTCTCATCTCATCATACAATGCACAACTATATGCAATATGACATCTTCTATTATCCACTTCTCTATTGTGCATAGATATACTCATCTTTGACTTAGAGAATATCTAGACCGAGTCCCATAGTCATTAATCATACCACGGAAAAGATTAATACATGACATGAAACTTGTGAGTGCCTAAAAACCAATGAATTCATTATTCTGATCATGACAATCCTAAAAAAGTGAATTCTCTTTTATGAGATAAGATTCAACTTCAAAGTCATCACACATGTTTAAAATGTCCTCTACATCTATATTGTTATCTAAAGCATCCATGGTGCTAAAGTCTAAAACATTACTTATTTCTTTGGCTACTTCCTTTGATGATGATACCATATTCTCAGTATTATATTGTCTATCCTCAAATCTAGGCATAATGCTCATATTGTCTTAAAAATATTTCATCCTCCTTATATAACGAGTTTGAAAATATAAAGAAATTATTTGCAGCCACATATTGACAAGAGACCACATTGTCAATTATTATTTCATCATACAAATCATTTTGCAAATTCTAGAGGTTATTTTCACAAGCACATCTTTCTTCCTTGTTTCGTTATCAATGTATTCTTCTTCACTACCATATTCATTTGTCTCATGTGATTATATAATATCTTGGTCATTTGAGAATGCCACATCTCCTTCATATAAGGAATTTGAGAAAATATTTTCAACTGCATATTGGCAAGAAGTCATGGAAATATATACTATCTCATTTTGTAAAAGAATTTAAAATAAGTTGAGAATTATATCCCACCTTCTTCTTATAGTAAAAATCCTCATAGTTAATCCCATCTTGAAGAAAGGTTGTCTTGGTCTGTATTGAACCTGTTAGGAATGGGAACATTGAGAGGGGGGGCAGGGGGGGTGAATCAGTGTTCACTATATTTGAACAATCATTTTACTTTACTCTTTAAACTTATCTAAATGATTAAGTACTAAAATGAAAATTAACATAAACAAGAAACATGAACTTAACACATAACACCAATATGGTTATGGGAAAACCCAAATAGGTAAAAACCCTGGTGGGAATTGACACCCACTAATAATCTGCACTAGTGTTTTATGATCCTTGTTAGAAGATCCTTAACCCTATTAGGAGTTGTCTTTACAATGCATTTAATACAGTGACCATGTCAAGGGTCAGACCCTGTTAGGATTCTTTTACAATTAACCCTATTAGGGGTGGGGACACACTTTCCTAGAGCTCACTGCTCAAGTGGTGAAGGCTACAACCTTCTGATCTTAGATACACACTATATCTGTTGGATGAACTAGTGTTGTGAGACTACTTGTCAGATCACTTCCTTCAATGCACTAATGCTTTGACCTCTTGCAAAGCTCTAATACATCTTAAAAAATCTTCACACACTTCTAGTCTACTTATCTCAACTCTATAACAACTTCCATGCTTATTACAAAGGGCGCATCTCATATTTATATGCGCTACCAAAACAATTATCTAGGTCGGCCTATAACCAATTACATACAACACTTCCAGATGAATTAGTTCAAGAATGTTTACAAACAAATTTAATTACATGTCTACAACCTAATTATAATAGGTGCATAGCCTTTACAAAACAATATTATAGTCGCTAATCAAATTACCAACAGTCAGCTCTATACACTGTTTTGTTCTGGCATTCACTAGCTATACCTCTTCAACTATTTGTATCTTTGTCATACGCTCTCGTCTGATCATGTGCTCTTAGAATTAACATGAATACATACATACAAGCTTAACTTCAAGGGTGCATACCATAAATCAGTCATATGCACGTGCGTTGATGCTCTAATCTACTAGCACTCTGTTGACTATCCAGTCTTCTGTACTTAGCCAAATACTTATCTTCAGATGATGTGTGTTGACTCCAAAATACTATATGAATTTGTTTCCATAAGGACAACACTATAACTAGTCATATATGATAGTATAGTCAACTTACCAACAATCTCCCACTAGTACATTTGACCTTCTTTTTCTACCATCAATTAAAAAGGTTTAGGTTGGTCGAATTATGGAAGGAAAACTTTCTTTTTTTTAAAATCCATGCCCATGTTGGTCAAAATTTTAACCAATACCATGTAGGTTGAAATAGAAATGAACACGGGAATAACTTTTTTTAAAAATATTTCATTTTTCATTTTATTTTTATGGGCAAATTAGATCAAGGGTTGCAGCATGTGAAGGAGGACTGCAGCATGCAAAGGATTTCCATCTTCGAAGAAGGTTTGGTTGTTGACTATGAGTTGATTCAATTAAAATACTTTATCTTGTCTTCTTTGAATTAAACCAAGGACTCCTTTTTGAATTGAATTGAATGAATGAACTTAATAACTCTATAAATCTATTCTTACAGCCGCGTGTTTTCAAGTTCATTATGCATTCTTAACTTTGCGAAGTTCACTAGTTTGTTTATACATACATATTCTGTCATGTGAAGGAATAGCAGTCGATTGTTACAATTCAGGTTATATAGTTCCATTATCATATTGCATTTTTTCAAAGTTTCATTTTAGTTCCATTAAATAATAGTGACTCTCTGATAGACCGAGGCATAACCAATATCTCAGCTTTGTCATGAAGTCCCGGCTCTAACTTGTAAATTCACCATGAGATTTCCAATGTCATGGATTGAAAGAAAAGTTAGGGTAATATTTGTGTATTTTCTAAACACTCAGAACTGAGGGGGTTGTTAAAATTTCTTCAAAGGTCAATACCCTAGTTAGGCGTATGTTATGAGTTTAACCAATGAAGCAAAGAAATGTTTGAAATAGTGTAATAACCAAAGATTTGAGGTTCACGGGCACATTGAAGAATTTTGTGATTGTATCCATTTTGTGTACCCAATGTTCGTCCATTCCAGATTGACCTAATCTAACTTGATCACTTAGATTTAGTGTCTCTATGATAGTTGACGTTGCTGGAGTAAAGTGACTATAATTGTATAAAGGATTCAGTGAAACATCCTAGAAACTAGAACAGTCTATATCGAAATTGGTCTCAATACATGTTGAGTAATTAAATGAATGAAAGACCACTATTGCAGGAATTGGTAGAATCTGAATGTTGTCTGCAACTTAATATTTATGAACATTCTATAAATGAGTAAAGTTATAATCTGAAGGGAAAAAAAAAAGATGTTAATGATCTATTGATAGTTGTTGAGGTTTAACCAAAGAAGTGCCACAAGATTTTAGTTCTTGTTAGAAGATAGTTTAAGAAGAGTATCCTGTTGATACTTCACATAGGAAACAGTAGTGTTATTTAAATATTTTGGTAACTACCATTCAAGGGGATTAATAGTTAGAAACACTACTCTGTTGCTGAAGTTATTCAGAGTTAAGGGGTATTGACAGTATTGTTAGAAACCCTTGTTCAATGTTCATCAGTATTTTTAGAATACCAATTTATGTTTTCTTAGGGAGATCAAATGCATTCCTCATAAGATAATTTCATTCCTCCTTATAATGGAAGGCATATTCCTAAGCGAGGATAGGTGAAAGAAGCCATTGCTTCATCTCTTGCTCACTTTCTGTCATTACCTAGTTTTCATTGCCCACAAGTTTGGCTGACATTCTTTATCTTATGAACTGAGTCTTTAAGAGAAACAAATGAGGAATTTGATAGATTGGTTGGAACCTTCTTTTCTTAGAATGCCATGGATGTATGATTAAAAAAATGAAAATGTTCTAATAAAATCTTTCCTTGTCCTTTCTTTTTCTAAACTTCAATTCATGTTGATTATTAAGCAATTAAAGTTTCTTTTTAAAGGGATGGTTTTTTTTGTCATTGATAACCTCTATACTTCTATATAGAGTTTTCCTTCAATGATATGCTACTTGCATTGAAATTTTTGTTTTGGCCACTTCGAGGAGTTGTGAGTATCAAGGAAATGTCCATGGTTAAAAGGGAGTTGTGAAACTGTTTGGAAGTCTAAAATGGAAATTTATTTTTACATAGGAGGAATTTCATAATACATGTCTAAAATCTCTAGTAATTATTTTTTCCGATATTGAACACGTGGAATTTGAGCGTGCAACTTCTACACTTCCACATTTGGGATATATATTTACTAGTAGGTTTCTTAGAAAAACTTGTAGCTCAAATTCATTTCTTGATACATTAGCATGAATTGATTTTCCCTGTTGCAAAGCTCATAAATACCCACATTTTAGAATGCTCACCACAATAACTGAATCAAAATTCATACCCTCTTGTAACAATTGATAAAATAGTGTGATTGAACAACCTGCATGTCCATTTTGGCCATATCAACAAATCATTGCAGTCCATGTTATTATTTTTTTGTTCACCAAGTTGTGGAAATATTTCATATACAAATCAAGTAGTGAAGAACCCACAAAAACATTTGATCCATGTTCATTCTTTATTATATGATAATGAATCTACCTTTTTGGCTGCAGAGCTAGGAAAGTTGCAACAACCTTGAGAACAAACGAATTGGTCAAATTGTCTGGGAATAAGCCTATTTTAAGTAGGTGTTTTCATGTAACCCATCACTTAAAAAAACATTCTATTTAAAAGTAACACTGTACTATTTATATAATTTCATTGTACATAAACAAACAATGAAAGAAAACTCTATACATGCTTATTTTTGTTTTGGCAGTCCCAAATAACACTATCTTAGTCTACTATCATTCCCCGTCACAATATCAGTCAGTCCAAGTTAGGACAATCCTTTGTTGAGTAGTAGTTCTTCATTCTTACAATTGATGTATTCTCATGGTAGAGTGGAAGACTTTGTGTAACAAAAAAAATGATTGGGATCTATCTATGAGATTTCTATTCAAAATGAATTGACTGGTCCAAGTTACCTCTGTCACTGCAGCAACCACACAAAATCAGTTAAAAAATGATTGTTAGGTATTGAAACAAGGATACATATATTTTTCATATATCTTTAAGTTGATTAGGGTCCCTTGGAACCAAATCATAGTAATGGAAATTGCATTTACATAGGCCATTAAGTCTCAAGGTAGTGATTGTCTTGTCTTAAGGTTGAATTACAGTCACAATCCAATTCGTTCCATACCATGTCAATCCACCTTAAACATTAAATTCATGCATGTTAGGGTCAATTCAAAGTTGTATTATCCATGATTGCAAAATTGTCTTGTGGTAGTGAACACATCATTAGAAACAAAATAAATATCATTCCATCTCCTCTTGAAAACATCTCTATATATTATATTGACCATTAAATCGTTGCTCTAATTGTTCCCTTTACCACTGCTACTCCTTTATACATAGTCACCATGATTCCTCATGCCTTCAATCTAATGCCTTCAATCTTTTTTTATCTCACAACTCATAAGGATTGATGTGATGATAGCCTCATGCTCTTCATTCCATGGTCTAAAACTTTTTACAAAACATGCACCTCTTGATGCTACTACCAACTTTTACTCTTCTCTTTGAAAGACAATATGACACCTCTCATTACATACACTATGGCCCTATAGCTGGCTGTCATATCAATGGGTAAGATTTACATCTTTTAATTTGACCATCTTTTCATCATGTAGTCATTATGAAAGTAGTAAATATCATCCCTCAAGCATTGAATAACATTGTTTTGAGGCACTCTTCTTGAACATGAATCTTTTCTTTCACAACACTATCATTCTATTTTGTAGAAACACTAACAATAGTCTCTTTATGGCATTTTTTATCACCACAGCTTCACATTCATGAAAATATATTAATGCTTACATCTTTGTCATGATATAGTACCCTAATTTCAATCTTTGAATATCACTACCTTTTAGAAACTGTCCCTCTTTTGATTTTTATGACATCATTCCTTACTGTGGCTATGAGCCTTCATAATAGTGTCTATTCTTTATTCATTGTGCTTTGCAATTATGCATGCATGACCTCTATTATCTCTTGATGAATATTATAAGAGTGTCTTTGTGACTTATCATAAACCATATGAATCATTATTTTTTATCACTTTATACCACTGTGACAGTGGATAAGCATTGAAGAAGAACTTTCTTTAAAGATTTCTTATCCACATTATTTTGGCATCCTTTTAAATCATGAATTGTTACACTTATCATCACCTCATCAAGCCTATTTGACAGTCAACCTCGTCTATAACTAAGAACTCAAAAGTGTTGTTTGTCATTGGGTCTAATCTTTGCTTACAAATTTGATCATGATTTATTGACATCCTTTTGATAGTCACTTCTCAAGAATCTTGGATGCATTTTTCCATTTGTAGTGTATACCAGTGCTTTTGATGCATGTTGAATGCCCTCCCATTTAGCTAGTGTCTCCTCTAATAGTCATCTTTGAATTTTGGCCTTTTCTCTCTACTTTTGTAGACAATGCCATTCTCTGCCTTATCATCTATGTCTACTCTTTGCTTTGACATAAATTCTTGGAAGTTACTTTGAATGTGGTGGATCATGTGTTCTACATAGTATCATTTTCTACTCTTCTCTTTTACAGTGACTGTCACTATTCTTCACAAGAGTGTTTTTGTCACTTACCATGACTACCAAAGATCTAAGAATTCAAAACTCTTAGAAACCCTCAAAATAGTAGAGATTTTATTTTTGAAAAACAAAAGATGTATCTCCCTGTGAACCTCAAAACCATGAATAATCCCTTGAAGACAACAGATGCAATATCTTAAAGAAAAGCATAACACTAAATAACTGATGCCTCTATCAAAAGTGTGAATATATGTTTCAACATAGTGAATGCAAGATCATTGATGGGAGAAGTAATAAATCATTAGAACATGCATTGTTAGTTAAATATCCATTCTAGATGTACACAACATGAAGTCATGATGGTAAAACCCTTTTTCCAAATGCATAGCCTCTCTTATTATCTTGTCTTTATCCTTGCAAGTGAGTGGTATTAACTGAAATTTCTCTTTGCCTTTGTGAAATGAAATGATTATAGTGGTATTTTTATGCTTATCCTTTAAAGGATTATAGTGGTATTTTTATATTATTTCTCTTTCAAGTAACCACTAGAGCTATTTCATATGCACAGGTAATGAACATGCATATTTGTATAAGCACTACTAGGAGCTTACCTTGCAACACATGTACTATTGTGAAATATCATCACAAGTCCATTTGTTGCAGGGTTGAGATCCCAGTAATGCTTGGTTGATAAATCTGCATGTTTTTCACTTGTGCATATACCTTCTCTGATCAACTCTTATATTCACATGTAGTATTGTGAACATGCATATTTTCTATAGTCGTAATGATTTTTCTTATTTCTTGTCTTTTGTCCCTTTTTTATTTCTTATGTCTATACTTGGTGACAACATTTTGAACATTTTTGACATACTTAAATGGAATACACAATACCAAATGATGAATGCTCAATTATTGTAATGGCAAAGCATTAAAACCATCCATTTCTAAACTTTGATTTAGTATGATAAATGTCCCTTTGTGTTGAGAAAATTAAAGTTGAGAAAATGGTATTTCAGTAATGATTTGTATCTGCAGGTTGCAAGCTAATCATCCTTCTTCCACCAGTGAGTCATTCCATTCAAGAAAGACCATGTCTAATGATATCAACGCACAAAAAAATAGGGAGACAATTGCTAGACTGTGGTCTAACTTAAAAAGAAAATGTGATGGAAAATTTTATTGTCCTTGCAAAATTTGTAAGGGGTTAAAGACTCGAAGATATCTAATCGAAACAACTGAGGAACATTGTAGGCAACATGGTCATATTGAAAGGGGAAATGAATTTCATCCATTGGTATGTATTTTAATAATTTATAAAATACATAAGACAAGATTTGATGATGACATCATGGTCATGGTTAATATAAGGTCATCATTTTCATATAGGTCAACCTCCCTAGGTTTCATGTTATGGACTATGACAATCTGGAGAATGTGGATTTCCAAATGAGGGAACATGGAGGTGTGAATGTAGAAGTAGAAGGTAATGATCCTATGGAAGAAGACCATGATGATGAAAAAGATCATGATGATCAAGATGATGATGATGATGATGATGATGATGTTGACGCAGACCTTGATGTACTTATTCTTGAGAAGGCACACGAGCCCCTATATGAAGGCTCCCAAACAACTATTTTTTTTTATGTATTGTTGTTGGTGAACTTGAAGGTTATGAATGGTTTATCCAACATAGCAATGACACGTATGTTAAGGTATGTCATCATTTTTCATTATTTTATTCATAATTCCCTTACAATTAACATTGGGTGAATCATGTAGCAATTAATATTCTTTAAATTAACAAATTATATTTTTGGTTGTAGGTTGATAGGTGAGTGTTTGTTACCACCATCAAACATTCTACCTTCCTCGTACCAAGAATTATCTGCCATTATGAAAGATATTGGAATGGAGTATCAAACAATACATGCATGTCCAAATGATCATATTATATATCATAAACAACATGAATTTGCAACAAAATGCCTTTTTTATCATATTAGTAGATATTGATAAGATCAAATAACAAAAAAGGTGCCTCGCAAGGTTCTTCGATTTATTCCCATTATTCCATGTTTGCAATGATTATTCAGGTACAATAGATTGGCACAATTTATGGATTACCATGCATGCAATATAAGTTGAGATGACATTATGAGAATGCCTACGGATGGTTCTGCATTTAAGAAAATAGAGGAAAAATGGCCACACTTTAAAGAACCTCATAATCTCAAGCTTTTATTGGCAGCAGATGGTGTCAATCTGTTTGGAGAGATGAGATCTAATTACTCGGTGTGGCATATTTTTGTTATCAACAATAACGTTCCTCCTTGGATGTCCATAAAGAGGGAGCACATAATGTTGGCACTGATTGTTCTAGGTATTTTTCATTTAATAGTCATCTAAATTAATTTATTATAAATAATCCATCAAAATGATCATAATAATTATGTAATGTTTTTGTTTATACAACTAGGTAAGTACCAAGTTAAAGATATCAATGTATACATTGAGCCCCTTATCGATGAGTTGATGGTTTTATGGAATGGGGTCACTATGTATGACATCTCTAGACCAATAGGACAAAGATAATTTCAATTACATGCAATGCTTGTATGGACAATACATGATGCCCCTAGGCTAACACATTTTTGTGGTATGTTCTCTTCTAAACACCTCTTTTTTGGTATGTTATAGTGCTAACACAAAGTTAACATATTTAATCCAATTATACATGATTTTGTAGGTCTTGAGACAAAGGGAAAATTTGCATGTCCTTTTTGTGGTCCAAAGATGAAATCTCATCATTCAAAAAGTTTAGGAAAGCAGGTGTTCAATGAGAATAGACAATTTCTCCACAGAAACCATAAGTACCAAATTACCAAAAAACATCTTTTCAATGGGAAAGAAGAGACTACATCAAAGCCATAGAGAATGACACCTCACCTATGGAAGTTGAAATACAATAAAATAAATCGTTGAGGTAATGTCATTCCATTTGATGGTTTTTGTTTGAAATTTATATTTTGATATTGTGTTTTATTTACTGATGATGTAATTGATGCTCATGAAGGTCGTCAAGGCATTAATGACCAACTTCCTAAAGGACTAAAAAGTTATGCTACACAATTTAGTAGGTTTTCATACTATGAGAAACTCCCAATCGTGCATTTGTTTGATCCTATGCATATTGGAAAGAATGTAATAGAGACATTATGGAAAATCTTGGATGGAAGGAATGACAAAGACAAAATTGTCAAAATTTGTAGTGACATTGAAAAATCCAACCATGCAATGAAAAATGTCATTCGATCAAATAACAATGGAGACCAGATTGATACAAGTTCCCTTAGTTGGTTATTGTCAGAGCAGCATAGCAATGCTATAAAAGAAGTCATAAAAAAAATACAATTTCCCACAGGGTTTGCTACGAACATAAACGATCTCATATCAAAGAAAAGTGAATTTGGGCTAGGGATTAAAACACATGATTGACATACATTTATTAAGGTAATTCATGTTATTTTTTATTCACTATATATTTGTAGACTACATGTAGTTTTCATTTCATTCTTTTATAAAATATTGATAAGATCATTTTACAAATATTGCAGTACATTCTACCTCTATCTCTCCCACACCACTTCACCAATAGTGTCAAATAAGTTATATATGATCTTGAAAAATACATGAGGTGGTTTTCATCAAAAGAAATCAATAAAGAAGATATAAAATATTGGAAGAGAAAAATTTCTCTTCTTATGTGTGAAATGCAAAAGTGTCTCCCTTCAACTTTTTTCAATGCACAAGAACACTACCTCATACATCAAGTTGAGGAGATTGAATTGTGTGGACCTATACCAAATAGGTCAATGTGGATGGTTGAGAGGCACTTGAAATTTTTTAAAGACTTGGTTTGTTAGAGAGCACATTCCGAGGGTTCTATGGTGGACGGATATATGGTATACTAGACCATGGTGTACATTAGTGAATATCTTTATAAGTTTGCAGCAAAGATCCATGTAGATCATATTTGGGATCTCAACTCCATTAAAAAATTCAAAGGGTTGTACTTGATGGAAAAAAGTAGATTGAGGAAAGTGAGAGGTAAATATAAGATGTTATTGTAGTTGATTAATTCTTATAAATATTCAATATAAGTTATTTATAATTGGTGTTTTTTTTTTATACAGTTGGTCGAGAGTGGGATGCAATACATTTGTATATTGCAAACAATCTTTATTGGATGATGGTATGGATTGAACGATGTCAATAAAATGGTTTCTCATTAACATGGGAAGGTGTTGCTTCATTGGTTAGAGAAGCTCATCGTAATGGAGATTCCAATGTTATGCCAATGGTAATTGATCTAGCATATGGTTTAAGAGGTAGAGAGGTACGTACAAATTTATAAATGATCATGACTCATACGTTTCATATCAACTCATGATGCAAATAATTTTTACACGCTTGAAAAATTGCAGTTCAAGCACCACAAAGCTATGTACTATCATGGCCACAAATTTCACATAAAAAAGTTGGATGACACGAAGAAAACTTGTGATTCTAGGATAACTGCAGTTTTTGAGGTCACCAATCTATCATCTAGAAATGACATACATCCTCAACTATCTCAAAATTGATACTATGGAATCTTGGATGATATAATTGAGTGTGACTTTAACTCCTTCAAAGTATTTTTATTCGTCATCAAATGGTACAGGTTATGACTGAATCAAAATGATTGAGATAGAACTATTATTCAACATGATAATGGATTTACAATGATTAATATAAGGTTGTTTGAGCCAGTTGGAGATGAGCCCTATGTTCTTCCAAGCCAATGTGAGCAATTTTTTTACTCAGAGGTTTCACATAAAAAGGGTTGGTCATTTTTTGTTAGACATGATCTAAGAGGAAGGCCGATAAAGTATAATGTTATGGAAGAAGAAGATATTGAAGATGATGAAGAAGCAGATGATGAAGATCAAGATGATGGTGATGATGATGATGATGATGATGGTGATGATGATGATGATGTTGATGATGATGATGATGATGATGATGGTGATGATGATGATGATGATGATGATGATGGTGATGGTGATGATGGCAATGATGATGGTGATGATGGTGATGATGATGGTGATGATGATGATGATGATGATGATGATGATGATGGCGATGATGATGAGATGGATGAAGAAGATGATCAATGACATGATTGAAATGTACAAGGTATATAGGTGATTTAATTATTTATATATATTAATATTGATTAGTATATATGTTTAATATTGATTTATTGATTTCAATTCTAATGATTACATATTTATTGTGTTCAATTGTAATGATTACAACATATGTGATTTATAATTACCAATGTTTTGCTTATGATGCTCAATTAATTACTACTCATACATGTATATATTGTGTTTGATTATCACCTTTTTTGCAAATAGGCAATTGACTATAGACATTGTCACCTCTTCTGTTGATGATCTTGCATTCCATATATAAGGTAAATTTCTTCATGTTTATGATGTTGCATATTATTCATGTTGTCTTCTAAGTTATTTGTAGCATACGTATCATGTAATTTTTAGCTAACTTAAGATAAATGAATAACATATGTAGGAAATTTAACCCCTTTGGTGTGGATCGTGCACAGTGACATGGATCAGTAGGTATAAGTCAATAAATAAACATAATTTTCTTATATTCTTCATGTTCATCACTGAGCACGTATATTATAAATAGACATATTATATAATCATATAATGTATATATAGACAAAGAAGAACCGTATAGACATATAATTATATAATCACTTTGAACTTAGTATATTTTATATCTCCCACGTATAGACAAAGAAGAACCATAGGTATGGGTCATGACTTGATTATTCTATATATATTATTTAAATATTATCAAAATTCTATTTGAAGCAGGGACGTGACAATATCTCATTTGATGGATTGCAGGACCCACCAAATAGGTACTTGTTAGATCTATCTAAATCGAATGAGGGAAATGAGGGAGTGGTAGATGAAAGTTCTACATGTAGTATGACTAAAATGGGGAGATCAACTAGAGGTCAAAAGATTAGAAAAAAATTTGATAAATGCATGCAATTTTTCCTTGCTAAAGGAGGGTAATGTTCTTATGATGATGAGACCAAAGGTGACATCAAGGTTCCCTTTCGGTACACACATATTGAGAAAGAATGGGTACCCAATAAGCTACCTCTAATTAACACTGATTTTTGTGTTAATGAGAGGATATATCACATAGCTCCATCCTCATTACATGGTTTTGGCCTATTTTTCATGGATGGGATAAAGGTATGTTACAACAAAGTTGTTGAATTGTTCAAGTATGTCGGTCTGTGTTACAATTACAATGATTGGATGCAGATTGTTCAATATAAAAAAGGTATGCGTAGGTATGCACTATCAGCAAATTATATACAATGGAAAAAAAAATGATCAAAGTAAAAGATTTGCAATGTACATTGATGGGAGACCAAAAGCAATAGGTAATATTGCAGGTTTTATAAATAGTACATGACCTTCCTCAACTAATAAGAAACCTAATTACATATTTGAGGTGCGTGAGGGATATCAAGTTTTTGTATGTGTGATAAAATCAATAAGTGCAGGGGAAGAACTGCTAATAGATTACCATTTAAATTGCATAGATACAAACAAAGTTACTATCATGAGGGTGGTAAGTACTATATACCATTTTATTAATAAGTTTTTTTTGCTAAGTCTATTGCTTATAGTTCTCTGAAGTTTTTATATTTAATCTTTGTCACAGGATGATATGGATCCCACACATGATAGAGGCCACAAGGATGCTCCTCCCACCCATTCTTCAGCAATGGTAAGCCTTATTGAAATTTTACAAATTAGATAGTTGAAAAATGTTATATTATTATGTTATTTTATTTAGGGTTTTGGAGTTTTTATGATAGTTTTACTGATATTCCTGTCATAATTTGATGTTTAGGATAGGGGAAAAGCACTTGCAACAATAGAGGTAATAGCTACCCCTTCTGATGATGATATCGCAAAAAACACCTAATATAACAATTATGTTGAGGAAAAAACTAAAAAAAATCAATTTAGAAATTATGAGCATTTTGGATGAAGCAAATCCAACTGAGATGCTGAAGTCGAGGCTATCTGAATTGATGGCACAAGCATGTCATTATGAAGTAAGCAGTAATGAATCTTTAGTTATTACAAAATTTCAATAAAGGTTTAGATTTTATACTCTTTTATGTTGTGAAGTAAAATATGTAATATGTGTTCTTGTTACAGGATCTTTTGGAAACTCAAGTACCTGGTCAAGGACAACGCAGTGAGGCTGATAGTAGTAGAGCTCTAGCCACCTCAGGTAAAATAATCCTTTAGTTGACAAGTTACAAGAAATGTTTTCTTTGGAACATTCAAAAAATTCTTAAGTTAACTCTTAATTTTATTATTTCAAAATGTCTTTGCTAACAATGTATTGTTCAGGTCATCAAGTGTAAGAAACTCCTCCTAGGAGGTCAACAGACATCCATCAGAGATTGCCAAGTGCAATTTCGGCAACAAGGAGCATGCAAACATCAACACCTTCACGGTCTATGCCTGGTAAATCCTTGTTTTGCTATATTTAGTTTTGTGTTAATTATGATTTGATAATTTGTACTTTAATCTTGGGTACATCACATAATGGATTAATTTTGTGGAGTTGAAGATACACCGGTGTAGTCTGCTATGCCAGATATGGATCAGAGTACATGTATTGGTGATAATTCACCATCATTTCCTAGATCTACCCGTCTTTCTAGTATGGGAGTTATGCAGACGTCATTATTGATTGACGATAATGAATTAATGCCTTTAAAATGTCCTAAGCTTCCAAGTACTTTAAAATTATTATTTTTTATATTGTAATATGCATTTACCTATTCATAAAAAATTTTGGAATGATTATCCCATGACATTTTTTGTAGGAAATGATTCATTTTATAAGATGCTTTATGACCTCGCACTAAAGATATTCAAGCCCACCATACATACAAGGTGGAACATCATAAGTGAACTAACCCTATCCCACTATTTTTTTTTCATATCATTAATTGGTACAATATTTTTCCTTTCATTCGGGTCTTTTCTTTTACTATATTCAAGGTACACAACTTTAGTTAATTTTTCTATCTAACAATTTTGTGTTTTTTCTTAATCAACTCATTAAAGATTTAGAGCATGAGTTTGGTAGTAATCTTTTTGAGGAGAAGAAAATTTTAGAAAAATCTTGCAAACATCTTAAGACTATGAGGGACTCATATAGAAAGAGTCTCATCCATAACCCAAAGTACGAGCGTCCTCCCTTTATTCCAGTGAGGGATTGTAATGAGTTCATTTTGGAAGCAAAGGAGAAAGGGGATGCTCAAAGAGGAATTACACCACCAAATGAGAGAAGAAGGTATGTAATCGTATTAACTACTAGTACAATGTAATAATGCACTAATTAGTGATCTTTATATCTATATCATCTAACATATTTCAAACTTTTCATAGGTTGCAAGACACATCAAAGGCAACAAAGGCTAGGCTACAAAAGATTGGGCAGCACAGACTTGGCTCTGGTGGATATTCCAAAATTAAAGTACAAATTGTAAATAGCAGTAAATGAATTGCAGAGAAAAATTATTTATAAAATGCAAATAATTTTGTTTAATCAAAAAATGTAGGGCTCTGAATTTAATTTAGAGGCCACAGTAGAACACAAAAAAATTGCCTTCAAGGAAGGCTATCAAGTCATCGCTAAATGCATATGCCAAGCTTCCACTGGCCCAACCCAATAGTCTCCTGCATCATGTGAATAGGTAAATATGCCAAAAAATATATTAGAAATTGAATACTTGAGCAACAATCTATTTGATAATAATGTGCATGACATTGCAATGCAGCCTCTTAATCGTAACACAGATCATACGCCACATGATGAAGCCCCTGATGTGCATCGTAGTATCGATGGAGGTGCTCATTTGCTATTTAAAATTAATTATGTAATTATTAATACAATTTAACATCTTGAATTGAACTTGGTATAACCTTTTTTGTGTATATTTTGGAGGATATAGAATGTCATGTTGAACAAGTGCCGGAGGATGTTCATAGTGATCACCATGTAGATCATGTGGCACATTCAAGTAAAGAAAATCTATGTTTTCTTCTTTTAAATTAATTATGTGTAAATTTAACTCATGACATAGTTGTTATTGTAGCGGACCCCCCTTTGGCACAGTGGCCTTTTGTTCCTAAATAGATGAGGAGGAGACATGCATTGCCATTAGAAATAGTAGAGGAGGGGAATGATGAGGACATTGATCTTCCTCAAAGAAATTACATGAAAAAAAATAGCAAGAAACCCAAAAAGAAATTATTATAATTAACATTTTTTGGTAATGAAAGAATGTTGTCTTAATGGATGTAATTTTGTACTAGTAAGTTGATGAATGATGTGTTAATGAATTATTCATGAATGTTGTGTGTTAGTGAATTTTATGTGTTAATGAATTATTCATGAATGTTGTGTGTAAATGAATTTTATGTGTTAATGAATGTTATCATGTGATTATAATGATTGAATGTTATATTTCAAAAATGGATGAATGAATGAATTTTATTAGATGTTAATGGGGAATTTAGAGTGATGTTAGGGGGGGGAGGGGCCAAATGAGCTTACACCTTCACGTGGTTGGCCTTGTTAAGTAGAGAATTTTAAACTATTCTTGAAACCAAGTGAAGCTCAAAATTTAAAGATAAGCTTAGAGTTAATAGTGACAGCCAATTAGCAAGTCGAAATGAAGTTCATCGTTACAGGTATCTTGCATTCTCAATGTTTGGAGCATTATTAAAACCATTGTTATAAACATTTATTACTATTATGACCTCTAAAACATTTATCATTTCTTGGGACAGTGCTTTAACATAGTTCCTAGATAATTGTGACTGATTTTTTTTATGGCCTTCGACCGATCTTGTTGACTTTGCTACATCAAGAATGGTGAACAACTCATCTTCCTCATGGATCTTTTTATTTCATTGTTTTGTATCAATGTTTGTTTGCCATTGACTTTGTATAGCAAAACCCTTGAACAATCACTATTTTTTCACTTCCATTACATCTTTGTCCTACATTCATTGTTATTGCAACATTACTTACTACTGTTCTTACTACACTCTTCACATTCTAAAACAAATCACTATTTTATAACCTTGAGCACATCTTTGTTCTTTGATTGTGAATACCACAATGTTCTTTGACAATGTACACATCACTATTTTTTGAAACTCTTTGTTCATTGTCAATCTATCTATAAACACTGATTTGTTTGTATATGTCACTATCCTTTAATCATTGAACCATGGGAATGATGAGGACATTGATGAGTTTCTTGTCCTTTTGACAATGACTATCAATTCTCAACTAATGAAAATTTAAATAGCTAATTAATGAATGGTCTCGTATTATTACCTTTTTAGTTTTTAAAGCACAATGTCATGTTTTAATATTGTTTAGTTTTTTTCTTATGTCAAAGTATTCTTTTACTATTCTAACATTGCTATATACTTGTGATTTGTTTATCTTGTTTCTTTTCAGTCCTTGGTGCACTTGGGGAAAAGTATGATGAGGCAATGAGAAGAAATGATGTGAGGGAAATTGTTGTTACTGGTATGTATGCCCTTTTAATATCAATACTCAATTTCTTATTTTATATTTCCAAAGGTTCATTGCATTACATGATCTATCTTAAGTTTCCAAATCATTATGTTTGTGAAGTCTTGTCATGCTTGTATTTCAACGCCAAAAGCACAACTTGGGTATTTCATACTTGTACTATGATATTAAAATATTAAGTAGAGCCTCATATTCATAATTGCAAGGTTATATTGACATATCAGACACAACACTATATAACATCATTGCTATCATTAGAGGGAGGTTCATTGTATAGCTTATATCGATACTTCAAGAAGAGAAGAGATCTCTATGAATATCTACAAATTGGAATATCTTAACTTTGCATAATTCCTAAAGTCATTAGATACAATAGTGATTTAATATCATATCCACATTATTATTTGTAGATTATATATATTAATCCAGATAATCTTACCATTACCTATATATAGACCTAATCACCTTACATATATCCAATTGTCAAATTAGAGATAGAAATGATATTTTCATATATATCTTATCAATTGGATAAGCTTAACATTTATAAGTGGTATCATAGATCATAATTCATAGTGTTAATTGAGACTTGGAGTGATGCAAAGCTTGACAACCAAAGGTGAATAGTCACTTGCCTGCATATAGGCTATGTTCCTGTTGAGTTCAAGGTGAGTTAGGTCTCTTTGAGGCATGGAAAGAGGTCTTCTTTAAGGCTTCATAAACTTCCTTCTTCATTTAAGTCTTTCCTATGTTGAACACTTAATGATACTTCAGTCTTTGCTGATCTGGAAACCTTCTACAACTTCTAATGGGTAGAGACACTATGTGGCTTCTCTCCAGATTCAATTTTGCAAGCTAACTTTATTTTCGTAACCCTTAGCACAACATTCTGTAGGGGAAAAGATGCAGACATATTACCATGTTACCTGGCATACTCGAAGCTTCTGCTTTTTCTTTGTCAATACAATGTATGCCAACACCCAAACCTACTGTATGGGATGATGCATTACACAACTCTTCTCTCTAGGACACATTATCTCTTCAAAGCCCAACTTAGGAGGGTATTCACATGTAATTTGAATCTTTTCATATATGTTTGTCCTTTGAAATATTGTCCTGCATTCAATTTTACTATGTATAAGGTTTTTATGTGTGCTTTCGAAAAGTTTCATCAACATTTTACTCTCTTTCTCTTTTAATTTGTCAAGACGGGCCTATACATCTCTGTCCTATAAATGGACTCCTTTTATTCATCATGACTGGCCCATTAACTTCTATCATAATAGAATGTGTCAACATTAAGACTGCTACTTTGAGATTTTTGTACTGTGGTCTTAAGGACTATGTACTGATTACTTGTTTACTACCCCCTTATTATTCCCTATTATCACCAGACCCACGCTCTTGTTGGTCATTAATATCATTGCTTTCTTTATCATTCTTAGCTTAGACAGGGCTACTGAGTCAACCTCAAGTAAGGAGGCTTGAGAGAACATGTCTTATAAGGAAAAATAGCAAGATCTCAATGTTATCATTGTCATGTAGAAGCTCTATTTCTATTCTTCTAGTCTTCATGGACAGTACTATGAATTTTCATTATCAATACTCTTGCACCTACATCATAGAGGAAATATGTCTCTTGCTTTTGATTTTGCAAATTAATTTTTTGGGTTTCATAAGTTATCTTAAAAGTGGACATCACAAAGAAGTCTAGGTCCAAGACGTGGAGGTGGGACAACTATATCCATATCCATAGATGAGGAAGAATTTGAAGGGCTTCCAAAGGACAACTCAAAGATCATAAGGATTTACATCTAGGTAGGGACCCCAAATGGATGTCCATGTTGATTTCCACTGGGGCCAAAGTTCCACTCTTGGGCTTAGATAGGATAATCAAAGATCGTCTATTGTGATCATCTCGCCAATTCCATAATAATGGTTACTGAGACTTATGAAATGAAGCTTGGATAGGGAATGCAGACATGAGCACTGCACTAGGTAAGGACCCCAAATTTCTACTCTTGGGCTTAGTGTGATATAGCTTCAGGTAGACCTATTGTGTTTCTTCTCTCATGTATGGTTACTAAGTCTTAAGGAATGAAGTATGGATAGGGAAGGTAGATACAAGCACCCCGCTAGGTTAATATATTAGATGTAGCCATACATTAAGTTAATAATCAAATGACTATTGAATAAAGAATTGAGAATATGATAATATGCTTTGGTGGTTGTGGGATGTGACAAATTGAGAAAAAATCATTGAGTGAGTGGCCATTAAAACAAATATAGGATACCTCAAAATTTTAATTGAAAAATGCCAAGGAGCCTCTGAAACTGGCTCTAAAAAACTTGTCAAATGACCACCTGGGGCCATGAAAACAGACAGATCTATAGGATTCTGATATGAGAGTATGACCCCAAGACAACCTTTCTTAACGCCTTTAGAATTAAGAAATATTAATATTGAAAGTCAAGTATTTCAATTATTTTGCAACTGGACATGTCAACACATTCAAACCCTGCCAATAAAGTGCTCTGAGAAAAATATTGAAAGTGAGTCGGAGAGATCACCAATTGGCACACTAATTCATTTAAGTAGAAGGAATAAGTGTGCAAAAGGGATTTGGCTAATTCCATTTTGGATGTGAGATATTAATGGTTGAAGATGACCATTCTGAAACTTCTTGAAACTGTATTTGCAAAACACTGTAAACTGACTTGAAATTGGCCTCTTAAAAATAGTAAATCACCTCCTAAGACTCTGAAATTTTTGATGATTGTGAATTTAGATGCCTAGAATTTATTGAATCAGTTCATTCCTTATGGAAATCATCGGGCATCCAAATATTTAGATCCAAAGTTGGCCTTTTGAAAGACTTATCAATGTGCATTCTAAAAACCAGTAAAAACTACATTCGGATTTGGTCTGGCAAACTGAGAAAATGTATTCACAAGGATCTAAAAACTGACATGGGTGCTGACACATATATTGGTAATCCATAGAAACAATCACTTTTTCACAACATTTATATTGACATAAAATACAAGACCCCAAAGTGGGCTACTAAATTAAAATTGAAAGTGAGCACAATGCAGATATATGTGAACCACTCAAAATGGGTACCTCAAGTGGGAGGTTGGAGATGATCAAATATGTTCAATGAAAAGGTAAGAACACATTTCCATTTCCAATCTACATAAAATTTACTAAGAATTTAATTCATATGCTCTCAAACTAGGCCTTTCAAATAGGTTTCAAGGGTACACTTAGATGCCTTGGAAAAAATTTATATATAGGTGCACTCTAGGCACCAACAAAACTAATGTCCAACCTAGATATAAGATCCTTTATATTCATACTTAAACCTCATAAAAGAATATCCAACTCAACCTATGCATGATCTCTAAGACCAAACAAATCTCACACTCTAAGCCCCCAAGAAATGGAATCTTTTTATGATAGGCACATCCTTTAAAAAAAGAAAAAGGTTGTAAATCGGGATGTAAATCTCCTAAATGAGAGAAGATCCTTACGTTAACAAAATAACTACATGAAAGAAAGGATGGCATGTGACAAAAAAATACTACACAATTGAGAGAAAGTGAATCCTTAGAAATGAATAATAGATTCAGAAATGAAACCTTTACCTCCAAGGGTGCAAAAAAGGGAAAAGATAACCCATTATAAACCCTATAGTATTTCTAATGGTATAGAGATGCATGGTAATATAATGTATAAAGATGGAGAAACAAATGTCAAAGATACAAATACTTGGGAACCAATGACAATGCAACTTTAGTATATGTTGTTGTTATAGAGAAATTGGTTAGAAACCCATCAATAATATATATAATTTTTTTAACCAAAAATTATTATTGGTCACTTTTATGACATTTTAATAATAGTTATTTCAACGAGAATGCTATGTGTTCGACGTCAATTCTGACCACATGTCATTGCAAGAGAGACGAAGTGTGTTTTATGTTTCGATGAGAATGCTATTTGTTTGATGTCGATTCTAACAACATTATGGACCCTGATTGGTCACAATTTCGATGAACGTTGGTCACATAGATAAAATATTTGATCTACAATTCTTCCAGGTAATTTGGTTGGTAATTCAACCACTAAGGAGGTCAGAATTTTGACGATGATTTTTTTGGTTATATAATCAATGAAGAAAAGTTTGACAACAGTTTTGGTTGTCTGTTTGACCAATGGGTATCAAAAATTTGACTAATCCTCATCGAAAAACAAGGTAAAATTTACTAATGTCCCCCTTTTTCATTGATGGTAACAAAGGAATATGGCATAGTTACTAACTGTACACAAAAATCTTTATCATACTCTAACTTATATCTCCCTTATACTTTTTACTATACATCTTCTTTACATATGTGACTCCATATTCTATACATACTCCCCCTTTGACATTAATGAAAAAGGTGCTAAAAAACTGAATCTCTACAAGTACTTATAGGGAAAGTACATCTGGATATGCTATCTACAACTTTTGGATCTCTTGTTTCTATAATGCAATCAATGCATTAACAATCTATAGATGGGTGCATAATGCATATTGTAGCGTCTCCATCTTCTCCAAGTCTATGATAGGACCTTGATCATATGTCACCATGGTGGCATCAATCTCCTTGATATTCTGATTAAGTATATCTAGAGAGGGCACAAGAGCATTCCTAAGATGTGTCTGCCTTGCCCTTATCTTTGACATCTCATTTTCTATCTTTTCTATCTTTTTGATCTTTCCTTGGTACACATTATTACACATGTTGAAATCTGTGGAGGGATCATTCACTGATTTCTTAAAATTTTCTATCATTGCCTCTGCCTCTTGGATTTTCTTGAAATGACCATATGTCAACTTATCCTGATTCATATAGTCAACAATAATCTTTCTGCCATTTTGCTGCAAATTCCTTCAAGGATGCTTGACCAATCTTAAGGGAACTTAGGTCAAGTGCAAAGTTGCTAACCAATTCATTTAGCCTCTTCTTCATATACTTCTCTTCTACAACTTGAATTGCAGACTCTTCCAAATTAGAAAAATTTGTCTTGAAGGCTATAAGGATGTGGCTAACATCATCAACTGTATTGACCTTAGACACTTTATTGTCTGAAGGTAATAAACTATTCAATATGTTGACTGATTCAACAAATAAGGGGTTCCTCATCACCTATTTTTCCTTTGCTTTCTCCATGGCTAAGACGCTGATCTTGATCAGGTCTTCTTCTCCCCAAGAATCCAAACTAGTGGTGTCTGGTGTCAATCTTGACAAAAATGATATAGAAGGAGTGATAGGAGTGCTATCCACTACTTCTTTCTTTACTCTAATTGTCATTTCAACAAATAGCTCATCTATTGGTTCATTTCCTTTTACCTCTTCTTCTCCTTTTTCTTTCTCTTTCTCTTTTTCTTTTTGTGTTTCTTTTTCTATCTCTTCTTCTTTATCTTCTTGTTGTATCTTGGGTGAATTGCCACCACATAGTGTTTCAGCCTCTTGTGTTCTTACAAAGGCCTCTTCGAACTTGTCCAAGTCCTTATCTGTGGCCGTCATGGCTATATCTACATTATCAATGATGATAGTGTTATCCTTTTGTGTCTCTGTCATGGGCGCTGACTTTTCTACCTCTATAGGAGTTTAAATTATAGGCACTAAATCCTGAGAACTAGTAAATGGTACATTTATGGTTTATGACTCCTTGGCTACCTTTGTGGGTACTTGAGCTATGGGCACAGTAGGTGGGTACATGTGCCTCTTTAGAAAAACTTTCTCAAAAGCTTTCATTGTTTCCTTTCCAACCAACTCATAGTTCTTGTCCATGATATGTAATGTTCTTACCTTGGTTCTGAGGTGAGGTTTCACCAAATCTAACAAAAAAGTTTTCTCCTCTAGAGAACATACTAGGAGGCTTTCATCTAGAGTATTTTCTCTTATCCTTTGATCCTCTTCAATGGCCTATCTTTTTAGGAATTCTAAGATATTCCACACATTGTCTAGAATCATTGTCTTTACTTCTAGGACTATCCTTTTAAACTTCAACATGTGTTTGATAATCATTCCATGAAGTTTTGATTTGTCAATTTCACTATACTTCTCATAGAATTTTCCTACTTTATCAATCTTTCCTTCATCAATGATCCTTGTACTCAACACACTAAGACTTGGTTTGAAACCTACTTCTAGAGGTGCTTGAGTATTCTTCATGCTTCTTGTTTCTCGCGAGGATGGATGACCTATGATAATTTCTTTCTTCCTCTTAGGCATTGCCTTATACTCTGGAGGAGCAGTAAGGTCAATTCTTTATGTGGACATAGGAGGGGAAACATCATATTTTTCCTATTTATCCTTAGGATCTTCAGATTTCTCAATCTTGACCTTCTTTAACTTGGGATCATCTTCCTTTGCTTCTACTGCTGATGCGCTCTCAATTCCCAAAGAAATATTTTCTTGTCTTTCATTTTCAAGGTCTTCTTGAGTTACTCCATGAATTCTAAGGATCTCAAAAGTAACCTTAGCTACTTTTCTTTTAGTTGATGCATTGTTCAAAATAGCATCAAATTCTCTTGTTTTCTCTTCATAAGTCCCCCATCTTGGTTCATTAGGGTCCTTAGGGGCTAATAGCAATACTTGTGCATATGCTTCTAGGAATTGTTCATCAACTTCATATCCAAGTGGATGGATCCACTTTGTTCTTGGCTCCACTGCTTCCATACAAGTTACATTAGTTTCTATGATAAAGAAAATTCTATCTTTGTACTTCTCAACAATTCTTTCTAGAATCCTATATCTCATCTACATTTTGGCCCTAAATCTCCTCAATTCTAGTGTCATGTAGTCCTTTAGTGTACTCTTAGTAGTTTCCTTAAATGATATATGTGGCATTGTAGGGATACTCTTGTCCAAATACAAATCTAACACCTTTCCAAGAATGTGGAAGTACATGTATATGATCAAAGACCCAAACCTAAATATTTTGGTCTTGTCATGTGTAACGGATTTGATGTTGTCTATCTATTTTGCACACAGGATCTTGTACAAATTAAACTCTCCATTTTATCTCACAACTCTTATTGCTGCAAGAATTGTGGCTGCTAACACACTGTTCACTTTGCTAGTGTGTTGAAACCTATACCCTAGTATCATAGACATCAATTTGATGTCTTTTTCCTCTATAGGCTCTATAGTCATTCTGCACCTATCACTTCTTGATTTTCATATTTTCTCAACAAGTTTTCTCACATCCTTGCCTATTGGAAGAATGATGCCTTTCTTAGAGAGACCTGTCATCTCATGAATTAGGTCTCATGTAATCCTTACTGGAACTTCACCTATCTAGAATAGGTCATCATGAATTCTGCTAAGAAAGATCTTTATCCACTCAGACTCATACAACTTATATGTCATAGCATATTCAACTATGGGATGGTTCTCTAACTGCACAAATTCATCAAGGAAGGTTTTCTTTGGTTTCATCATGGTCTCAATGTGCGCTCTAATTCTATCAAGACCTACTAGATCCTTCTTACATTATATGTATGCACGGATGTCTTCGACATGCATAACACCCATAGGGGTTCGGGAGAATGCACCTTCTAAGTCATCTAGGGTAGACTTAAAGGGATGTCTCTTGAAAATTTATCTCTTCTTCTCCGCAACATCAAACATAATAGGAGTAGCCATTACTTACTTGTAAATTGCTTCACAAATGGTTTCTGAGAACTTGTGAATCGTCGCAACGGATTAGGGCTTTCACAACCGATCAAACACACTTCTTCGTTGGTGAATCAAGCTACAATCCTTCACAATCAAATGCTAGGGATTATTTTCTCTTCAATCACTCAAACTTGAATGAAATGAGTAATTTGTAAGTCTCTGTGTACTTAAAAGTGAAATTTCCGCCATTAATGCTTGTCGCATAAACTAGACTTTCATTGAAAATCTCCATCTTTCATTCTTCTATCAATCAAAAAGTGTGCTCTTGCACACAGCCTCTATAATTCTCTAAAAGGTTAAATCCAAAGGCACATGTATACCATCCGTGTAGGGTTCTATAGCTAAATTATATCCCCCTATGACCCTGAGGGTCATTCATCCAGATGTAGAGGGTGCATCCACTATGGATGCATCCAATACATTCTCATCAACTTTATCCTTCTTCACCTCTGACCAAATCATGCTCACATCTTCTGAAGCTTTCACAAACTTGACTTCTCCTTCGGTATCCAAAATTGATTCTTCTGGCTTTTCAGGGCTTTCCTGACTCTGCATTCTTGATCTACAAAACTTAGAGATGTGTCCAGCCTTGTTACAAGAGTGACAAATAACTGGAGGCCTTATATTACTCAGTGCATTGACATGGGTTACCATTTTGCAATGTCTAGCTAAGTGACCATTATAGTTACATATCTGACATGTAACATTCTGGGAACTTCTTACATTTGGCTGATTCTGATTTCTCTGATTATGCTGAGTCTTGTTCTTCTGACTTGTCTTATAATTTGTAGCTCTATGACCAAATTTATTGTATGAATAACAGTAACCATTGAAAGGTCTTACCTCTTTACAGTTCCTTGCTATATTTCCATGCTTGTTCCATGCATAACAAGTTCAGTCTACTAGTTTGCACTGATCCTAGGATGGTTCAACTTTATCTTTAGTCTGATTTTCAATCTGCTTAGCATCTATAGTGTCTTTTGGTGCTTTCCTTCTTTCTCGCATGTTATCAATCTGATTTTGTGCTTCATTGAATCCAATGTCACTGGTATCTCCTTTAAGCTTCTGAGCATATAACTGAGATTCTATCAAATCCTTTCTTGTGTGTAATTTATCAATGTGATTCTTTGCCTCTTTTAATTCAGATTCCAACTTTTCTTTGTTGTTTCTTAGCTCCAATATTTCCATGTTTGCTTGCCTCAATTCTTCATTCAGTTGAAGGTTCTCTTTGACTTTTTCATCACATACTTCTTGATTTTTAGTTAGCTTATCATCTAATTCTTCAATCTGATCTTTTAGAGATGTGTTCTCTTCATTTATCTTTTTGATCATGATCCCTAAATCACTGGTAGAACATTCTTTTAAATCTCTCCTTAGTATTTTGATGTCTACTTGAGCATCACTGAATTTTTCTTATAGTTCTTCAATTTCTTTTTTAGATCTGTCAAGGTCTTCAAGACAAGCTTCAAGATTCTTTTTCAGATGTTTCATTTCTATCTTGTCCATGATCACCTTAAGTGGTTAAACTTCTTTGCTGAAGACCAGAGCTCTGATACAAATTGTTAGGAATGGGAACACTGAGAGGGAGGGTGAATTAGTGTTCACTATATTCAATCTTTTTTCTTTACTCTTTAAACTTATCTGAATGCTTAAGTACTGAAATGTGTTAGAAAGTAAAGATCCCCAAGATAACTGAGAGGGGGGGGGGGTCAATAAATTATCTGATAATTTAACCATTCAACTACTTTAAATAATATAATCAATGTAGTAATCAACCATAGAAAGATAACCATACACAATTGCACAATAACACAAGATATGTTGACTAGGGAACCTCTTGAAAAGAGTAAACCCCGGTGGGAATGATGCCCACAAAATGATGCACTAAAATGAAAGTTCCTTGTTAGAGGATGGACCCTGTTAGGACTCTTATGAAATACATTCAGTACATATAAATCCCTGTTAGGAGATTTTGAATCCCTATTAAAAGATTCTAACCCGGTTAAGAGTTTATGGAAGACAGAAGGACCCACTGCCCAGACAGCTTCAAGGTAAGATCTTCAAACCCACTGTCCAAAAGATCTTAGAATTATTCAACAGAATAATATGAAATATATTACCTCCTTCATACTATGCCAAAACCACACTCTCTACTACACAAGATCACAATTCTAGATCTTTGTACTCACAAGTCTTCCTTCATCACTGAATTAGCTCTTTTCTTCACTTCATGCATATATTCGCATCTCAACTTTCACAATTCAATCCTCACTACTCAATTCTCTTTTTTTACAATTCTCTTTTTCTCAATTCTTATTACAACAAGGAAAACATTCCTTCTTATATACCAAACTCAAATAATTACAAATGAGTCGGTCCTCAATTACAAAATAATAATTTCTACACGCTACACACAAAATTCACATAAAATTGTTGGCTTCCAGATACTATAACTTTCTCCAAACATATCCTCAAAGTTTTCACTATGAACCACATCATCATTAATGAGTCTCCAACATCCCTTTAACTACACAAAATCAAATTCCATCCCAGCTAAGAGATATCCTCCGATTTCTGAAAATCGCTACACAGAAACACAGTCTAAACACTACTTTCACCAAAATGCTCATAACTCTCATGAATGAATGCATTTCTTTTTGCACTGTTAACCATAGGTTAATAACACACCAAAGAACATACCATCAACTACACAAAATCCAATCTACAATACAACATGTGTGCAAAACAAAATTGTACCTACTTTCCTCATGATATTCAGAATATCATTGTGTTGACATCAATGACAATCCAAGTCATGAATGCAACAACACCTGCTACATAATGACTGCCAAAATACTTTGCATTCATTCCTAAAAAAATAAACATTAACATAAACAAGAAACATGAACTCAACACATAACACCAATATGGTTACGAGGAAAACCAAATAGGTAAAAACCTCGATGGGAATTGACACCCACTAATAATCTGCACTAGTGTTTTATGATCCTTGTTAGAAGATCCTTAATCCTGTTAGGAGTTGTCTTTACATTGCATTTAGTACAGTGACCTTGTCAAGGGTCGGACCCTATTAGGAGTAGGGATAACTTTAAGAAACCCCCTTTTAGGACAAAGTGTAAAATCTTGGCGAATCGTACATTATTTTAGGGGGGAATTTATTTTAATGCAAGTGAAAAAATTTTCAAATCCATGATTTTTCATAGTTTTTATTGGTGATTTTTTCCTTGCTGAATGAGAATTTCATAAATTGCTGGCGAATAATTTTCTTTTGAAGTAAAAAATTATAATATATGAGGAGAATAATTTTCATTTCAAGTAAAAAATAATAATATATGAGGCGAATGATTTTCTTTTGAAGGGTAAAAAAAATATTTCTATTGGTGAATTTTATGTACCATTTGAAAACTTATTTATTTTATTGGCTAATCATTCATTAATTATGGCAAAAAAAAATATTTTGCTGGCGATTTTCAAAAGATGGGAAATATTTTGTTATAATACCTTAGACTAACATACTTAACATACATACATTATTTTATAATGTTAAATATATTATTTGATACCGTCTGATGATCCAAGATCAATGGTTGAAGTTTAATTTTGGCCCCAATTTCTTGAAGGAAACAAAGTTGTGGAGGAAGTCACTAGAATGTTGACACGTATCAAATAAGGTTTACTTGTCTGCAAACTATAGTGTACACATGTTGGTATCGATATTCACAGTTCTATTACTATAGTGCAACTTGTAACCTCTTAAATCGGTAAGCAATAAATGCCTTGTCACTGACAAGCGACATTCTTTAACTTGTCACGTAGAGTAGACACGCACCACTTCCAAATCCGTATAGATGCTATAACCGATATCTGACATCTTTTGCATTTATGGGAAAGATTTACTGCCAGATATGAAAGATTAAGTCCAAAATTTTAATTTCTCACATGTATGCATTTAGGGGAAAGATTTACATGAAAGATTTAGAGGCATGTTAAGGACAATGGATTTAATACCATTAAAGATAGAATAATCTATTGCTAAGTAACTATCCAGAATTCAAGGGCTATTTATAGACGATCTATCTTCATTATTCATCATTTCATCTTTGGTGTTTGCTAGATAATTTGTTTGTTTAGGGTCTGCAGTCTGTAGTCCACAAATAATTTATTTTTAACTTTTTTGTAGTTTTACTATTTCAGATGGACACTCCAATTAGGCTTATATGCACATCTGAGGAGGCCCAGAAGGCCTTTCTGGGTTCCTTTACTAATGAAGCCTTAGAATTTATTTGTAAGGAAGGTGGGCCTTTCATTATAGAGGCTGTGAAAATGGTGTTGGGCTGAGAGTTTCAGAACAATGAAGATAGGCACCGGGTCAACATAGACATTACATCCCATTTTTTGGCATCTCTTCTCAACCTCGGAGGAGAGAAGGTGGAGATGTTAATGCTACTAAGGAGGGTTTTTAAAGAAGAGTACCTGGGGGACAACATTAATGTTGTCATGTTCACAAAAATAGGGGTAGGGATCCCTTGGGCAAGTGAAATACCCAAGCTTCTACTCCCTGGCCAGAATGTGGCCTTGCAACCTTTTCTTTTGGGCCTCAATGCTGGGCAGTATAAGCGCCATAGGAAATGGGCCCTGATTACTAGGGATTTCGTCCGAAAGTGGTTTTCCCTTGATGAAGAGGAGGCTAAGGCAGGGAAATTCGGGTGGCTCGATGAATTCATGCAGATAATCATCTCTCGTGAATTCTACTTAGATGGAGCCAAAGGCCAAAATCAGTAGAGGACTAATACTGGTTTTTTTAATAAAAAGTTTATGGTTTTTTCTTGTTTATAGTATGTTTCTTTTTTTTAGTATTTACTATTGTACTGGAAGTAGATACTAGACTACTAGTCTACTAGTGGTTTTTGTTTTATAAAAACATACCTTGTTTTTTTGTTTTTTTTTGTTTATAGTAGGTTCCTCTTTGTTCTGGAAGTGGAACTGGACAATGTTTATGTAATTATAATTTTATGAAAAGAAAACAATGAAAATTTTGCTCATTTCAATTTGTACAAAAATGGTTCTTAGACTTCTCTATCATTGTGATTGCAATATTTTAATTAGTTGCTTTATGATTTATTTACGTATTAGATATGTATGATGTATCACAGTTGTACAATGTAGACAGTTATAGTTAATAAAAAAAATGTCTTATCAGTTATCACTGAGTACTGACATTAAGTTTGGGTAATGTTACCTATCAAAATTCACAAACTTGTACATTTAATATGAAAGATTATAGAATAATGAAGGACACATGAATTAATAAGGTTAGATTTATAGAATTTTGAAGGATAAATGAATTAATAAGGTTAGAGAAAGAAGTTATGGTATTCTAATTATAATGTATGAGAATTATATGTGAATTTGTGATTATTATTATCAACATTAAAGTTATAATCTAAATCAATAAAAAATATCATTTTAACTTTAAGAATACTATATAATCAATTTGACAGAGAAATGAATTAATAAGGTTAGAGAAAGAATTTATTGTTTTCTAATTATAAGGTATGATAATTATATGTGATTATAATCAATAAAAAATATCATTTTAACATTAAGTATACTATTTAATCAATAAAAAAATTTGCAAGCTTTAGCTCATTTCAATTTGTACAAAAAATGGTTCTTAGACTTCTCTGTCACTGTGATTGCAATATTTTAATTAGTTGCTTTATGATTTATCTGTGTATTAGATATGTATGATGTATCACAGTTGTACAATGTAGACAGTTATAGTTAATAAAAGAAATTTCTTATCAGTTATCATTGAGTACTAACATTAAGTTTGGGTAATGTTACCTATCAAAATTCACACACTTGTACATTTAATATGAAAGATTTATAGAATTTTGAAGGACAAATGAATTAATAAGGTTAGAGAAAGAATTTATGGCATTCTAATTATAATGTATGAGAATTATATGTGAATCTGTGATTATAATTATCAATGTTAAAGTTATAATCTAAATCAATAAAAAATATCATTTTAACTTTAGGAATACTATATAATCAATTTGATAGACAAATGAATTAATAAGGTTAGAGAAAGAATTTATTGTTTTCTAATTTTAAGGTATGATAATTATATGTGATTATAATTATCAATGTTAAAGTTATAATCAATAAAAAATATCATTTTAACATTAAATATACTATTTAATCAATAAAAATTATTACTTTAACTCATGTTTGGGAGACCTAGCGACTCAGCGACCACATAAATCTCATTATCTCTAAACACTAACCTTGGTCCTTAACTCCAGCCTCTAAAATTTATTAGAATTTAATATTATTAAAAAAATAGTGCATTTTGAATTTGATTGGCTAAAATTGTTACTATTCAATTAAATAACTTTAAATGTTATTAACTTATTATCCATTATTAATTAATATTTATAAAGGAAAAAATAATATTATAACATTTAACAATGTCCGTTGCAAATAACTACTGTTGGATGAGCACAGATCGACGATGTATGATGGACTTCGGGATGAAAGTGAAAAGCAACCCCATCTTTTGAAACCCATTCCGGAATCATGACACGTGTCAGCCGTTAGGTGAGTGGTGACTAGGTGAGTTAATGGGACCCATGGGGGCCTGGGGCCACTAGTACCATAGGCACACAATGCCATTATGACCGTTGGATTATTGTAGATCAATGACCGAAGTTGTATTTTGGGATGAAAGGGAAAAATCAACCCCATCTTTTGAAACCTATTTCAAAATCATGACACGTGTCACTAAACATGTAAGACATTCCACTCATAGTCTCGCATGGTCCTACCAACAATGCCATTTGATGATGACATGACACATCTGACTTGTAGTCATGAGGTGAGTGGTGACTAGGTGAGTTAATGGGACCCACGGCCATGAGGGCCCAGGGCCACTACTACCATAGGAAAACAATGCTATTATGACCATTGGATTATTGTAGATCAACAATTGAAGTTGTATTTCGGGATGAAAGGGAAAAGCAATGCCATCTTTTCAAACCTATTCTGGAATCATGACACGTGTCACTAAACATGTAAGACATTCCACTCACAGTCTCACGTGGTCCTACCAACAATACCATTTGATGATGACGTGACATGTCTGACTCATATTCATGAGGTGAGTCAGCCATCAAATGAGTGGTGACGACTCTAGATTGTATAATTTTGGCGCTTTAAGTTTCACTTTCTAGTAGTCTGTGGATTTAGAAAGGGTTTATGAATTCTAATTTTCTATGTTGAGGAAAGCAAGTGCAACAAAGTCTCTCAGCTGAAGCTCTATAACCTGTTCCTAGTCAAAGTCTACAAAAATTAAAACTAAGGGTAATGAGCAACTACTAAAATCCTAAACACGTAGGTCCTACATTTTAAATTTTTCAAATCTCTTGATTTACAACTTTACTATTTATATTATAGAAAAAAAATATCCTGTTACTTGTTTGGGTTTAATTTTGATTCTTGAATCACCCCTATAAATTGTAGGCTTGTAGGCTGTAGCTATGTATAAATATTTGAATTTTCCTACGAGTAAATAGTGATAACGATTTAGGTTACCACTTACCAGCTTACCATGATGGGCAAAACAATTATCAAAAATAAGACTGAGTAAAAAGACAAGTCAGATAATAGAATTCCACAATCTGATTAAAACACCAAGTTTCACAGATTTATTGCATGATATTTATGATCCTGTTATTCATGGAAATAAGGGAATAATGGAAATTAGATTTTCAATTGAAAACAAGTGGAACGATCCAAATAAGGGTTCAAAATTTTCTTCATTTAACCCAAAGGTAAATGTACTGGAAAATAAAATTGCATCATGGAATGCTAGGTCGGCAAGCATGGCATTACCTCAAGTATTCCCTTGCCTAGAAATTGTCATGGTCTGCGCCAAAAATTATGATGAAAATAAAAAAGCAATTGTGAATAAAAATACTCGGGAGGAAATTTTGTCCATAACCGAGACTGAATTTGCTAGTCTGTTGAACCTAGGGTTTGAACAACAAAACTCAAACGTGCAAATTGACTTGAGAAAGTTGGCAAAGGATTATGAAAAAATAGATGCAACACAGAGAGATTCTTATATCAGAGGAATAACAAATGGTTCAAGCCTAAGTCCAGATCATAGGCCTCCTTATGATTATGAAATTTTTGTGCCATGGGTTCAGGACAATATTTCCTTGCTAGCATTTTGTTTGGGATTGGAAAGTAACAAAGAAGTGGGTGCCAACATTCTTGAAATTCTTTTTCATATTCATTTTGAAAAAGAACCAGTAAAATATTGGTTTATTGAGCACATTATTCATTCCATGCAAGAACAATTACTAATGATTAAAATAGGTTCACAGAAGACATTTAGATTCACAACCTAATTGTGTTATCTTCTCTTAGCAAAGCATCATGCAATATTTTAGATAAATAAGCTTTGCAGTCAGGGCCAAAATCCAATATATGAGTTGACACCTCAAATAAGGATGATTGATAATAGAAGGAACTACAACAATTTCGTAGACTTCTTTTTAGCACCAATGTATGATAAAATTACAGGCAATCCAATGCCTAGATTACCTGGTACTTGTAGAGATTTAATTCAACTTGGAAGTAAAATACAATTGACTGACTGGTACTTCATGGAAGAGTACACAGTGTTAAGGTTTTACGGTTTAGTAGTAGAACCCTACAAACTTCCAATACATGTCATAGAGAGGGTATTTGCATTGGAATATGTATAGCAGATGGAGAGCATAGATGTACTCTTTAGTGGTCAGCAAAAGAAAATGATATTTCCTTCCTTGCCTTTCTCATTTGGAGGGTTCACATTTGAGAGAAGAGGATTCAAAGTGGCAAAAGCCTTTTTCACAATTTTTTGCTTTGATGTTGATAGTCACTGGCAGTATGATCCACTCAACATAATTGGAACAAAGCTTAGAGAGAATGGGAACTCTACAAGAAAATGTCAACATGAAAGTATGCCATTGATTGAAAAATTTAAAAACATGGATTCCTGGGAGGAGGTCAAAAAAGAGATGGAGAAATATGCTGCTGAAAATAATATGTCAATACAAGAATTGTCATCAAAAATTATGGCATTGCACAAATAGAAAGGAAAAGTGTAGGCCATGAGTATGACATCATCCAATTTCTACCAGAAAGCTACTCAACCATCTACAAATTCTATTCCAAAAAAGCTAATTAATGAATGTATTGATGATAATTGGACTCAAACCAAAATTTCTAATTTTTGGGAAATGAGGAAGAATCTCGGTGAGCCAAAGACCTCTGCAGATCTTTATGACATGGAAGAGGATACAATGTTTAATGAATTGTGGAATAAGGAGCATCTAGCTGAAGCATATCCAGATGATGATGATGAGGACTAGGATTCTATGAATCCCACATCCAGTGTGAATCCCACATCCAGTAAAGTATATTCAATTAGTAGAGGAGTTGATGCATCCAAAAAAGATCAATATACCAAAGGGGAAGATATTATAGAAAAAATGGGCTACCAAGGTTTTGGTGGTTTGGGTCCTACTGGACAAGGGGTTTGGTCTTTACCTGACCCAGCAACTCCACCAAAACATGGTGAGAAACCAGGCCTTGGGCTTGGAGTTCAATCATCAAAATCATCAACTCAATCAACTCCCACATCTATGGATATCATGGGTACAACTACAAATAGTGGTTCGAAAAGGACATTACAAATAGAATAGAAACCAATTGTTCCCAGAGATCAAGGTAGTGTAAAGAAGCAAAAGGTTTTTACAAGTATTGGTACAACAATGCCAATGGTGACTGGGACTCCAACAATTTCCCAACCTTCAGGACAAAACCCTCAGGTTTAGAACAGTCCAAAAACTCCACTTGTAATGGGTCAGGGTGTTGCTAATCCTCATGGTGTAATTAGTAGCACCACATGCAACATAGGTGGAAGCTCCTACATCAGTGCAAGTGTTATTTCACCATTCAAACATTCAATTGTGTCACAAAACCCTAATTTTTGTTACAATGATTTTGTAACTATGAACAATCAAAAAATAGGAATAGACAACATAGTAAGACAATGAAGAAGGAAGTAGTTGCTGCTGCTCATGAGGTAGAACCCGCAACAAACAGGCTATTTCCCACATATGACCCAAATAAAGATATGATGGAATTCATAGTTGTTATGCCCCCAACTAGAGATAACAATCCACTAGAGAGTTAGTAAGATCCATCTCAATTTCAAGTTAGCACCCTCCAAATGGATTTATCCAAAATTAAAAATGTGGACAAGATAAATATGTCAAAAATGACCAACCAAGTGGTCTACAGTTCATTGATGAAGTTGGAGAGAGAGAGAGAGGAAAGCTTCAGGGCACAATAGATAAGTTAAAGGCAAACCTAGCAAATGTAAAGGCAACTAAGAAAGTAGCAGAAAATAGGTGCAAAGAATTAGAGAGAAGGATAAAAAATTCATCCTCTAAAGAAGAAATTGGAGTTGGATAGCAAGAACATATTGACGTGGAACTGAAATCTCTGAGGGAAAAATTGGAACATAGCAAACAAAAACTTGAGAATGAAAAAGCCTCTTCATTAAGTTTTTACAAAAACTTGGAGAGTGCGGGAAAGGCAACCAATAACTTAAAGAAAGAATTAGAGAATGAGAGGGTAAAAACAAAATAGTGGGAAGAGAAAGCAAAAGATTGGGAAGAGAAAGTAGAGCAAATAAGAAAAGATAGTGAACACAAGTTCTCAGAACTGAGAGAAGACCTAAAGAAGGAAAATAATACAATTAAAAATTATGAAAACAACTTGAATGACCATGTAAATAATATAGTCAAGAAAATAAAAAAATTCTTCTGGGGCCAAATAAAGATGTCTTCTGATAGGTTGTGTGATTGGTTTGAACTGAGTGAAACTCTTACAGATGTTTTTGGGAAGCTAAGAGAGCACATTGAGAAGAACAAAAGTTTTTGTCAGAGACAGAAAACTACAAAGCAGATTATGCAAGAAATCAATAGAAGCAGTGACAGGTATTTGGTAAGCAAGGGAATTTAGGACCGCGTTGTTGCAACAATAAAGGCAAACATGGTCTTTCAAAAATGTCAGAAACTAACAGAAGCAGAAGAAAATGTTTCCTTATTCGAGCCAAAGCTCACCAAGATGAATAGTAAAACAAGTAAATTGATATCTCTTGGTTTGCTGAGTCCTGGTCCTAATTACTCATCAATGAGTTTCATTGGAAGAGAAGCTTACAAAAAAAAGTTGGAGGACACAGTGACGTCTGATTTAGGCAACCTTCCTCAGGGTAGAACTTATGAAGGCATTGCAAAGTGCATCAAAACATTCACAAATTTGATTGCAGTAATGGAAGGAACATTGCTTTCAACTCACTCTTCCAAGTATGGATGGCTGACGAGGTTGCAGGTCATGTACTATAACATGACAAATTTTTCCCTTCCAACCGATGAAGAATGGAGCATACTAAAGAAACTAACAGAATCATCTTGATCTCATCAATCACAGTATGTGAAAGTACTTTCAGTTTCAATCATCTCTATATCTCTAGTATATATCTTTGATATTATCCTAAATATTAGAGTCTAGAATTGAGTTTAAAGTAATAGGTTTGAACTTTGTTTTTTGAACAAGATGAATGTTGCAATCTTGTAGATGCTATTGCCAATGCTAATTTACTAAACCGGCATGTCAAATGCAGAAATGTACAACTAAAGTTGTAGAGATGTTGTATACTTGTAGTTGTCTTACCAATTTAGATTTTGAGACTTCTCACTTCACATTAGGAAAATTGACTTGAAGCTATTGTTGCTCCCTTGTTTCTATAAAAGGGAATTCAGGGTCATTGGCTTAGGGTAATGAAATTGAAATTGGGCAATGTGCCAAATTGCCAATGGGTATTGAGTCATTGAGTTTTGTAAATAGAATTACAGAGTTGTGTTCTTACTAGTATTAATGAATGAATTGTTACATTGTATCATATTTGTAATTAAATTAATGAGAATCAATATTTCTAACTCTAAGAATTCTAACATATGAATTGCTATGTTGTCAAAACAAATAATGAAAAATCTACAAGAATTGTACCATATGAGCTGAATGATGCAAATGAAAACTATTATTAATTGTGGAATTGAATCTTGATGAAATTATCAACCACATTCATGTTTTTGACATTGGAATATGCTATTATGCATGATTGATGATGAGATACAGAAACTAACAGTAGACTTCAAGAAAAAGATTAATAAATACCTAGGAGGCTAGGAACTGCTACTTCTACAATGGTTCAACTTCAAGCTGCCACATCATATCATCATTGAGATTGTTGGATTCAACGCTATCAACTTCATAGATTCCTTGGTTCTTCAATATGTTTTCTTCACTCTGCATACCACCGCTTAACTGATGTTCACCACTAGTAGTACCAGTACTACATGATTCAATGACATCATTATCTCTGGCATTCCCACTCCCAGTCCCACTTTGGTTTGAAATGTTGCCCAACCCTCTTCTCTGACATTTCTTCCTCCATAATTTCAGTGCCCTTTCGTAAGGAAAAGTATTGACTTCATACCTGGATGTATAGACCCTCAAGCAATTTTCTAGATTCTTGTATAGTTTGTTTCTTAGCTTTGACTTTAGGAATCCCAAAGCACTGAAAAATCTCTCATCCTCCACCGACCCCAATATCATGGTCAGAAGTAAATCAACAAGCTTGAAATATTTTGATATTGAATCAGTCAACAATTCACTCTCAGCTAGATTTTTCCAAAGCCTTGATACTGATCCATCTTCACGAGGATTCTGCATAATATTATATTGTTCCCTGATTGTTATTGAAAAATGACCTGATTGCTCTCTCAAATGATTTCCATCTAAATTTCCATTTAGAGTTACTCCATTTAACTCTTTGGTTTTGCAGAAATGATCTATCAAAGTTAGTAGCCTAGTTTTGAAATCTTTTGAATTGTTCATACTCCAATATCGAGGAAACACAATAGCCATGGATTCAAGTAGTTTGACTAGAGGGAATCTTGCTCTAATCTATGAGGAAAGATCATAGGAAATGTGCTTCACAAAAGCTATTACAGACTCAATGATCTTGGTAAAGTCTTCCCTTTTAATACTTGATACTTGCTGAGTCCTGGTGTTCTTTCCTGGTTCCTCGGACTCGATCCTGGCAAAGTAGTGCATTGGTATCTCAACTCTATGAAATTATGCACATAACTCCTCATTTGAACCTATTTTTAAAAATTTATCAAGATTGTCCAAATCCGTGACTTTCAGCCAGCTGGCAAATTTTACATCATCTTCACATAATTGATAGAGACTATCGAGTGCCACGCATGTCAATTTATGTAGCGAAGCATATTCTGCAATATACATTGCTCTTTGTTGGGCCTTTTTCATTAAATTTCTCATTTCCTCAAGCATGGGGAGAATATCTACTAATGTTAACAATGTCTCTACATTAGTTAACATTGCCAACAACGCGGGCAATTTCAGTTGCCCAGCTTCGTCACAACTTGAGTTCATTAGACCAAGCAATGATTGATATTCTGAAAAAACTCGATGTGCTGGTCCATCCAAAGAGATCCATCTAGTATCATTATCCTTAAGAATCTTGTTCCCGTCAGTTAGTCCTTCGACAAAGTGTTGAAATTCCCTAAATCATTTCAGACTTTGACATAAGTATTGGTAGAGCTCTTTGATTAAAGCTTCAATTTTTTGTACTGGAGCATGCTTGTTGACAACTCCAAAAGCTAGATTCATTATGTGGGCCATGCAGTGACTGGGAGTAACGTAGGGTGCACAAGAAGATTGTATCTTTGTGCAAAGACCACCCTTGTGGCCTTGCATTAATGAAGCTCCATCCGCTCCAACACACACTAGCTTTTTGGCAATGGTCATGTCATTTAAATACCTCCATATTCAATTAGAGAACTCTTTACTAGTTCAAATAAATTTTCCCCTATCGCATTACCCCTCATTTTAGAAATAGTTAGTAGATGAGGTTGGCAAACAAAATTTTGTACAGTATAAACATGCATGCATACCTAGGAAGTATTGTCTATTGTTGTAACCTTGTCTAAAGATAATGCAATAAAATTTGACTCTTTAATTTTTGCCTTCAGATCCTCTTTTTCAACCTCGGCAAGACAACTTGCCCATTCCCATCCACTGTTTACTGACTAGTGACTGTCAGGATAGTTATGAACTTTCAGAAAGTGTAAAAAAGCACTCAATGATGGGTAGTCTGTCATAGGATTCCCTCTGCTCAAAATATTAAACACAAAACTTAACTAAACAACTTTTCCCATTAGTTCTACTTCCAATGCTTTTCCAAAACAAGCTTTAATAGAGCCTTTAACTTCACTAGGCTTCATCTTTATATTATGCTGAAATTCATATAATTGTGCATTCCTAACATGCTGAGATTCCTCCTTTGTTTTCCATCTTATCACTGATTTTTGAACTCCATCTATGGTTTTTTTTTCGTAAACTTTACCCATATGCTTCTCTATAGTGTCGATTTTTAGCTGCAACCTCTTTTCCTTCTTATTTATCTCGCTACAAATCTTGCATCTGCATTCTACCGAAGGCTCCCCTTCAATTGGATTATCCACTGGTTCAATGAATGGATATTTTTTCACCCATTCTATTTGAAATTCCTCGACAGATCCCACATTCTATCATTCTTTGATTTGTATTTTCTTTTCTTCCCTACACCATCATCTTCTCTAACATTCTCAGTCTCATCCAAGTCGATTATATCATTATGGCTACTCTGGGTATTTAACTAAAAATCTTCTTCAAGTTCATCATGATCTGAGATATTAGGTTCACTGACTTCTTCAATATGTTGCGTAGGTTCAGCCTCACGTTGTGAATCTTGAAAATCTTCTTGTGATGAAGTAGCTTCCCGATTTTGGCCAAAAACATTTCCAACACCATGACTGAAGTACGATGATAAGGTTCTGCATTTTGTTGGCCTCTCTTGGTTTTCCCCATATGCGGGAGCCTTACCCTTATTCTTGTTTGACATCTCGATTCTTCAACGAAATAAAGGCTACCAGCCTACCAGTGAAAAAAAAATGTAAAAAAAATGTTTACTTGTTGAAGAAGTGACAAATGACAATAGAACTATAATATACAATGTTTACATAGTCGTAGAATAATAATCACTTACATTTGCCTCAAATTCAATCATAGTCACAACTCGCCAAAGCAGTCAAGACTCAATAGTCTGAACTTTGCTATCGATCAAATTGAACCAATCCAAATTGTGTACAATAACATTGATGTATGAATGTATTTATACTAATCTTTATTGGTGAATTAGGCAGGAGGTATTAGGTCGGTGTCCAAATATTTGGCAAAGCCTGCATAATTATAACACGTCTTGTGTTATATCCTAGGCGATTATGGGTTGTCCAATACCATGGTAATATTAATAAAGTTGGCGAAAATCAATCGGTTTGAGACACCTCCATAAAATGGCTGGCAAAGTTGGGTCCACCTAAATATATATATATATATATATATATATATATATATATATATATATATATATATATATATATATATATATATATATATATATATATATATATATATATATATATATATATATATATATATATATATATATATATATATATATATATATATATATATATATATATATATATATATATATATATATATATATTGGTGAATACAGGCTGTCCATTTGGGGCCTCTTTGAAATTATAGGCGAATGTTAAAAAAATATTGTGCCCAAAAATTATATGCCATTGCCGATGATCCTGGCCATTGGACCCAATTTTTATAAACCAATTAGCGATGATCCCAGGCATTGGACCCAATTTTCATAAATGTGGGGCGATATGATCATTCCCATATGGCCAATATATTCACCACATCAAGGGTCAACGACAAGCAACATTCTCCAATTGGCAAATAATTGCCACTAAAGTTTTCAATGATTAAGAGTCTTTTAAAATTAACTCTGCTAGGGGTGGGGACACACTGTCCTAGAGCTCACTACTCAAGTGGTGAAGGCTACAACCTTCTGATCTCAGATACACACTATATCTGCTGGATGAACTGGTGTTGTGCCAGTGCTTGTCAGATCAGTTCCTTTGATGCGTTGATGCTTTGACCTTTTGCAAAGCTCTAATACATCTTAACAACTCTTCACACACTTCTGCTCTTCTTATCTCAACTCTATAACAACTTCCATGCTTTATTACAAAGGGTGCATCTCATATTTATATGCGCTACCAAAATAATTAACTAGGTCAGCCTATAACCGATTACATACAATGCTTCCAAGTTAATTGGCTCAAGCGTGTTTACAAACAAAGTTAATTACATGTCTACAACCTAATTACAATAAGCACATAGCCTTTCCAAAACAATATTATAGTCGCCAATCAAATTATCAACAGTTGGTTGTATACATTGTTCTATTCTGGCATTCACTAGCTGTACCTCTTCAACTGTCTCTATCTTTTTCATATGGTCTCATCTAATCATGTGCCCTTAGACTTAGCATGAATACATACATTCAAGCTTAACTTCAAGGGCTCATACCATAACTTGGTCATACACACGTGCACTGATGCTCTAATCTACTGGTGCTCTGTTGACTATCCAGTCTTCTATACTTAGCCAAATACCAATCTTCTGATGATGTGCGCTGACTCCAAAATACTATATGACTTTGTTGCCATAATGACAACACTATATCTAGTCATATATGATAGTATGGTTAACTTGCAAATAGAACCATCATTACGTGTCTCCTTTTCTATAATTTTCATATCCCTGTCAGAATTAATGTTTGTTGGAGAAATTTCTAAGTAGCTCTTGTGAACATACCTTTGATATTCTAAATCCAACAAATCTGAAATGTGTTCATTGCTAAGTAAACATACCTCCTTGTTCACTTCATTACTTCCACACACATCTATTTCATAGGTTCTATTGTCACAATAATTAGCTACACATGAATCTATCCACTAGTACATTTGAGGTCAATTTTCGACGGCCATTTGTTGGCTTTGCAACAGTCATTTGTTAGCATTTTGACAAATGTCTCCATCACATTTTTTTCATTGGAAATTATGACAGAAGAGATATTCGTTATTTTATCGACACCCCATTATGTCAGAAACTTGCACATGATAACAACTTTGTTATGGCATTTCTTATGGTCCCTCTATCAGAATTGTGACAGATCTTCAACCAATTTCTAACAGATAATCCTATCGGTGACGTAGCATTAGTGTCAGACCTGTCTATCGAAAATTGCTTATCTACTACATTTTACCTGTCGAAAGAGCGACGATAGTGTAGTGTATCTTTGACAGGTATCCCTATTAGACATATAGCATTACTATCGCAATAATTATCGTAAAGTATTTTCTCTGACATTTGATCTGTCAAATAGGTGACGTGTTGGCCTATATTCCGATGGGAAATGATGTCAGATGTATAGCTGTGCCGTCAGAATTAATTATTAAGTGTCAAAAAATCAATAGATATGCACATTAAAGATAACACAGCTCCAGAGACCATCATAGGTTGTCTCTTTCTTGGGTCTATATTATTGACAGCATGTTTTACCTTTCATTAGCTCATCAAATCTGGAGATTTGAAATAATTTAATAGAATATTTTCATGACAACATATATTATTTAAGTTGACATTGCATGAATTTATCTACGTTGTGCACTTGTGGACTATGAGGATAGTAATAAAGAAGCATGGCCATGGGATGAGATGCTTCTTTATCACCATCCTAATAGTCTACAAGTGCACGAAGTAGATAAATTTGTGCAACATCAACTTAAATAATATACGTTGTCATGAAAATATTCTATTAAATTCTTTCAATTCCTCGGATTTGATGAGCTAATGAAAGGTAAAACATTTTGTCAATAATATAGACCCAAGAAAGAGACAACCTATGATGGTCTCTTGAGCTATGTTATCTTTAGTCCTAGCTACTGGGTAAGGCCTGGAAGACTTATACATGTTGATCATCAAGAATAATCACCACCTTACATTTATGTACACTGCATAAATTGATCCCAGTCTCACAAAAATATTTTATACTTGTACATCTCATCAATACTGGAGGCCTAAAGTAATTTTATATGATCACTAACACATTTCATGCATGGATGAGAAACAGTATCCAAAGTTTCTAGATAACCATTTTTGAGAAGAGGAATGAGTGGAGGCCAAAGAAGGGATAATTATGAAGGTTTAATAGATGTAGGTTACTGAATCATCATCTCTGCACTGGTACTCAATCTGGCCTCCACTCCATATACATCTTCTCAGAATCTAAAAACTTTCCATCATTGATTCCCATCATTTTTTCAGCATCTCCGTAGACTGAGACCTTAAATTATTGAGCTTCTCTTTGTTTTGAGAATAGTTTAACATTCTCTACTTAACAAGGCCAACCACATGAAGGTGGAAGCTTTCTTGGCCCCTCCTAGGAGCCTCTTATGACCCTTTATGACATTTTAAGACCTCCAAGATGTATTCTTAGGGATTGTAAAGGGTCATAAGGGGTCTTGGGACACAATAGCTGAGAAACATAAATGTAGGCATCATGGTCATAATTTTTTGGAGACACAACATAATTGAGTGGTTTTCTGAGATGATGCAAAGTAGTGGTTGCTTTGCATCATCTGGGAATATCACTCAATTATGTTGTCTCCAAAAAATTGTCACCATGATGCCTACATTTATGTTTCTCAGCTATTGTGATATGTACATCGCAGTCTGTCAGTGTTGCAACAGCAGAGCCTATATTCCACAACAAAAAGGAAGACATCTTTTTAGCTTGGGTCTGCATCCTACCCCAATTGTCGAAGGATCTAGCACCAGGCTTGAAAGATGTCTTCCCATTCTCTCTGCAACATTGTGTCCATCCATTATCTCAGGAACATCATCATCTTTCCACTCTTCATTTGCCAAAATATATCGCTTCTTCAAGCTTCCAAAGTAATCTTATTAATAAAAGAACTCTTGCCAACATTAGGGTACCCATAGATCAAAATAGTTGATGTTATCGGTGCTTGTGCTCAAGGATATCGATTCACTATTTTGAAACGGCCAAATCAGTTTTATTTCGATTGTAGAGAAAAGAAGTGGGAGAAAATGAGCGGGTGAAGGCTGATCGAGCATGAGAGAAGGCATTGCATTTTATTTGATCATGAATGCTCTCTGAAATTACCAATCATGTTTTCTATTCGATTCTTTTTGGTGCTTTTTTTTCCCATATTCAGTAGATAAAAATCATGGCGGCAGCCACTTAGCCATCTTTTTTATGTTCCAGGTATTTTACAAAGATACAAGTATGTGGATTTATCATTCAATTGCTTGCAGTTATTGGTCAAATGCAAATATTTTGTCACATTGAAAGGGAAAGATATCAGTTTGGTGTTTTCAGTTTATGTTAAAAGTTGATTTGGTAAAATCCTCAAAAAACACACTACATGTTCTAAAATGTAAAGAATTTGAATGTTAAATGTAAGATATATATCTCATCCATAGTAATCAAAAGAAAGGACATGAAACTTATAAGAAGATTTACCAAACCAAAAATATAAGCAAATAGGAAACATGATTGGTACCTTATGAATTGGTTTTTGAGGTGCACAATCTTCATCAATCTCCTCAGAACAAGACCCCTCCTCACGAAAAATGTATTTAACACAAAAAACAAATCTACAAAACTGAACCAATGGCATGTTTAGAACAAAGAAATAGATTGATAATAATATGCTGAAAATTCTATTATGTTTAATACACGCAAAAGGACTAGTCCCAACAATTCTTAAACATACTTTATCTGATATGATAATAACATGCTAATTAAACTAATAAAGGTGTTATCTACATTTAATCTGCAAATTACTAATTACACAAAAAACAAATTTACAAAACTGAACCAATGGCGTGTTCTTCGTATGTTATTTCTTAATCTTTTGAGCCTATGGCATCATATTCAACCACAAATTTCAAATGCATTGCATTTTATTTGATCATGAATGCTCTCTGAAATGACCGCATTCTACTAGTGTCGTGCCCTGGCCTGTGCTTTATCTCCATTATTTGATGTTATTGGTGCTTGTGCTCAAGGATATCGATTCACTATTTTCAAATGTTTGGATCATTTTGGTTGTGATTGTTCCTCTAGTACACAGTCAGGAAATGTAACTGTCTATTGATTATATGTAATGTTGAATGGATTAAATTCTTTATTCTTGGTAGAAGTGAATGGAAGGAATAGTGTTGGTGTTAGGTTTCATTTATTATTGAACTCAATGGTTTCCAAGATGTGTTGAGGAGTTTGCTCCTTGTTTAATGTTAACTGTTCCTGCATAATCCACTCATACAACAATGAAATTCTATGTGATTGAAAATTTCATACAATTGGTCCTTTGGCATGTATTAAATACAATCCATTCACTTATTGAATGTTTTGGAGACTACTGGTTTGACTGTCCATGCGTTACCAATGACTGAGATTCATTAAAGGATACAAAACCCTTCATTTTGGGTTTATTGTGTGTGGATTCAAATGTAAGTTTGATTTGGTTAATGTTTATAAGAGATCAATAAAGTATTTAAAGACAATCTTACATATTTGGAGAGGTTTGAGAGGCACTTATCATGACTGTACCCTCACAAACAGTGGCATAGACTAGTTTTACTAAGTTTCCTTTCTCTATTTTGAGGTTTACTTTCTCTGCCACAAGGGTAAAGTCAGAGGGTTCATTGAAAAAATGATCCTTTGAATGGTTACTATGAATATGAATGATTTGATATAGCATATTGCTCATTTTACTTGAAGTTTGGAATAGCTTGTGCAAGGGTGAAAGTAGTTTTGATCATTTTGGTCATGATTGTTCCTCTACACCGTCAAAAAATATAACTGTCTAATGATTATATGTAATATTGAATGGATTAAATGCTTTATTCTTGGTAGAAGTGGATGGATTTTCCAAGATGTATTGAGGATTTTACTCCTTGTTTAATGTTAACTATTCATGCACAATCCACTCATACAATAGTGAAGTTACCAAACTGAACCAATGGCATGTTTACAACAAAGAAATAGAATCTAAAAAATCTCCATCATTGATTCCCGTCATTTTTTCAGCATCTTCATGGACTGAAACCTTAAATTATTGAGTGTCTCTTTGTTTCGAGAATACTTTAACATTCTCGACTTAACAGGGCCACCCACGTGAAGGTAGAAACTCATCTAGCCCCTCCTAGGAGCCTCTTATGAGCCTTTACGACATTTTAAGACCTCTAAGATGTATTCTTAGGGATCGTAAATGGTCGTAAAGGGTCATAAGGGGTCCTGGGACACAACAACTAAGAAACATAATTGTATGCATCGTGGTCACAATTTTTTGGAGACAACGTAATTGAGTTGTATACCCAAATGATGGAGAGCAACTCCTGCACCTCCGATTCCAAGTTGACTACATCTATTGCTCATGAATACAAGGTCCTCCAACAGATGTATTCAACTTGGAATTGGGGGTGCAGAATTTTCTCTCCATTGCTTGGGTACACAACTCAATTACATTGTCTCCAAAAGATTGTGACTATGATGCCTACAATTATGTTTCTCAGCTATTGTGAAATCTACATTTATGTTTCTCAGTTGTCGTGTTTATGTGCATGTTTTTTATGTGTTTTGGATAGTAAGTCTAATTTAATTTGTTCATGGACTAAGACCTTAAATCATGTAATGAGGATGCTTAGAACACTAGTATATGCAAATTTCATTATTTAATAATAAAAATCTATTAAAATGTTTATACCTTCTTCTCCCATTTTCTAGTGTAATTCCTCTTTGAGTATCCCCTTTCTCCTTTGCATCCAAAATGAACTCATTCCAATCCCTCAATGGTGTATTCCATTTAATTTTTTTAGTTGTCGTGTTTATGTGCATGTTCTTTATGTGTTTGGCTTCTCTCCCTCACAAGGGATGCATCGATAGGTAATTGATTTGAAAGCATAACGATTTGACAATCTTTTTTCAGGATAGGCATAATCATCTCGCCAACCTTAATTAGCAACATTTGTGATATATGTCAAGTACTTATAATCAGTATGCCAAAAAAACAAAGACTTAGTAGTAAAAGCATGTCCTTTGGTTTACTAGTTTAATCTGGTTTAAGAATGGTTTGTTTCAAGTTTGAATGTACCATTGAATGAAGCTTGCCTATATTAAGTACAATCTTAAGACTCGTGACTCTTTGAATTCTCTTGTTTCCTTCAGACCTCCAAACATGTGTACTTTGAGTAGCCCTCCAACAAATGGACTTGTGATGATTTTCACAATAGTACATGTGTAGGAGGACTACTCAAAGTACTACTTAGGCAAATTTGAATGTTCATCACCTGTGCATATAAGATTTGATCATAGAAGGTATATGCTAGACCCAGCAGCAAATAGATTTGTGGTGATTTTCACAATAGTACATGTGTTTCTAGGTAAGCTCCGAATAGCGCTCAGGAAAATATTCATGTGCATCACCTATACATATGAAGTGGCTCTAATGGAAGATACAATCACTAAATTCTGCATACTCCTTATTTTTTTCTATGTTGATATTCTCATACATGGTCTTTCTTGAATGGAATGACTCGTTACTTGTACATTTACTAGAATCTTGGTCGAAGAAGGATGATTTGTTTGCAACCATTTTTTCAACTCTAATTTTCTCAACACAAAGGGACATTTATCATAGTTATAGAAACATGATTATTTTAAAATGAAATACACCAGGGAGTACCATCAGAAATATTGACTATTTACAATCATGAATAGTTAACCTTAATCAAATAGCTCATTTTTTTATCACCATGTGTAGTCTCTGTGTATATGAAAAATGAATGAAATATCAAGCTAAAATAAAATAGTGAACAAAAATTCAAATTCAAGGCCTAATTTTTCAAGAGCAACAAACATTAGGACGAAAGAAAAATCATTAAGAGTATAGAAAAATCATTAGGACTATAGAAAAATCATTAAGACTAGAAAATCAAGTTCTAGAAAAATCATTAAGAGTACTATAGAAAAATCATTAGGACTATAGAAAAATCATTAAGACTACAAAATCAAGTTCTAGAAAAATCATTATGACTATAGAAAAATCATTTAGACTATAAAATCAAGTTCTAAAAATGGACGATTTTGATGCTTTGCCATTACAAAAATTGAGCATTCATCATTTGGTACTTCTTGGTGTATTCCATTTAAGTTTTTCAACTATCATGTTTATGTGCATGTTCTTAATGTGTTTGGCTTCTCTCCCTTGCAAGGGATATGTCGATAGGTAATTGATTTGAAAGCATAATGATTTAACTGTTCCAAGTAATGTTTTTAATCCTTTGAAGTTTCTCATGATCCTGATGTAAGTTGATTAGATTAAGCAATTTAGGGATCCAATAGGACTTTAGGGGAGTTCAATAAATGTTTTGGAAGACTTAGAGGAACTATTAGCATGACTGTTCCTTCATCTACAATGAGTTAGACTGAATTTGCTAAGTTTTTCCTTTGTTTTGAAGTGTATTTTGTAATCTATTTCCTCTCCATGGACCCAAAGACCTAGGACCCATGGAAAAAGGATACTAACAATGTATTATACAACTCTAATGTTCTTGACATGCAGAGATTTGAGAAAGTAAAGAGAACACTGGCTTTGTTTAATGTTAACTATTCTTGCACAATCCACTCATACAACAATGAAATGCTATGTGATTGACAATTTCATACAATTGGTCCTTTGGCATGTATTAAACAGAATAGAATTTTCAGCATATTATTATCATTCTATTTCTTTGTTGTAAACATGTCATTGGTTCAGTTTTAATCTACTGGTGTCATGCCCTAGCCCATGCTTTATCTCCATTATTTGATGTTATTCACTATTTTGAAATGTTGACTGTGGTTATCAAATGGAAAAAATAGAAAAAAAAAATTGTACACGACTTTTTTTTTTCACAAAATGGATAGTAATATGTTTCAACTTTCAAGAAAAATTGTACATGAAAAAAAACTTTCAAGAAACATAGTACTATCCAAAATATGTCTTTAAAGTTTATTTTTAATGATTATGATGATGTTTATGTTGATGTCTATAATTTATTTCACTTACTGATGCTTGCCTAGATTGAATTTTGAATTGCCAGGCTAGAGAACGCTTTCAAAGTTTAGGGTATGTTCCACATGATACTCTTAGTTACAACTCAAATGCAACTCAACATATTTCTAATGCTGGGCAACCCACTGCAGAAACTCATCCGCAGGTGAAATTTAATGTTGTGAATCTTAGCATTATTAATGTTATTACTTTTCCTCATGTTTCATATTTGTGAAAATGTTTCTTGGCACTATCTTCTTTTTCAATTCCTATATTTGCAATTTTTTAGATCATTAACTTAAGCATTACATGTCTTTGTTCAAAGTTTATTCTAACACTATAGTATATCTTATCCTTATTACAATGTTCTTTTTTGTGGGGCAGGAGGTCAATCTTCATTGTCTTCATTGTGGGGGACAGTGAAGATTTCTATGACAAATAGCAGGTCTTCTTTAGTATCTTATAATAACATGCTAAACTAATAAAGGTGTTATGGGCATTTAATCTGCAATTACTAATAGATTAAGCATATTATTACTATGCTTAATGTTCCATTTAAATGCATTTAACATAAAAAACAAATTTACAAAACTGAACCAATGGCATGTTTACAAAAAAGATGTGTTGAGGAGTTTGCTCGTTATTTGATGTTAATTGTTCCTACACAATCCACTCATACAACAGTGAAATTCTATGTGGAAGGGATGGTTGATAGTGTCCCTTGAGGGAAGGGGGATTGTGAAAGACTTGTTATCATTGTATTGTGTATTTCCAATATGTTTGGATGTAGGGCAGACTAGGAGAATGAAGGATCACTCACTGATTGCATGATAACCTAATTTTGAAGGGTCACTGGTTGAGGGGACAGTCAAGGTCCGAATGATTGGGCTATTGGAGGACCCTATTTCTTTGTATTAATTTCTATTCAAATTGGATGCATGGATTTCTTGTGAATTATCGGCTGTTATGTATCCTACAACTGCATCTGTAAATTTGCATATACTTCTCTAGGGTTGTAAGCCACTTAGAGATCAAAATAGAGAAACTAAATCAAAATTGTTCTTTGTCCTATTTCCTTTTAACAAAGTCTCAACTATCAATGATACAATACATTTGATGCCCTAAGCTATCAATACAAATGGCACCTAGCTAGAAGCTCATGGGCTGTCCATTTGATAACCATAGTCAACATTTCAAAAAAATGGATATCCTTGAGCACAAGCACCAATAACATCAAATAATGAGTTAAAGCATGGGCTAGGGCATGACACCAATAGAATGTGGTCATTTTAGTGACAACAATATACAATGGTGTCATTAAACATGTCAGTAATATCAGCAAACATGAATCCAAACATTTGAAAACCAATGGGATGTTTACAAAAAAGGTCTAATAGAACTCCCAACAATTCTTAAACATACTTTATCTGATATGATGAATTCTTAAACAATTAAGGTTGGAGTAGACATAGTCATCACACTTTTTTTTTTTGGTGGTACAAGCAAGATTTGGCTAGGTCAAATCTTCCTTCGTGCTAGCAGTCTACAGAATTAGACCTTTATTAACAATTGATCATATCAGATAACTAGTATGTTTAAGAATTGTTGGGATTGGTCCTTTGGCATGTATTAAATAGAATATATAGAATTTTTAGCATATTATTATCATTCTATTTCTTTGTTGTAAACATGCCATTGGTTCAGTTTTGTAACTTCACTGTTGTATGAGTGGATTGTGCATGAACAGTTAACATTAAACAAGGAGCAAACTCCTCAACACATCTTGGAAACTCCATTCACTTCTACCAAGAATAAAGCATTTAATCCATTCAATGTTACATATAATCATTAGATAGTTACATTTTCTAACTGTGTAGAGGAACAGTCACAACCAAAATGATCAAAACTACTTTCACCCTTGCACAAGCTATTCCAAACTGCAAGTAAAATGAGAAATATGCTATATCAAATCATTCATATTTATAGTAACCATTCAAAGGATCATTTTTTCAATGAACCCTCTGACTGTACCCCTATGACAGAGAAAGGAAACCTCAAAATAGAGAAAGGAAACTTAGTAAAACTAGTCTATGCCACTGTTTGTGAGGATATAGTCATGATAAGTGCCTCTCAAACCTCTCCAAACATGTAATATTGTCTTTAAATACTTTATTGATCTCTTCTAAACATTAACCAAATCAAACCTACATTTGAATCCACACACAATAACCCCAAAATGAAGGGTTTTGTATCCTTTAATGAATCTCAAACACTGGTAACACATGGACAGTCAAACCAGTAGTCTCCAAAGCATTCAATAGGTGACTAGATTGTATTTAATACATGCCAAAGGACCAGTTGTATGAAATTGTCAATCACATAGCATTTCACTATTGTATGAGTGGATTGTGCAGGAACAGTTAACATTAAACAAGGAGAAAAATCCTCAACACATCTTGGAAACCATTGAATTCAACAATAAATGAAACCTAACACCAACACTATTCCTTCCATTCACTTCTACCAAGAATAAATCATTTAATCCATTCAACATTACATATAATCATTAGCCAGTTACATTTTCTGTGTAGAGGAATAGTCATGACCAAAATGATCAAAACTACTTTCACCCTTGCACAAGCTATTCCAAACTTCAAGTGAAATGAGCAATATGCTATATAAAATCATTCATATTCATAGTAACCATTCAAAGGATCATTTTGTCAATGAACCCTCTAACTGTACCCCTACGGCAAAGAAAGGAAACTTAGTAAAACTAGTCTATGTCGCTATTTGTGAGGGCACAGTCATGATAAGTGCCTCTTAAACCTCTCCAAACATGTAAGAATGTCTTTAAATACTTTATTGATCTCTTCTAAATATTAATGCATCAACATTCAAACCAGTAGTCTCCAAAGCATTCAATAAGTAAATATGAATGTTTGAAAACTTTCCTCTCAATTTCCCCAACCACTCCTAATCGGTTGGAGGGATTAGTTGACTGTTTAGACACTAAAACTTCTTAAACATACTTTATCTGATATGATGAATTATAATATCAACAAACATGAATCCAAACATTTGAAAATAGTGAATCGATATCCTTAAGCACAAGCACCAATAACATCAAATAATGGAGATAAAGCACGGGCTAGGGCACGACACCAGTAGAATGCGGTCATTTCAGTGAGCATTCATGATCAAATAAAATGTAATCCATTTGAAATTTGCGGTCGAATATGATGCCAGAGGCTCGAAGGGAGTTGCCCGTCAAAGATACCAATCAAAGATAAAGAAATCACATACCTTCTCTCGCACTCAGCTTGCACGAAGGAAGATTTGATAGCCAAATCTTCCTTGTACCACATGAAGAACGTGCCATTGGTTCAGTTTAGCATGTTATTATCATATCAGATAAAGTATGTTTAAGAATTGTTGGTAAGGATAGGAATAGTGGAGATTCTACAAATATCCCTATAACGGATTAGGAGTGGTTGGGGAAGTTGAGAGGAAAGTTTTCAAACATTCATATTCACTTATTGAATGCTTTGGAGACTACTGGTTTGACTGTCCATGCATTACTAGTGACTGAGATTCATTAAAGGATACAAAAACCTTCATTTTGGGTTATTGTGTGTGGATTCATCCGCTTTAGCCAGGAAGATCAAGAAGATGGGGTAGGAGGACATTGTGGTAGAAGAAGTATTTAAAGAAGCAACAAGAAGCAATAGAAAAAATTTCAAGAGTTTGGAACAACATTTCAGAATCCATGAATGGTATGGGTAAGGTGACCTTCATTCTTGGCCATGACTTCAATGAAACATTGGATATGGATGATAAGAAGAAGGGTTACTTGTTGATAGTGTTCCTTGAGGGAAGGAGGATTGTGAAAGACTTGTTATCATTGTATTGTATATTTCCAATATGTTTGGATGTAGGGCGGACTAGGAGAATGAAGGATCACTCATTGATTGCATGATAATCCAATTTTGAAGGGTCACTGGTTGAGGGGAAAGTCAAGGTCCAGATGTTGATAGTAATTCATTGAGGGAAGGGGGATTTTAAAAGACTTGTTATCATTGTATTCTGTATTTCCAATATGTTTGGATGCACGGCAAACCAGGAGAATGAAGGATCACTCACTGATTGCATGATAACCCAGTTTTGAAGGGTCACTAGTTGAGGGGACAGTCAAGGTCTGGATGTTGATATTGTTCCTTGAGGGAAGGGGGATTGTGAAAGTCTTGTTATCATTGTATTGTGTATTTCCAATATGTTTGGATGCAGGGCAAACCAGGAGAGTGAAGGATCACTCACTGATTGCATGATAACCCAGTTTTGAAGGGTCACTGGAAGAGGGGAGAATGAAGGATCACTCACCGATTGCATGATAACCCCACCAAGCATTCTTTCCTTTAAGTTTCCACAATATCTCAAAATATGATCATTATTCTTTACTTTCTTCTATATGCTATTCTTTCTATGGTTTTTTTATCTCAGAAATATATCAAAAACATTGCAGATGTGCATATAAAAGTAAAATATTTTCCTTCAATTGTTCCACATTGAAGCATTTCCTCTTGGGAGTATTCTCTTCATTTGTACAATATCTATCAAAAATGGTTCCCATATTCTTCAAGATCTATTTTAATCTTCATAATGCAATTGATTAGATTTGACCAATAGTTGATTTTATTGATATTTTATAGCTTATACTCCTAATGTGAAATGTGGAGAGAAAGAAAGAGACACACTAGCTATGAATTACGTGATATACCCATCATCACTTAGCACTTCAATAATAAATTATGGATAGGGAACAACCCCCTAACTTCTGGATGTTTGTTTCATGTTGGCCTCTTATTATATGCAAAGGTAGGCATGTCTTAGGCTAACAACCATAGTGTAGGGGCCATAAATTATGGATCCCAAAATTGTGCACACTTGTATTAAATTAGGTTCACTATACTACAAGGGAATGGAAACCATGAAATAGTGCCTCATGGGGATGGAAGCAACCCTTCACTAAGAAGATGATTGTGTCTAAAATATTTACTAGAGGCAAAGAACATAATTTGGTTCCAGCAATTACTCCTAGAAGATAATGGCACCCACAAAACACTTGGAAAAGATAGCACTCACTATATCTTTTATCACTCTTTTAAAGCTGGGACAATAAATCTCAAAGAATGATCAACGAATTCTTGAACACAAAGAACCATTAACAATTATGATTCATGCATACAATAGCCAACAACCAGTTGTTCCAATCATGGTGTCCAATAATTATGTTAGAAAAAGAATCTACAAATCCCTTACACAACCATAATAGATTCAAACCATGAACCATAAGAACCTAACAATGGGACTAACAAAGATACAGCCTAAACAAATCTTGATCATATTCCACCCTATTGTAAGGCCCAAGAAGTAACTCTATCTTAAAGCTACACATTCCTCTAGATGAAGCTCAAAGGCCAAGTAGCTGAAGCATAGAAATACTTGAATGAATATAGGAATAATTTGATGTACAATCATTTGCTGGCTTGGTTTGTGGGTTTTCCACATAATATTTTCCCTTTAACCACATTTATAGTTTGAGAAAATTAGAAAAAAAAATTCAGATTTATATTATCCTTTTGAACTAGCACATTGTCATCAAAATGCATAATCATTGGTCATATCAAGAAAATTCCTATTGATTAGTAGGATATCCTTATAAAAGTTTGATGCATGGATTTCTTATGAATTATCGACTACTATGTATCCTGCAACTATGAAAGGAATAATGTTGGTGTTAGGTTTCATTTATTATTGAATTCAATGGTTTCCAAGATGTGTTGAGGATTTTTCTCCTTGTTTAATGTTAATTGTTCCTGCACAATCCACTCATAAAACCGTGAAATGCTATGTGGAAGGGATGGTTGATAGTGTTCATTGGGGGAAGGGGGATTGTGAAAGATTGTTATCATTGTATTGTGTATTTCCAATATGTTTGGATGCAGGGCAGACCAGGCGAATGAAGGATTACTCATTGATTGCATGATAACTCGATTTTGAAGGGTCACTGGTTGAGGGGACAGTCAAGGTCTGAATGATTGGGCTATTGGAGGACCCTAGTTCTTTGTATTATTTTCTATTCAAATTGGATGCATGGATTTCTTGCAAATTATCAGCTACTATGTATCCTGCAATTGGATCCGTAAATCTACATATACTTCTCTAGGGTTGTAAGCCACTTAGGGATCAAAATAGAGAAACTAAATAAAAATCGTTCTTTGTCCTATTTCCTTTTAACAAAGTCTCAACTATCAATGATACAATACATTTGATGCCCTAAGCTATCAATACAAATGGCACCTAGCTAGAAGCTCACGGGCTGTCCATTTGATAACCACAGTCAACATTTCAAAAAAATGGATATCCTTGAGCACAAGCACCAATAACATCAAATAATGGAGTTAAAGCACGGGCTAGGGCACGACACCAATAGAATGCGGTCATTTCAGTGACAGCAATATACAACATGGCATCATTAAACATATATGCCAGTAATATCAACAAACGTGAATCTAAACATTTGAATACAGTAAATCGATATCCTTGAGCACAAGCACCAATAACATCAAATAATAGAGATAAAGCACTGGCTAGGGCATGACACCAATAGAATGTGGTCATTTCAGAGAGCATTCATGATAAAATAAAATGAAATGCATTCGAATATGATGTCAAAGGCTCGAAAGATGAAGAAATCACATACCTTCTCCCACGCTCAGCTTTCGCTCCTTTTCTCCTACTCCTTCTCTATTTAATAGAAATAAAAATGATGAGGCTATTTCACTTTTTTTTTTATGTATACCCCGAATCTGTCATAATTTTGATGGTCAATTAAACACCCATCGGAATACCGACATCATCGGGGCCTATTATAAAAAAAACACCAAATTCATAATAAAAAGTTACCCGTCTGAAACTTCTGTCAAAATTTGGCCCCAAATGTAGTAGTGATCATTGGTTCATTTACCTCCATGTCCTCTTCTCTATTGAATTCATGCACTGTAGCAACATTCTAAATTTTGCATTATTTCTCTAAATTGGGACAAGATATTTTCCTAATTATTTGAAGCATCTAAAGAAGATGTATAAGGTTCCAAATCCTTGGTGTGATCCTGATTTTCTTCTTGCGTATACAAGTATTCATTATCTTTTTCAGCTATGTCATATAGAATTCATTTATAAACCACCACTCAAATTTCTTCTTTGATGAGATACTTTGAGGGGGAAATGAACTATAGGTTTCCTTTGCAACACTTGTTAATGATCTGGAAAAAAATATTATCATCTAATTCTCTGCACAAACCTCATAATCCTCTATAAACTCATAAAATGGCTCCAAATGCCTAAGTGTTGATTCACCTTCATCTCCATGGAACTATGACATAAACTTTACAAGCTTACCAAAAAATTGATTTTTATTTTTGGTAATGTTACGAAAATCCAATGGTTTATGTGCTTGAATAAGAAATATGTGCTTGAATCCATCGTTCTAATTACAGTTGTTTTTATGAGTACATTGTACTACTAATTTTGGATTTTCATTAGAATATGTATGTTGATACATATTGGATTCCTTAGAATGTTAAAACTTCTTACTTTATTCATTAAATGTCCTTTCAATAGATTCGCCACCTCTTTCAAAGAGGAATGAACTTACTTGTCTCCTTCCAAGTCTTCTCCCTTAGCAAAGTCACTAGTTTCAAAAAATACTTTTTCAATTGTCTGAGTTGCCACCTCTATATGAGGAATATATTTTGTCGGTCTTATGGGTTCTTATCTCTAGTAGACTACACTTATTTTATCACCAAATATTTTGAATAATGTTTCACAATTAAATCCCCAACAGATTCGCCAATCTGTTGGTTCCCAAATCAATAGATTGGAAAATTATATGAGTATGCCTAACTCAATGCTCAAATCTTCCAAGTGATTTGTCCAACTAACGGGATCAATGAAATTATGGTTGTATTCCCCTACTCTTCAAGCTCTATAGAACCTAGGCAAGTGTACCTATTCTCTAATTGTATCTCCAATTAGAGCTTTTATGGGAGATTCATTTTCTTATCTTTGTCTTACTTCTGCTCCAAAATGGCATATAGTTTTGAAGCAAAATTGATCACTTCACTTGATTCCCTCCAACCCTCTAATTATCTGCTTCTCTTTTACTACTTCTCTTTATCTCCTACTTCCTTAATCTAACTGATTAAATATCTCTGATCTACTGTATTTCTACTACTACAATATTATCTTGATTATTTTGGATTTGATTATTTAAAATGATTCACCGGTGCTTTCTTCCTATTGTGTTACAGAGTCACTCCTCTCCTTGACCTATCATGTATAACCTCCACAAGACAATTTTTGAGACCACCACTTGGATGACTCTGTCAACTAATATGACCTTCAAATGACTTCAGTTATCATATGGCACTGCAATTAGTCCTATTGAGTATAACTTTTTTTTTGAAAAGACCAATAAGACAAAATAAGTATGAACAACAGTTCGCATAGAAATTTTGATGATCAAATTGGAATGAATACAAATAATATCTATGCATGAAAACTCTAAGATAGCTCCTATTTTCTTGAAATGAGAATCATAGAGGAACTGATAATATCAAGAAATTCATCCAGAACTCTTTAGAAAAGGAAAAACACTAAATATGTCATTTATTTATTCATATCTGATAATGTATTAGATCTTGTTTTGTCTGATCTGAATCTCCTACATCTACCTCCTATCTAATATTTTGGTATTCCTTTTATATACGCAAGGAAAAACACCTTTGAATGGTTACATCTTTTAGTTAATAAACAGTATGACTCTTTAATTAAAAACTTAGTTTACCTACCCACTAATTCCATTTCAATGCTATAGAAATTATTTGTCCAAAGTAATTGCTTTACCCCTGTGGTTTGTCATTACAAAGAGTCATCCCTAGAGAAAATGTGATGTGTAGGATTTACTGGGCTTTATGAAATAACTGTACCCAAACTTAATACCTAACACCAAAGAGAATTTTCTTGACAATAACAGGTTCTCACATGATTGATCTCAATATCTCTATTGGACATGGATATTCACCAACATGTCATGTAAGAAAAATAAAAAATGCCTTGTTCTTTCCTTTCCTGTGTGTTCTCGCAGCCTGGAGGTTTTCAAGATTAATATCTCCTTCAATAGTTGTGACCATGATGTTGTGCCTTGGTATTCCATTCATGTCTCCAGTGCCGATGTCTTACATTTTGCATCAAAGTTAATATACATTACTCCGAAGGTGCTCTGCAAAACATCTAATGTGTCTTTATCAATACTCATGTATTTTGTATGACGACTACCAAAGAGTTCTCAACCACAATACTTGTCAGAGTTATGCCTTTGTAATGATAAGATCAAGTTTCAAACTCTGTTTTAACTTTTCATTCTAACACTGTAGGAAAATCTATTAACAAAGACCGTGGCTCTTGGACTTTTATCCTCCAACTTCAAAAGACTTTTCAACATCTCTTTTTGTGAAATGTTATAACATCAAATAAACCGATGTGCTATCTTTGCTCCAAAGTTTTATATGTCTCCCTTATGCCTTAGCATCCCATGATCATTTTGTCAAACAATTCATGGGTGCTACTACTGCTCACAAATTTAACATGAATGTCCTCCAGTGATGTTAAGGAGTTTTGTCAAATAGAGGTTGTGCCCTTTTAATTAGTACTTTATATACAATTCGTGATATTTGCAACTACAACATTTTTCAAACATTGTAAAGGATTTCGAGGTCCCTTCAAAATCTATAATTACCTCAATCAAAAACATCTTTCAAACACCTTCATCAAACAGTTTTGTTCATATTTTTGTAATTCAGGCATGCTTTATTTGTTCTTGTGTACATCTTTCCAAACAAAATACAACGTTCTACATATCAGGAATTTCAAATATGGCTTTGAAGGTATGCAGAACCACATCATCCCTATAATTTATCTATGATTGAATAGATGTTGCTATTTGATCTTATGCCTGCATGTTACACCAGAAAACATCATTCCCTCAAATTATACCTTCTTCTACAATCGACACATATGGGTGTTTCGTGAAATAATTCGCATGTTTCACAACCTTTTCATATGTAGGTAGCAAGAAATAGGACTCCTCATCTATATTGCTCTGATCGATGTTCATGCATCACTAGAAGGTTTTTCCATATTTGTAGAGAATTTTGTCAAAAACTTTATAGGCATTGTCCATACTTCTCATACTACCATCATCATATTCTAAAATGCAATCTGTACATATCTTGCAGATGTGTCGGTCTTGTAATCACAAATTTTAAAGAAAAGTTGCTTTGTTGCTTCATTCCTATAAGCATTTTGTCCGATAATTCATGTGTATTGTTTCTATGCTTCCATATTTCATATATATTCATCACCCAAAACATTTCTAACAAAATCCTCCTTCACTATTCTTCGATGAATAAATTTTAATCTGTTCCAAAGCTTCCATCTTTTGAATCGAGCATGTTTTCAAACAAATGATCTGTTGAGATGCATCAAGAATTCTGTCAGATGATTCACATTCCTGTCTATGCTCTCATACTTTGCAAGTGATGGTATGATGGGTGCCTGTGTACTGGTCTGAAGATTGTACGTACAACCGTGTTTAGAGTTTCTTTAACAAATTTTATGCTGCAATAATCATAGGATTCCTTTTAGATTTGTCGTGTTTGATCAATAAGTATTCCTTTTCGATGAGACAATAGGCGCACCACTTCGACATCTCCATTTGGATGAAGTATTTCACTTCGATGGGACTCTTTTTCTCCGTCATCGATTTCTTAAGTTTCATCGACGACCCTTTTCGATGAAGTATCCTAACCCTACATCGATACCTTTATATCGATACAACTTTACGCTTGCTTGTTTCTCAAAATAATTCATTGCAACATCTATTTCATCGATCAATGTTATTTTCGATGAAACAAAGAATATATTACTCAAACTATTTCAACGTAATTCTTCCATTGTTCTTATTCACATGTACTTTATAAAAAAGAAACCCTTGGCTTCTCATATCATATCTCTTTTCGATGAAATATCCCGTTTTGGCTGAACATATATAATTTTATTAGATATCTCACGTTCATCGATGCTTTCTATGAAACTTCTCTTTGTTGATAAATCTTTCATGAATATAATTACTACTTCTTGTTTTCGATGATATTTCTAAAAGATCTCATATGTGCTCGATACTATATTTCGATGAGAATGTAACCATGAATCATGATCCATCAATGTTTTTTTATGTCTTGAGTAATATGAAGTCATACATGAATACCCATTGAAGGTCCCATCATATAAAGGTTTTATGATTTACATTTGTTATTTTGTGTCAAAAAAAAGTTCCAAATGATTTATTCCTGCTCAACTATTTCTCTTCCTTTGACATATATTCATATTGACTATTTAGCCTTTGAAGTTGAATGTCTGATTTAAAATCATGGTTTCCACCATCATTTTCCACTTATAAATATGTTAACACAAACTTTATAACCAATTCTAAAATCAATTTAGGATATCATGATATTAGTCGGGTCCCTTGTGGACTTGGCTAAAAAAAAAATTTGTTCTAGAACAATTGGCTGTCAAATTTTGTCAGATTAGTACTGAAGTGTGAATTCAATAGATTATTTTAGATATCTCTCAATTTGACCCAATAAAATACCAAAGTGATTCTGCATAAAACTTGTATTTCATTGGTTGTATTCATATTTGTTTTTCCATTTCACATTAAATAAATCATTCTTCTCAAACTAGTTCCCTCTGTAGAATTCCTCTCCTAGGTTGATCAAGTACAAAAGCTTGGTGATGACTTGTGTATTGAGTTTGCATTATAATCCTCCAAATCTGGCCTCCAAATATAACATTGTATGCGTTGTGATCACCCCTTTTGGTTATCAGGGGTACTTCAATTTTGCAAAAATTTAAAGTCCCAACACCACTAATGCATTCTTAGTGAATTTTATTCCCTGAAAGGAATTCCGTGACTAAAAGCACTCTATACATCTTTTCCATTCGCATTACTCGGATTGCTCCATGCAATCACAGTGCCTCTAATAAAGTTGTTGCGGTTTTGCTTTTGGGCCCACCTGGCCAACGTGCCATGATCAACCAATCAAAGAAAAACACTTGCCTGCAGCATAAGAAATCAAGTGATCCATGTTGGATTCTTTGGCATGTCGATCGATTGTAAAAAAATTTGTAATCATTCTAAGATCATCTCAAATGATTTATTCTATAAAACCATGATGACTTTAGAAATGAAAAAGGTTGGAAAATATTTTTTAAAAATTCAATAGGCGAGGAAATAACCTATATTATTTATAAAGTTTTACTTTTCTAGGAACAAGACCCTATGGCTTGTATTCCAAGGGTGTACATTGTAGCATATAATTTTGGGGGGCATTTTCTCTCACCTTGGCATGTTTTCTCTTAATAAATCATGGGCATTGTGTACTTGGTCTTGTTTTCTTTTTATTAATAACTATGTCATGTGTTGAATTCCCATAGCTTTGGTCTAGTTTGTTTATATTTTCTACAGTCTACTCCTCAACAAAATAGTTTTTAGGAAGTGAGGTATTTTCCTACTACCCTTATAAGATATACTTATGTCTATTATTAGATACGGTCTTATACTGTATCCTTTTTTGAGGAAAATTGCACTTGCTTTAGGAGTGATGTGCCTTAATCTGAACCCTTGCAAATGCCTCCTATTTTTGAATATGAATATGCAAGCCCTATATCCAATAACTTTGGCTTCTCGTTCTCTTTCCAACAATGAATGGAATGAGGTTCATTGTGTCATTAGTGAATGAGAGCATGAATCTCTAACCAACAAGGTCAAACCCCTGAAAATACCATCTAACAAATTATGAGCATGCCCAACAAAGCTTTGATCTAGCATTTTGCCTCCCCTTATCTTAGGTTGTTTTTTAAGTGTTTCTCTCTTCCTTCTCCAAAACACCACCCATGAAGAGCCAACTTCTAGAATCTCAGAGGTTATTTTGCAAGGTGCACCCCATCCCGCTCCTATAAAAATTTTAGAGCTACTGTTCATTTAGGTGTGAGCCTATTTAGGGGATCAACAAGGATCAAAAGAAAAAGTGAAGGACAAAGTACAAAGTCTCACCCTTTACTGGACTCGTGAGTTAGGATTTTGACTTGGTTTTGAGAATGATAAAATGACAAATTTTTGACAAGGTATGAACCCCTTAATTGTTAAAATCTATAATCTTTCCTTGGTGTAATATTGTAAATTAGAATAAACCAAGGTATCCTTATTGTATTTTGTCCTCTAGTCAAAGTAGGAGGACAACTCATATTTTTGTAATTCCTTTAATAAGGAAATTGGTTTATTCCTCCTTAAGAGGACATGGACACTTGTTGCACACACTTATGAATGGTGGCATTCATAGACTTGGGAGTTACATTCTAACTCCTCTCTCTCATCTCTATTTAAGAGATGTTCCTCTCTCTCATTTCTCATGATGAAGTTATTGTAAGTGAGCAACTCGCTCTCTCTCTCTCTCTCTTTCTCAGTTTAGGCTATGGCCTCATTCATAATGTCATAAGGGGTTTTCTTTGCTTTCCCCTTTCAAAATCTCTTGACTCATTGTTTTCTTGGAGCATTCTCATGTTGGTGATTGATATTGAAGCATTATCTCATTCTTGGTCTATGGTAAAATTTCTTCTTGCATTACACTTTCTTGGATTCTTTCCTTAACTTCTTTTCATTTTTTCCATACTTCTAACATGATATCAAAGCTTTGGGTTGCTAATCCTTGTTTGAGTGTAGTGTTGAAGGTTTCCATTCTTTGGAGCACACATTTGGAGACTCTTGGTTGAGAGAGAAGCTTGAGCTTCATTTTCTAACTTTTGTGTTGTAGGTTTTACTATTGGTTTTTTTTTCTCTAACTCTCTTTGGTCAGCTTGCTGCCAGAGAGTTGTATTTGAATTTCAAGCTTCTTCATTTTAAGTTTTTTACTAGATCTATCTAGCCCCCTTTGTTGGGAGACCACAAGAGTTTTCTTTTTGTTCTTTTTTTCTACTCTAACTCTCTGCAGGTTGATATCTTCATTTTATGTTCTCTGGTTCTTTGTTTAACAATATCTCTATTCACATATCTCATATTATGTTCTTTATTCATGCATGTAGGTTTCATAACTATTGTGTTTCATTCCTGACAGTAATCTCTTTCATTTCAGCATTTATCTTCATTCTTAATCTCTCTATGCATGCAGCTAATCTCCCTTGCATTTTTTTTTGGTTTTTTGTTTCTCTTTTTTCTACATCCTTACGTGGACTGCAACCTATATCTTTTTATTTCTCAAATTGCTTCATCTCTGACCTTCATGGTTGCCTTCTGGCCTTTGCCTGCGTCTCACACCAGCTGTCTCTCCCTTCATTTTGGCCTTGGGTTTCAGTTTCTGACCCTTGCGTAACTCTTCCTCTGGCATTGTGTGCTTTGTCTTCCTTGTTGATGAGTCTCTATACTTTGTGACAGCTAGCAGCCTCTGTCTTCAGTTAATTCTGTGTTATTTCATTACTTAGCTAGCTTCTGCTTTATTCTCAATTTAATTGTAGCATAATTTCAGTTTGAAATTTTTTTCTCTTAGTTTGTCTGTTTATATATATTTATTATCATTGTTCATTTGTAGTTTAATCTATTTTTAGTTTAATCTACATTTCATTCATCCTTATTTGCGGTGAAGACTTCCCCGTGATAGGGAGAAATTAGGATGTTGGATGACTTTTGTGTATCTCCTACTCGGTGGTGAATTTTCTTTTATGTTGGCATTGGCTTTTGTATCGTTAGTATCTGGGAACTCTCCATGATTCTTTTAATTCAAATACTCAATATCTCAACTTTAGCCTTGTATTTTGGTAAACATGCTCCTGTCAACCTGAACTAGCTCTAATTATATCTTTCATAAACCAAGAAATGAGAATTTCTCTAATTCAAACTTTAATAACATTTTTTTTATTAACTTTTCTTTTTTTAAACCTCCTTGCAACTTTTTGCTATATAATGCATTATGCGGAAGATGCTTGTGGCAACTCTTTACTTAGTTAATGCTTTATACAATCGATTGCATTATGCTATTAGTTGCAGTGAGTTGTACATACACCATTTGTCTTTGCATTGATTGCAATGGCCAAGGAGAACTTCAACATTTTTTTTATTGCAGTAACTGGACAGTAATAATATAACTCTTTTGCTTTGCTTTTGAGATAAATGTTCAACACTAGGGACTTGTAATATGTAGTACAAGCCAGATGGAGATTTGTATCACCCAACTAATGAAGCCGTATGGCTTGTTTTCATTTCTATTTTTAATGATTTGTCATGGCTTGTAGATAGAAACAAATTTTGGATCATTGGTAAAACATAGGTATTGCACATTCAAGATTTTCATAGCAAAACAAAATATTGGGTCTTGCTTTTGTCTTTTCAAAGTTGAATGTTTTAATTTTAATGAATTCAAAGGGTTACTGAAAGCTATGTATTGTAAATGATAGTTTTTTGTCAACTTAAATACGATGCTAGGAAATTGCAACATTCAACAACTTATCACGATTCAAATCAACTATTTAATTTTATATTCAATATCATCACCGCAGGCTTATAACTGTAGATTCTCTGACTAACCCATTATTATTGCAATCTCTAAATTATTTTCTCTATCGTTGTTATTCCTCTTGTGTGTTTTGTAACCATTTTTATTATTAGTTTCCTGCGTTCTTTGTAACATGGATAAAATTTAGTTTCACTATTTGTGAATTTTTGGTTCTGAATAAATCTGCGGTTGCATTCGGCTATATTCACTACTCTTCGTAGCTAATGTGTCAGTCCATTAAATTGCTTCAATCATGTCTCTTGAGTATTATAACGTAGCTTATGATTACATCCACTTAATAATGTTGAAGTTCTATCATGCAGATAATAACTGCATTCATTACTCCAGCTCTTCCATTCTCCTCCTTTTCTATCATTACTGTTGCTTCCTTTCATGAATAGGTCCAAGGGAACTCACGTTTGTCCAAGTATTAAAAACTTCTTAATCTCTACCTTTTAAATTTAAAGTTAAGTTTTAAAGTTAAGCTTTCTTAAAACAAATAAAACCAATTAACGTTTCTAAATTTTGTTTAATTATTTATTTATTTTTTCATTTAGTTTGAAATTTTAAATTCTTTAAGTTATTTCTTTTAACATTTAAATTTATTTTAATAAATTTGCAAAAATATATTTTTTTTTAATTTATTTTTCTCATAAAAATTCTATTTTTGAAAATTTTTTAAGTGTTCCATAAATTTTGGATTTCAAATTTATATCGTGAATTATTTTAATGGAAAGGTTTTTAGTTTATTTTCATTTTTTTTTAAGTATTACTTTTAAATATTTGTAATTATCATTAATTTAGAGATTTTATAGTTTTTTTTTTAAATTAAAATTAGAAGGGTGTTTTATTTTATCAAAAAAAAAAAATTTGCTAATTCTTTTAAACAAAGGGAGTATTTTTGCTAATTCCAAAATTAAATTGTCGCATTTTGTTCATAGAAGATAATAGTTGTTCTAACTCTTGGTTTAAAGACCAATATGATATGTACCATATAATTTATCTAACCTTTATTTTAAGAAGGAAAATGATATATGATTGATCCAAAGAAGATAATGTCATTGCTTATGCTAAAATTTAATTTTGTTCAAGTATTATGAGTAACCTTACAACATTGCCTTCCTGTGGATTATTATTGATTTCATTATTCAGCATTAAGTGCTATCAAGTTTTATATGATCTATTGTTTTGCCTTAAGTTGCACCTTTTATAAGTTCCATTTAATCCATTGATTCAATTTGTAAGTTGCACTGGGATGTGCTTACTCAGTTGATGTTTATCAACTTGTTCCATTCGTAAGTTGCATTGGGATGCACTTACTCAATTGATGTTTATCAACTTGTTCCATTCGTAAGTTGCACTAGGATGCACTTACTCAGTTGATGTTTATCAACTTGTTCCATTTGTAAGTTGCACTGGGATGCACTTACTCAGTTGATGTTTATCAACTTGTTCCATTTGTAAGTTGCGCTAGGATGCACTTACTCAGTTGATGTTTATCAACTTGTTCCATTTGTAAGTTGCACTGGGATGCACTTACTTCAGTTGGTGTTTATCAACTTGTTCCATTGATTTCTTTTTCCTCATGGTGAGGATGGTGCTCTTGAAATATCTCCTGAATTTTATTGGATATCTCTTATATTTGGAAGCCAATATCTTTTTTCTCACTCATAATCCTTACTTCAAATTATTATTTAGCACATGTCAATATTTTTTACATTAATGATTGGTTTAAATTTTTTTAATCTCCTTAATGGTTCTTTGATTATGGTACTTGCCTGTAGACATATCTGGCATTTCAGTTTACCGATTGATTTGATGCTTGAGTCTATTGCTCTGTTGTTTTATCATTGTCTCTCTCACATTTATTTTATATACTATTGTGATAATGTACTGCATTCTTCATTGCTTAGATCATGAGTCATGTAGGTGATGGAGTCATGACCCATTCACTTGCAATGAGATGACTCATCAGTGGACTGTCTATATCCATGTGATTGATGCAATGTTGATGCAGGTATCATTAGTTGGCCTTGTCTGTGGTCATTTATGCATTAGTATGTTTCTTTTATGAGAGCATTGATAATGATTATTATACCTTACCTTCAACATATGGTCTATCTTATCAATATCATGTTAAGCTTCATTGCACTTTTTTATGATTGCTCATGATTAATCTCATTCTAAAGTTTTCAATGATTCACTAAAGTTGATTTATTTTTTATGGTACATATTATAAGTTCATTTTCAAAAGTATACTGATTTTTATCAAGGGTAGATTCCAACTATGGGAAATCTACTTGTGGTTTTTCTATGCTCTATGTTTTAGGTGACCCATCAAGAAACATCCAAGACATCAATTCATTTACACAAATCCTATTAATCACAAGACTACTTGAAGATGTGGATATACTTCCACTTGAACACATTTTAAGGACCCATCTAGTTCTCTTGGCTCTACCAAATATGCATGTACAACATATGGAAGTCTACTTGCACACTTGATGACAATACCATTTTTTCCTTACATTGAAGATCAAGTTGCAGATTATTGTAAATTTTGGGTTTAATACCCCTTGTTGTAATCACCCCAAGTAAAGATTAAAGGGGGGTGTTAAAATTTATAATCTTTCCTTGGTGTAATATTGTAAATTAGAATAAACCAAGGTATCCTTATTGTATTTTGTCCTCTAGTCAAAGTAGGAGGACAACTCATATTTTTGTAATTCCTTTAATAAGGAAATTAGTTTATTCCTCCTTAAGAGGACATGGACACTTGTTGCACACACTTATGAATGGTGGCATTCATAGACTTGGGAGTTACATTCTAACTCCTCTCTCTCATCTCTATTTAAGAGATGTTCCTCTCTCTCATTTCTCATGATGAAGTTATTGTAAGTGAGCAACTCGCTCTCTCTCTCTCTTTCTCAGTTTAGGCTATGGCCTCATTCATAATGTCACAAGGGGTTTTCTTTGCTTTCCCCTTTCAAAATCTCTTGGCTCATTGTTTGGATTCTTGGAGCATTCTCATGTTGGTGATTGATATTGAAGCATTATCTCATTCTTGGTCTATGGTAAAATTTCTTCTTGCATTACACTTTCTTGGATTCTTTCCTTAACTTCTTTTCATTTTTTCCATACTTCTAACATTAATAGTAACCTAGGATATAATCTTGAGAATTGGATTTTGTGATTTTCAATTTTTGATTTTAGAATCTAAGTTTAATTTATGGACATAAGCTTTAAAAGATTATGAGATTGGAATAAATAATGACCTAGGTTCAATACAATGCAATATATGAGGCAATAACTAGCTTAAGACCTAGGGAAAATGAGGGTTATGCAAAGTTTAACTAAGGAGACACCTATGATTTATCATTCAAGGTTGAAAGAAGATTCTAGGGTTTTTGAAACTTTTGATTTCCCATATTTTTAATATATTTTTTTGAGTTTGTAAAATTTTTTGAGATTTGTTTGATGTGACAATTATATTTGGATTAATATTTGAGGTTTTGTACAAGTCATGTTTGATTGGAAAAAAATTTTGAACATTAACATAAGGTGCATCAGATAGAACAATTGTTTTGACTCTAACAAACAATTAGAGGAAGATCCAAGGGGCCTTGTTTAGCTCATGTTTAAATTCACTAGCCTTGACATTTGTAAACACTTGCAAACATTTACAACCTAGGCTAGAAATGGATGATACTTTTTGAGGACCCTGCAAAAGTAAAATACCACAAACAATGTGGACAGATAGAGATCAAGTTGCATCACTCCCCTAAAATGGCACCACTACACCTTTTCTCTTACCCCAAATGTCTAAATAACTATTAACTAAAGATTTTTTTATCGAATAATGAAGAGTACATGGGGGGTATCTACAAGGATTGATCCATACTCCCTAAATAAACAAGTATGGTATTTTGGCTACTAAGATAATTGGTTCATAGTAGGGGAACTTTGGGATACTCAGTGCCTATTTGAGAAACAATGAATCACTTAAGAGCCTATCCCAACCACTTACATTATTCCTAAAAGGAATAAATAAGGTGAACATATCATACATGAATGCAGATATCGGAGAACTATCAAAATAGGTCTAGCTCACAAAGTAGTCTCAATTTTCACCTTGACCTTATTCATATAGTGGGATGAAGGAAAGAACCACTTTGGGTCATTCCCTTGCATAAGTACTTTTTCCCCAAAGTACACCCTTTCTAAGAAAATAAAAATTTTGGGAACCATTGTCACTATTCTATTACACCCAAGGTCTTGAAGGAAAGGGGAAAGGATACTATGTGAAATAGTAGGCCCATCTTATGATGTGCAAGTGAACCAACAGTTTAGACAAAAGGATTTCATTTACCAATTTGAAATGGGGTGTGATATCAACTAGAAAAATAGACACTCAATGTTTCAACTTACATCTTCATCAAATATCCTACATCAAACTTGTCATTATTTTATGATAAAGTTATGTGTCCCACAATCACCAAAGTGATGCATAGTTTTTATCAATAATGCAAAATCTCCTAGTCTAAAAAAATCTAGAGAACTGAAAAACTAAATATAGATTGAAAACTAGAAATTAATTTTTACCAATCAAATGTGTGTGTACTCAATTATCTGTGTAGAAATCTTCCTCTATTAAATAGTAAACTTCTAAAAGTGGGAAAAATAGCAATGCAAGCATGTATCCACATAATTAGCAGTGCACAAAAACAAATACAAGTGTCCAACATGATTATACATATTATGTCTCAATTATTGAAATTGACTAAGACAAATATAATTTGCATGCAATTGAGAAATCAAACCTCTTACTTAGATCTATATGAGAATCACAAGGTTCATTTCATCCACCTAATTTAAACTATCTACCATTTTTTTTCATTTGTACCTCCTCATTAAACTAGATGAAATATTAAATTGTACATTCAACCCCTAATTAGGATATACATACTTGGGGTTATTATCCGCATCATCTTAAAATGGAAGCACTTCCATGTTAAGAATGTTTAACCCTCCGAGTAAGTGGTCTGGGATCATGTCAAGTGCCTTGAATAGGTTTTTCGCCCTGTTCTGCTTCTCTCTCCACCCATTTCCAGTATTTTTCTGGCACCTCATCCTGAGAATTTGAGATCTGAGACCTCAGGGTCAAGGTCGACCTCCTGGGTCAAGGTCAACTTGACCCTGACCTAGGTCAAAGTCAACCTCGACTCTGACCTAGGGTAGAGTTGACCTCGACCCTGACCCTGGGTCCAATTTTCAAGTTTCAGAGGTTTTGGGATATTGGGCTTCAGAAAGTTTTATTTTCCCGCTTCCGGGTTGGCTGTTTCAGATTTCGGAATGGTAAACTCTTAAATTGCATTTAATCTAGGTCCATTTCTAGAGGTTAAGGTTAATTGGGATTTAATTCTCCAATGTTGGCCTCTCTAGAAGTTTGTGTTGTATATCACTATAAAAGGAAGCCTTCCTCTCTCATTTTCACATCCACTTTTTATGAGCAAGTGTCCACTCACCATTGAATTCAAGCATAAGTGCAATCAAGAGATCAAGAAATCAAGAAGGAGAAAGAAAGAAAGAAAGAAAGCATTCATCCACCTTCAAGAATTCAAGATCCAATTCATCAAGGAGATCCATTAGTAGCCATTGAAGGATTCAAGCTCTATGGAGCCCTCTTGTTGAAGATTTCTCCATCCATGTCCATCTAAGCCTCTTCCTAATCCAAGATCCATTCAATATTGGTGTTGAAGATCTAATTTCATTTATTTGAGACATCCTACATACAATTCTACATTCATTTGAAGCATCCCTACTTGTGGATTCAAGGATTCGAATCCTCCACAAGGATTTCAACATAAGCAAGGTGAATAGTTCCATTTACTTTGTTTATTGCAATTTCAATTAAATTTCAAGGTTGATTCCAAACTGGGGTTTGACCAAGGCAAACCCCCCATCCAAACAACAAAAACCATTTTTCTTGCAGGTACAGATATAGGACAGCGAATTACAGTTTAGATCTGGATACCCTTTTCAGTGAACTTTCAAGATCCATGAACAGAATTTCCATCAGAGTTGTTTCAGGTCAAGGTCGACCTTCAGTGAGGGGTAAGATTGTGCCCTGGGGTAAGATTGTGCCCCGCTATCTAGGTCAAGGTCAACCTCCCTTAGAAAGACAAAAAGTTTTCTAGGTTTTCTCTGTCTCGGCATTTCCAGTCTGAAGCAGGTTGCAAAATTCCCCAAAACTGTGCACAGACATCAGAAATCAGCATTTTCCAGATTTACCCTATTTTGAGGTTAGTATTTGTCTTCTATTCATCTAAGTTTTCAAGCACATACTTTTCATACCGAATTATAAGATCTTCTCCTTTCTTCATATTCTCCATTGTTTGATTCATTTGTGTATTGATCACTCCTTTGTGATTAATCAATTTGGATCTCTCCTTTTGGGAATTTGGAGTAGGGATAGATCCTATATTCCTCACATAGATATAACAATAATATATAATGTAAAGGATAAAAATACATCCAAGATACATATCTTTAACCCCTTTACATTATCATTTTAGATCACTTGATGAGAATGAAATTAGAATTGTTGGTAATTTGAACCCCCTACTTAATGAGCCCCCTAATTAAGCTATTTAAAAAATTGTGGATTATTTTAAGCCCATTTTTAGTGGATTTCACAATATTAACATAAACCATGTGTAAAATAAACCTTGGATGCAAGAAAAATTTAGAAAGACCAACAATTGCAGACAAAACTAGTTCAACTATGCAATTTATAGGTGAATTATGAAGCTATAAAGTACAAATGCACATATCTAGGCCACAAGTGCACAAATATGAACCTCAAATATGCAGTTATGGTCTCAATTAAACAAATCACACTCTTAAGTACACAAAAGGTAAAATTCACTACTATAAGATTATAAACACACACAAAAATACAAACTTCATTAAATTTATAGTCTATTCACATTGGTTTCACTAGAATGTGTCAACTTGGAAAATTAGCATTAAAAATATACAAGACAAACGTATTACCTCTCTAACCCTGAAAAGTATTTTAAAGAACTAGGAAATGCAATTTGAACTCTGGGGTTCATTAGCTAATGAATGCGCAATTTGTTTGATTTACTTGGTTCTATCTATTATGTCCTATGATCCATCTTGATAATGGTATATATATATATATATATATATATATAGACACACACACTTTTAGGGTTCCTTGACTAAATATCAGCTAGATATATGTTCAGATGGTACCTTTATGTTGTTTAAAGGATACCATTTATCATTTAATGTACATGTTTACTTTTATGTGCTTAAAGATCAATTTCTTTGATTACTACATTTATTTGATTATGATTATATGATTTAGGCTAACCCTTCTAACCCATCATATTTTGGTGTATACTTTGCTTGACATGTTTTAAGGATGAGGGGAGGCAGTCGTAGTCACTCCTATGGGAGATTTACACGATGTCGCACTCCTCCTTCCTTATCTACTACTATTTGTACATATATAGGTTCTTGTATATGTTGTTTAGTGATGTATAGGTACCAGGCATCGACTCCACCTTGCTACACAGGTCTGATTGTGCCTTAAAATCCTCAAAATTTTGTTGATTTGGAGATGGTCCCAAAGTTCACACAGGGAAACTCTAATGGCCTTAGACTTGTGCTTTGATAGATATTTTGATCCCAGTGGGTGGATTGGTTATTATTTTTACTTGATTGGTCTTTCAATTTTATTTTAGGGTTTGGTTTATATTGTTTATTTTTTTGTGAGTTTGCTTCTTGAGGATGTTATTATTTATATATTTTTCTCTATCTTCTTCATGTATTGATATATACATAAGTATGCATATATATGGGTGTACACATATATGCATACCAATATATATATATATATATATATATATATATATATATATATATATATATATTGGTATGCATATATGTGTACACCCATATATATGCATACTTATGTATATATGCATACCAATATATATATATGTGTGTGTGTGTGTGTGTGTGTGTGTGTGTGTGTTGTATCCATTGTGTGTGAATCTAATAAGTAAATTTAATAAATGAACTTAAAATATATTTTCAAAGATGTGTGTAAATAAAGGTAAATCAAACATAATAAAAAGATAAGAATATAATAAATAAAAATAAAACCTCATATCTAATCCCTATATTTTCTCCTTCTTCTCTCCTACAATTCTCTCTAACTCATGTTCGGGAGGGGATTGGAACTCGGGACCTCTTGCTTATGAGGGGCCCCAAGTTACCAATGAGGTAAGTGTTTTCCTTGAGAACCTTACCCCATTACTCTATCCTTGAATAATTACTATTTGCATATGTGAATTAAAAAAAACTAAATAAAAACTATGTATATATATATGATGCAGGAGCATCCTGGGTGTAAGAGCAATCTTGCATCACCCAAAAATATTTCTAGTTTCTTTTCAATAAGGGCTATCTTGTGCAGAGCTACTATTTTTGGAAAGTTACTATTTTTAGTAAGTTTTCTATTTAGGCTTAGAATGGTCTATTTTCTTCTCTGAAGGTTCATTTTGGTCATATTAACTTGCCAGTAAACTTTCATTGACAAATCAAGTCTAGCTTTGTAGATATTGAAGATTTTCAGTATTGGCAGTGGGGTACATAAACTTTGAACTCAGTTTTGAAGGCTTTAGAGGCTCCGGATGAGGTCGAAACTTCAATTGAATGAAGCTTTCTTATTTAAGTATTGTAGAGCGCTTCGTGCCCTTTCCGAAATGGGGTTATAATAGTCAATCGGGTCACTGGGTGATGACTTATGGTCTCCGAAAGTTGGGTCACCTGAAATGGCAGAAAATGATTTTCCTTCAAAAAATTTGTTTGGGTTTCAAAAGTTGTTTTGAGCTGACTCTGATGTAATAAATTGTAAAATAAAATAATTCTAAGTTTGGTCGGCCTTGTTGGCTAAAATTCTGGAACCTTTCCAAGCGATGGAAAATTGCCTATACAAGGAAGGTTGTAGTGTTGTCTTAGGTAGTTCGGAGCAGTTCTAGGTAGATCTAGGTAATGATTCAAGGCTTTGTCCTATAGAATATTGTAAAGGGAATGCCCATGTGGCTTTGCATATTGTAATTCTAAAATTTGTAATTCCACATTTGTGGAGATAATAAAAAGCCTATTTTCTGTTCTTGCAAATTGTTGTTGTTTCTCTGTTTCTATTATGTGTTTGTGGTATTAAGAGGAGCACCCTTCATCAAGTGGTATCAGAGCAGGAGTTCCTAAGTGTGTAAATAAATCATCGACTATGAGGCAGTTTGCACCAGGACCATAGTTAGGGTTTCAGCGTGCATCGCAAAAATACTTCCATGAAGGGAACGTGGCGGAAGAGCTGGTGTTGTAACACCTGAGGTTAGAGCACTCCAGAGACAAGTGCGAGCATTGCAAGAAGAAATTCACAAAGGAATGAATCTTAATGTCAGAGACGAAAGTGAGGATCAAACTGAGGAAGAAGGAAATTCTAATCAAGAAGGTGAAATTTTGAACCACGAGGAAGAAAGACTTTTTCGGGTCATTTCCAAGATCGAGAAAAGACCTAAGATTGAGGTTCCTACATTTTTAGGAAATCTTAACCCAGAGGAGTTGATCGACTAGATCAATGAATGTGAAGAATATTTTGAGTATGAAGATATTGAGGATCCTGATAGGGTCAAATTTGTGAAGGCCAGACTGAAAGGTCATGCGAAGATCTGGTGGCAAGAGATTCAATTGGAGAGAAATAGAAAAGGGAAAGATAAAATCACAAGATGGGATCGAATGGTGGATAAATTGAAGTGGCAGTTCATTCCTGTTGATTATGAGCTTGACCTATTGAAGAAGATGCAAAGTTTGAAGCAAGCTGGAAGATCTGTTCAGGAGTATATAAAGGAGTATTGAATCCTCATCAAAACAAGCCATGCAAAAGCTGATAAGGAGAAAGTTATCTATTACCTTAATGGGTTGAGACCGAGCATTCAAGAGGAGTTGAATTTAGTTTGAATGAACAGTATTGAAGAGGCATACTAGTCTGCCCTAAAAGTAGAGAAAAAGCTAAACAAGAAGTTTGAGAGTAGACAAAATGGAAGAGGTCGTGGTGGATGATCATATGGAGGTCAAAATGAAGGTCTGAAAAAGAAAGATGAGGCCAATAGTAGTCAAAATCCAAGAGGAAACAATTCCAATTGTTTTCAAGATCAAAATAATAGAGATCAGAGGGGAAGAGGAAGAGGACAAGGATCTGGAAGAGGAGGCTTTCGTGGAACATGTTTTCACTATGGAGAATAAGGTCATAGGGCATTTGAATGTCCTCAACGCCAAGGAAGGACAAATAGGAGGAATGAAGACCAGGCCAGAGTTGCACATATTGATGAGGATGCCAGATCATCAGATTCTAAAGATGCTGAAAGAGGAGAAACACTGATTAACAGAAGAGTCCTACTGAGTGGTGAGAATGAACCTAAGCAAAGGAGGAGCCTGTTTCGCACTAGATGCAAGTGTGAGGGTAAATGTTGTGATGTGATTGTTGATAGTGGAAGCACTAACAATCTAGTGTCAAAAGAGATGGTGACAAAGTTTAAGCTCAAGAGACAAAAAACACCCACATCCATACCATATTGTCTGGGTGCAGGATGACCACAAGATCATGGTCAATGAATAATGCCTAGTGAAGTTCGAGATTGGTGGATACCATGATGAGGTACTGTGTGATATCATATCTATGGATGCATGTCATATGTTGTTGGGTAGACCATGGCAATTTGATAGGTGTGTTGTACATGATGGTCGTGTGAATACCTATTCCCTAACAAAGGATGGAGTGCGACATAAGCTAAAGCCATTGAATGACACAAAAGAAAAGGTATGTGGTAGTGCAAGAATAACTTTTGTTGATGGAAGAAAATTTCTAGATAGTATGAGGCATGAGCATGTGTGTTTTTCTTTAATTCCAAATGCTAGTAAAGAGGAGGTAGAAAATGTACTTGTAGAAGTTGCAGATTTGTTGAATGAGTTTCAGGATATTGTATCCGATAACATTCCTAATGGATTACCACCAGTAAGGAAGATCAGTCATTAGATGGACCTGATTTTAGGAGCTAGTTTGCCAAAAAAGGTAGCACACAGAATGACACCAACAGAAAGTGAAGAGCTGAATAGATAAGTACATGATTTATTGTAGAAGGGATTGATTCAAGAGAGTCTAAGTCCCTATGTTGTACTAACAGTATTAGCACCAAAGAAGAACGGAGAATGGAGGATGTGTATAGACTCTAGGGCAATAAATAAGATCACAATCAAGAACAAGTTTCTATTGCCACGAATAGATGATATTATGGACTATTTAAGTGGGGTTGTGTATTTCTCAAAGATAGATCTGAAGAGTGGATATCATCAGATTTGGATTAGAGAGGGAGATGAATGGAAGACTACTTTCAAAACAAAGGAAGGACTGTATGAGTGGTTAGTCATTCCTTTTGGGCTAACCAATGCACCGAGCACTTTCATGCGGCTCATGAACGAGGTTCTGAAAGAATTTATGGGTAAGCTTGTCATTGTTTACCTAGATGATATTTTGATCTTTAGTAAAACATTGGAGGAACATATGGTGCATATTCGTATGGTGTTTGAGAAGCTGAGAGAAGAGAAATTATTGATTAATTTGAAGAAGTGCAGTTTTGTGAAGAAAGATTTAGTGTATTTGGAATTTTTAGTTTCAGCAGAAGGTCTAAAAATGGACCGAGAGAAAGTATAAGCTATCCTTTAATGGCCTACTCCAAGGAGTACTACTGAGGTAAGATCTTTTCATGGTGTAGCTAGATTTTATAAAAATTTTATCATAAATTTTAGCAGTATTTGTGGACCCTTGACTGAAACAATGAGAGGGGATAGAAAAAAGTTCAAGTGGACTAATGGGGCATATAAGAGTTTTAAATTGTTGAAACAGAAAGTTACAAAATAGCCTATTTTAGCACTTCCAGATTTTAATAAGGTGTTTCAAGTAGACTGTGATGCTAGTGGTACTGCAATAGGAGCTATTATGAGTCAAGAAGGTAAACCTGTTGTTTATTTCAATGAAAATTTAAATGATGTCTGTAATACTCCAAAAATGGGCTATAAGTTCATTAATCTCCTACATCTACAAATTGAATGAAATTGACATCAAAGTCCTAACCTAAGGCACATCTAAACATCATCTAATCATAATTGATTATCTTAAATTCTACATCGGGGAATATTCCTAGTAATATTCTTAATCATCATAATTATCTTTAATTTTATAATTATTTGGCAATAAATCACATTTATCCTAAAGTTTGATTAATTGAATATTTTCATATTTAATTAATTAGATTTAATATTTGCCACTTAATTGTTTAATTAAATTTAATTCTATCTATTATTAATTGTATTATTTAATTTTGACAATAAATCAAAATTCTTATGAATAATTGATTAAATTCTTATTTAATTAATTAAAGCAAGTTGTCATTATTTAATAATATAATTTTTAATAAAAGTTTGATTAAATAATTGATTAACCCATAAATCAATTATTTTATTTTTAAAAGCAGTTAAGTTGGAAATAAATCACTTTATTATTAAATTAATTCATAAATAAAACATGCACAATCATAAAAGCAAACAACTATCAATTATCAATTAAAGCTAAACTCTATTTTGAGTTAAAACTTAGCTTTTGCATGTTTTTGTGAGTTAATTATCTTTATTTAAAAATAACTCAAAAATCAACCTGAGTTATTTGAGTGATTTATGGCTTTTTTTCATGCACCTCCAAAGCCTTGGATTTCTATAAAAACAAGGCTCATCTCTTCATAATTCATTTCTCAATCATCTCTCAATCGTCTCTCAAATTTGCATCCAAGCATCTCATATTTTGCACAATCACGCTGGAGAATTGGAATTGAAGAATCAAAGCTCTTGTGAATCGACATCTTTGTGAGATCAATCTTATTTTTGCATTCATATTGCATATCATTGTTAGATTAGCATTGCATATCAATTTTTAATAGCATTCATAGCATATCAATTTCATATTAGCATAGATTCATATCAGTTTTTATCATTCTTATTGCATAGAAAATATCAAAAATATAGATTAATTGCATTTAATCTCATATCTAGATCAATTGCATTTAAATCCTTCATTTAGGTGTCATCTAGGTCACTGATTTTGATTACAATCTGAGAACATTAATCTCGCACCTACTAGAAGGCAGTAAATCGCTTGGTTAGATTAGATTTTAATTTTGCATGATTTGATTATAGCTAACTTCTAATGTTTTACTAAGTGTTGTGTTTATAGATCAGGTATAATTTTCACACACACATTTCTGGCGCCCACCGTGGGGCAACCCACCTTTGCATGCTAGTTTTGATTTTTTTTTGGAGCTAAAATCCCAAAGTTTCAAAGATTTAATTTTATCTCTCAAACGGCTTGGATTTTTGGTTTGAAATGTTTTTTACAAGTTGGAGACATATCAAGGAAGCTTCAAAAAAAAATTCAAAATTTTCTGAATTATTTTGAATTTTTAATAATTTTTTTTCAATTTTTCATAAAAAATTAATATCTGACGCAAATCAGCATATTTTTCAGAAATTTTTACATTTTTGGAAAGCTCCTTAAATTATACAGGGGGTCCATTCTTTGTGTTTTAAATTTGGATGTAATATAATAGCTCAAATAGTCAATTTGCAAAAATTGGTCTATTTTGATAAAATGGGTCTCTAGGGCACAAATGAAGAGATTTTTCTAAAATTTTTGCATTTTTGGAAAGCTCTTTATTTTTTAGTAGGGATCTCTATTCTAAATTTCTATTTTTGTGAACAAAATCATATCAACAAAATCAGATCTTGTTGACTAGGTCAAATGCAGTAAAAATAAAATAAAATTTTATGACGGGTATGCATTTTTTTTTTTTTACATGGTGCAATGAATGACATGAGTTGTCATTTGGGTTAATTACTGGTTATTATTTCTGATAATAATTTATTTTTAGAGCTAACCCTATGGTTTTCATAAGTTGAATATATTTTGCATATCTTGTTTGCTTGTTTGCTTGTTGGGGAGTTTGTCACTTGCTTGCATGGAAAAGCTCAACAAGAATTGCTAAAAATCAGGTAAAATTTACTAAGCACATTGCGAGGATCACGAGGTATTCTCCTTGTTCTGAAAATATTTCAATTTGGACATAAAATAAACCTCTCACGTGTCAAGCTTGTGTGCATCTTTTCATGCTTTTGATCTATTTCTACACACTTGCATAATTTGATACTAGGTTGTGATCCCTTAAGGATTCATTAAGTAGTCTTAGAATACGTGTGATTGATCTTGATTGCTATCTTGGGTTATTGGACTCGCTAATTCATCGGCCCCTCATTTCCACCCCGTGGTTGCAATCTCAGCGCCATAAAGGGGAGGGGTCAACAGGACAGAAGCGTTAAGTGTTCCACTTGGCAACCCTTTTGTGCTTTTAGGAACTCACTTGTTTTCTAAGTTGGGGACTCATTTTTAGCTTTTGTGAGGTGTTAAGTGTTCCACCTTGTGGACTCATCGCATATTCGCTTTAAGCGTTAAGTGTTCCTCTTTCTGCTTTTTGGGTACTTTTGGTAGATTTGCTTTCGGGAATATATCTGTGCTCACATAGTAATTAGGCCCTATGAACACTATTTGTGATTCTTGAGAGATTGGATTCCTAGAGAAATCTTTCTTGATGATAGAATCCTTGTAGGGAGGATACTTAGTGTGTTTCACATTCAACTTGGTTAGTGTGTCTTCTCTTATTGATCGACACATTCTCTCTCCGGAGAGGTTGATAGATCACGTGGGGTTGATATCACGAGCTTTGGTGAATCAAAATTAGTTAGTGTGTCTTCTCTTATTGATTGATACATTCTCTCCCCAGAGAGGTTGATAGATCACGTGGAGTTGATATCACAGACCTTGGTGGAACAAAACTTTGTCTTAGCGTGTCGGATTCATCTACTTGCTTTGTTTGGGTTAAAAGTGAAGTGGTGTCAAAACCTTGAATCTGGAACCAATTCCCCTTGTGGTATAAATCTGTGAGTCATCTTTAGAGAGGGTTAACTGTAGCAGACAATCCCTTCACAGGGAAAACTGCATTGACGGAACCTCAAGCAGTAATAGCCATTTTCGCCATGGTAGTGACAGTCGCTATATAAATGTCCTTGTGGAAGAAATCTCCACAGGTATGGTTCATTGTTGGGTTGTCAGATCTCCCTAGCAGCTCTTGAAGATTAAGTTCTCGGACTGTGTCAAAACCTTGGTGCGCCGGGATTGGAGTTCACCCCTTTGAAACATAAAAGTTGCAGAGTCAAACCATTACTAAAAACCCTAGAGAGGCCAATTTTTCACTTTCAGGTATATGTGTGTTATCGCAAAACTTTTCAGAACATACACAATTAGTACTCTCAGGGATTAGCACAATTTGGTCACTTGATTGTTCATGCGCAAGGTTTCTTTTTCCCTTGTTCAATGTTTTCAGACTTGCTTGGAATCACTTGCTTGTTGTTCTGCGTGCTTGTTTATCTACTTGGCTATTAAAAATGATCAAATCTGATATAACCTTCAAAATCTGGACAGTACAATTTGCAAACAATCCAAAACTGAAGACCTTAAATTTTGCAAAAATTGATGTAAAATCTTTTTGGAGTCAAAAGTCATTTTAGGAAGTCAAAAGTCATACGAGTTTTGTCAAGTGTCGTTTCAGTATTGCCCATCTGTCGTATGATTGAGAACCCAGTGTCGTATGAGTTTTCAAACTAGCAAATTCAAGAAAGTCAAAACCTTGTTAGCAACTATCATATGATATTGACAACTGTCATTTCATTGCTACCTAACTATCGTACGAGTTTAGCAACTATCATTTCATAGACTAACCAGTGTTGTACGAGTCTGCAGAGTGTCGTTTGGAAAAATTTGAGAGAGTTGTCAGAAATTGTCAAATTGCAAGATATCCAATGTTTCCAACCTAGTTCCAGAATCTGTCAAAAATATCATTGTGTCAAGAACAGAGCAATAGCTATTGAGAATCAGTACACATGTCTCAAAGAATCAGTACACAAGAGGAAGAAGTTCTAATCACCGCTATGATGAAGCAAGTGCAAGCTATGCAAGTCCAGCTTGACAAACTTGAGATAGAAAATGAACCTAAAGAGTTCTCCATGGAATCTCTATACTCTTTTCCATTTGATAAAGACTTGTACATGTCACCATGCCCCCGGATAGAATTTGAGCAACGTGATGACCCTTATGATACCTCTTCCATGGAGAGTGACACATCCATCTTTGGAGACTATGATGACTATGATGATAGACAGTGTAATGATACCTATGACACCTTTGTTCCTAAGAGTCCTCCTCATCGTTCGTTCCTACTTACTACAAATGGGCTGTCACATTGGATAGATCATGATGGTGATCCATATGATTTTGATTTTGAAAGAGATTTTGATGGCTTTTGTGGACAATACCTTGATGATGATCCATCTACTACTGCTGAGGACTATAAAATACATCATGCTAGCTTGAAACGTCAATACTATAAGGATCTCTCCTCTAAGAACTCTCCAGCTGAAAATAAAGATTACACTCTCAAGAAAGATCATGTTAATGTTGGACCTTTGTCTAGCAATGGTTCCCTTCCATCCCCTACTTCCTCCAATACCCATACATTTTCTAAAGCTTCCGATTCTTTCAAATCTTTCACAGAACCTTCATCTGACACAAGTCCTAATACTTTTCATGCAATTCCCTATAGTTATCCTCCAGGGCTACCTCTTAAAGAAACTCAAGCTAACCTTCACCTGGCTGCAAATACTTTCAATGATGATAAACCTAAAGAGCCTAAGCCTTCATACGATACAATGCCTACTTCAGCTAGTCCTTCACCATCTCTTCCAAATTCATCCATACAATCCCAACATGCTTCCTTGTCCTTAGAAGTGGCTCCATGTCAAGAGGACTCTAAAATTGATAAAGAAAAAAATATAAAGAAAGATCAAGATCAAGAACCCTCCATGTCATCCAATCCTTTTCATGAAGTCTCTTATCAGCTTCAAGGTTCTTTTGATCCTGCACACCCTTTTTCATGCATTCCACCATGTCTTAAGTCTTCTCTTAAGCAGGATCAAGCTACTACTTACACTGTTGAGCTTATTGACAATCAAAATAACCTTACTACACTTGCGCTTTCCAAAGATGATACTTCTATTAAGGTTGGTAAAAATGGTGTTGTTACTTCCAATGTTAAGCCTATTGAAAATCAAGAAAAAAATTATGCGCTTATGCTATCCGAAGATCCTTGTCAAGATCAAAGTCTTTCATCTTCTTGTTCTACCACTCCATGTTCATTTCCACTTTTTACTCTTCCTAAGTCTTTGCAAGCTTTGAACAATCTTATCAAAGAAGGTGCTCATATTCAAGATGTTCATGAGTCTATTGAAAATTCTAATGCTCACTCTAAAGATGCTGATATCCTTTGTTGTCATATAGATGTTGATGAACTTATTGATTATCCTTTTGCATCTTCCACTTCCATCCTTGGACCTCTTCCACCACTACTAAGGGCTTCACGTCTGCCTTCCATCTTGGGTCCTTATGTCCTTTCACTTTCCCCTCCTAAATCTCTTAATTCACCATCCATCTTGGGTCCCTACATCCCTCCATCTCCCATCTTTCCTCAAGATCAACATAGATGCATACCCTTGAATCCTTTTCATCCACCCACCCATCTAAACCAGTCATATCCTCCTTCCACAAGTCCCAAGTTCTTTGGAAGTAACTTGAATTTTCAATACAAGAAAAAGAAGCAATACAAGAATCCATCAAAAAAAGATCACCATGTCTTCTCTAATAGACATGGAAACATAAAGTCAAAAGAGATATCTAAGAAGAAAACTACAAGACAAGTATGGGTTCCAAAATCCGTCATTGAAGATATTCTCTCTACATTACCAAAAGGAAATAAAAAGCCTACGGCTATATGGATTCCCAAGTCTCTCTTGAAAAATTCTGGTGTTGAGCAAAAAGTAAAATTGACATTCAAACTTCCAAAGACTTCCACTTCATCTTCTTCCAAAAGCATTCCTCCATTCCATGCGCCTAAACCACAACCTCTGCTATCCATTCACCATAGTCCTTCACGTATTCCTTCATTCATGATTCCTCCATCCTCTCATCACCCTTCAAGGTATGTGTTGACGTTGATCTTGCCTTCCTTTCCACCTACCCTTTTACAATCCTTCCATGCATTATCCTTCTATCTTCTATCATTTTTCCTCATTTGCCTATTCCTCCTATCTTCTAACCTCACTCACTTTACATAAAACCTTATCCTCCATTTTTCTCTTCCATCTCCCTTTCCCTATCAGTATCTTTGAGCATATCATTTGAATCCTTGGCATATCATGGTTTATCCTTTCAAGGAGCACTATCTAAAAAGCTTGCCTTCTTCCAAAAAAAAATTTTAAAAAAAAAAAAAAAATTAAAAATGTGCCTTGGTGAAAACTTGGAAACAGGCGCCTTGGTAGCAAAAGTAAAGAGAAATAAATTCATCCTATGGTGAAAACCACTCTCTTGTGGCACCTTGGATAAGTACCATGATGAAAACCTGACAATCAGACATCATGCGTAGTTCTTCTACATATTTCTTCTCTCTTTGATCTTGACAATGTTGATCCATACACAAACATTTGGCTATCTTGTGAATTATTTTACAGTGATCTTGCTTTCACTCCCTTCCTTTTTAGCCTTCATGTCTCTCTTCCTCCATTCATTTTCACCTGTCGCTATCCTTTTCCCCTTTGGTCTTGATCTAATAGAAGAAAGAGTAAAACACGGTGCTATGAAGCCTCTTGACATGTCTACTCCTTTGGACTCTATCTTATCCTTCTTCGGCATTACGCTTTTGTGACTTATCCTATGTTGGCCTTTCATTGCTTGTCCAAATGCGCTTTACATGACAATTTTTCCCTAGCTTGGGTATTCTTGAGGAGTTTTTCCTTGAGGATTTCTTCCCTTCATTCTCCTTCATTCTCTTATCTTCCATCTCTTCCACCAACCTGCCAATCTCTCTTGTTCTCCACCTTGCTAGACATTGGGACTGCATGATATGATATTACTTGGGAGTTTACAATGGAAAAAGATGCTATCAAGTATACCAAGTATCAAAATCAGTATCAGAACAAGTATCAGAACTAGTATCAGAACAATTATCAGAATCATTATCATAATCAATATCAGAATTAGTATCAGAACCAGTATCAGAACAATTATCAGAATAAGTATCAGAATCAGTATCAAAACAAGTAACAAAACAAGTATCAAAATGCCCATAGGGGCTACACCTTTCGCTTTAGTTTATGGGTCTGAAGCGGTACTACCTATTGAGGTTGAAATCCCATCACTCAGAATCAGAATGCATGGACTTGTCACTGATGAAGACTACAGAGTGTCTAGGTTACAAGAACTTGAATTACTAGATGAGCGTAGGCAAGTAGCGTATGATCATCTCAGGGTGTATCAGAAAAGAATGTCTAGAGGCTACAACAAGAAAGTCAGACACAGAGAATTTTAGGTTGGTGATCTAGTGTTGAGAAAAAATCCTAAAAATCAATCACATCAAGAACACAAGGGGAAGTTTGAACCCAATTGGCTGGGTCCCTTTGTTATCACTGCTACTTTTGGCTCTGGTGCCTATCAACTCTCAATGACTGAAGGATAACAGCTCCGAGAACCAATCAACGTTCTCCATTTGAATAAATTCTATGCCTAAGGCATTCAGTGCTTGGTAAATGTCCTGAAAAAATTTTAAAAATCAGAAAAAGTCCTAAAAAAATGAACATCTTGGTGAAAACCTAGCAATAGGCACCTTGATGATTCACAAAAAAATCAAAAAATATCAAAAGTACAAAAAAAAATTGAAAAATGAAAAATACAAAAAAAGATGAAAAAAAGAAAAAGTGCCTTGGTGAAAACCTGGAAACAGGCACCTTGGTAGAAAAAATAGAATCTCTGCCAAGATGGTGAAAACTTGGCAAACAAGCAACACTTGTTTCAAAATGCTCCATCTATCAGTGCAATCTTGGTCTTTCCTAGCTTTCAGTCTTGCTTTAGTTTGTACATATCTCCCAGTTTGTTTCAACATTTCCAATTTTCAATAAGTCCGTCTGTACACCAATTAGCTCAAGCATCTGTATCCTATCAATGTTTAACACTTGGGAGCACTCAATGTCATATCCTATGGTGTTCAGTGTATCTTAGACATATCATATCCAGTCAGAGTCCTTTGAAGCTTCATTTGAGTCAGTCAAGTTTGTCTTGTCTCCAGAAAGGATTTTGCATCTAAAACAATGCAATCAAACATCAAAACTCAACTGAAAACAATCTATGCTTTTTACATGCTTTTATCTCCTTGTATGTTTACTGATTCTCATTGAGATTTTTACATATTGTGTCCCTTCGAGCTCTTCAATGATGTCCTTTATAGGATTTAGAGAGTGATGACTGGGGGCATAATCTTTTCTTTGTTTTCTACTTGTATGTGAAAATCTAACAACTTTGGAAATTCTGGATTGAAATGGTGTCCGACTATAAGAGCCTCTATCTCAAATTAGATGGCCATGCGTACCTCGACCATTGATACCCAGACAATTCAAGGAAGTTTGATCTAACTATTGTCTTTTTGAGTAAGTTCTTTCTCCTACTCTGGAACGCAATCTTGCCTAAGGATGTGAATGATAAAGGGTCACTACGGCTAATTCACATTGGATTTAGAATGATCTCTTGACTCTTTGATGTGTTTGCAATGCAAGACGTATTCAGGTCATCATGACGTTCATGTTTTGATGCTTATACAAATTGCTATATCAAAATGGACATGATATTCAGGTCATCCTAGTGTTTGTGCCTTGGTACTTATATCTAATCCGACAATCCAAAAATAAAATCAATATTCATATGTCCATGGTTGTTTGACCAGTGGGTGTTGTATTGATTCTTGCGCATACAAATCGATATTCATATGTCTATGGTTTCATAGCTAGTGGACATTGTATTGATTTATCCGGTTACCTAAAAGTTCAATGACGATAACAAATCGACATATGATCAATGACTAGGTCCTAGGTCTTAGGTTGCATTTCATATTGCATGCTTCTTTGCATTTTTCATCTTTGCATGATCTCACAATGATTAAACGAACTTCAATGCTTAAACAATTCTCCACTCGCATTTTCAACTCTAACAAGAGCTGAATCTCACACGAAGGTTCCTCCAATGAAACAGCAAGTAGAATCCTTTTTCAGGATCAAAATTGAAATCTAAGATCATTCATATTATTCACTGCTTGCATAATCGACCTTCCATCTTCATATAAATCCAAATTCAACTTAACTGATTAGCTTTCATCAAACTATCAAAATTTCAACTTGGTCAACCATGGTCAACTCATGGTCAAACCTAGTCAAACTTGGTCTTTTGGGACCTTCCAACGATGCATAATGCATTCTTCAACATGTATAACCACTTTTCCCATCAATTAACATGCTTCTAAACTCTCAACACTGACTTTTCTTGTCAAATTTCAATTTTAATCCTAAAGGGGGCATGGTATTGCACATCATTCAAAGTCTGTAAATCAAATTCTATCAATATCTTTCATTAGTGATCAAGACAAACAATCACGTCTAGTTATTGATTCATCAAAAGTCCTCATCGCTCGGGGCAAATCTATCATCACTTGTGGCATATTAGATTCGTCAAGATCCATATCAATCTGGTATTCTCCTAATCTTGTAAACTGTATCAATTTTTTGCAACCATCAGATCATAGTGTTCTTTCCTTGGTTCTTCGGCAACTAAAGGGTTCGGATGTGATACCTGCTAGTTCTGCTAAGACAATCGAGTCTAGAACAGGTCACTCACTTCTTATCAATCCCAAGGTTCAAAATCAGGCATTTTGACACTTTTTCACAATCATAGGTTCATTTGCTGCTACAGTGAACATTATCTTTGGTCATTCAGGACCTATTATCTCCATATCAATTCAATATCAATCAGCTTCTGTCTCATATCAATTATCAATTTCAAACATAAGTTTCATATCTCTATCAAATACAGACTATCTTTGAACCACTGCGCTTCGCACAGTAATTCAAAGAGGGGCAAAATGTAATACCCCAAAAATGGGCTATAAGTTCATTAATCTCCTACATCTACAAATTGAATGAAATTGACATCAAAGTCCTAACCTAAGGCACGTCTAAATATCATCGAATCATAATTGATTATCTTAAATTCTGCATCGGAGAATATTCCTAGTAATATTCCTAATCATCATAATTATCTTTAATTTTATAATTATTTGGCAATAAATCACATTTATCCTAAAGTTTGATTAATTGAATATTTTCATATTTAATTAATTAGATTTAATATTTGCCACTTAATTGTTTAATTAAATTTAATTCTATCTATTATTAATTGTATTATTTAATTTTGACAATAAATCAAATTTCCTATGAATAATTGATTAAATTCTTATTTAATTAATTAAAGCAAGTTGTCTTTATTTAATAATATAGTTTTTGATAAAAGTTTGATTAAATAATTGATTAACCCATAAATCAATTGTTTTATTTTTAAAAGCAGTTAAGTTGGAAATAAATCACTTTATTATTAAATTAATTCATAAATAAAACATGCACAATCATAAAAGCAGACAACTATCAATTATCAATTAAAGCTAAACTCTATTTTGAGTTAAAACTTAGCTTTTGCATATTTTTGTGAGTTAATTATCTTTATTTAAAAATAACTCAAAAATCAACCTGAGTTATTTGAGTGATTTATGGCTTTTTTTCATGCACCTCCAAAGCCCTGGATTTCTATAAAAATAAGGCTCATCTCTTCATAATTCATCCCTCAATCATCTCTCAATCATCTCTCAAATTTGCATCCAAGCATCTCATATTTTGCACAATCACGCTAGAGAATTAGAATTGAAGAATCAAAGCTCTTGTGAATCGACATCTTTGTGAGATCAATCTTATTTTTGCATTCATATTGCATATCATTGTTAGATTAGCATTGCATATCAATTTTCAATAGCATTCATAGCATATCAATTTCATATTAGCATAGATTCATATCAGTTTTATAATTCTTATTGCATAGAAAATATCAAAAATATAGATTAATTGCATTCAATCTCATATCTAGATCAATTGCATTTAAATCCTTCATTTAGGTGTCGTCTAGGTCACTGATCTTGATTACAATCTGAGAACATTAATCTCGCACCTACTAGAAGGCAGTAAATTGCTTGGTTAGATTAGATTTTAATTTTGCATGATTTGATTATAGCTAACCTCTAATGTTTTACTGAGTGTTGTGTTTACAGATCAGGTACAATTTTCACACACACAATGCCAAGAGAAAATATTCTATTTATGATCAAGAATTTTATGCTATAGTTCTGGTATTGAATAAGTGGAGACACTATCTACTTCCTAAGGAGTTTGTTTTGTATACTGATCATCAAGCTTTGCAATATTTGAATAGTCAAGGAAAGTTGAATCAAAGGCATTTGAAATGGGTTGAGTTTTTGCAGAGTTATACATTTATTTTGAAACACAGGAGTGGAAAGTCTAATAGGGTTGCATATGCTCTTAGCAGAAGGCAACTATTGCTGATAGAAATGCAGATTGAGGTGATTGGGTTCAAGGAGCTCAAGAATTTATATCCCGAGGATCCTAATTTTGGTGAAGCTTGGAAAGCTTGTAAAGAACCTATTACTCTAGACAGAACGAAGTGGTTGGATTTCATCATTCAGGATGATATGCTATTCAGAGGGAGTCAGTTGTGAATTCCATGAAGTTCTGTGAGGGAGAATCTCATCAAGGAAAAGCATAGCAGAGGATTGGTTGGACATTTTGGTCATGATAAAACTCTTTCTTTGGTTAGTGAGAACTATTACTAGCCACAATTGCAGCAAGATGTCAAGAAATTTTTACAGAGTTGCATAGTATGTCAGATGGCGAAAAGAGTGAAGTAGAATATAGGGTTGTATCAGCCATTACTTGTACCAAAGAAACTTTGGGAGGATATCAGCATGGATTTTGTTCTTAGTTTACCAAGGACTCATCGGGGACACAATTCAATTTTTGTGGTGGTTGACAGATTTTCAAAGATGGCACATATCATTCCCTACAGGAAGACTAATGATGTTGTTCATGTAGCAGAATTATTTTTCAAAGAAGTGGTGAGACTACATGGTTTGCCAAAGAGTATAGTTTCAAATCGAGACACTAAGTTTGTTGGGTATTTCTGGCATACATTGTGGAAGAAGTTGAAGACAAATTTGAAGTTCAGTTCATCACATCATCCACAGACTGATGGATAGACACAGGTGGTGAATAGAAGTTTGGAAAATTTGCTGAGATGTTTGGTTGGAGATAAGCCAACAGGATGGGATTTGATTTTACCATAGGTAGAATTTGCATACAATAATTTTGTCAATAGGAGCACTGGTAAATCACCATTCTAGATTGTATATGGAAGTAGTCCAAGAAATGAATCTGTGTTGAGAAAGATAGATAAAGGAGAAATAAGTATTGTTGAAGCTGAGGATTTTACAGAACACTTGAAGAACATCCATGAGGAGGTGAGGAAGCATATTACCAAGATGAATGCGAAGTATAAGGCTAAGGCAGATGAGAAAAGGAGGCATAAGGAATTTCAGGTTGGAGATGAAGTCATGGTTCATTTGTGGAAGGAGAGATTTTCAGTTGGTACATATATCTGTGTGCTAAAATGTTGTCACACTTCTATGAATCTTTACATGCAAGAAAACTCGAGAATGAGCCCTCACAAATCGATCCATAGCTCCCTAGGCATAGAGTGCAAGGGTTTTTAAGAATGCTCTCAGCTAGAGCTATTAAGCCTATAACCTTGCTAGTAAACCATGCAATGGGAGATTCAAGGAAGACAAGGGCAAGAATGCTAATATCTCCAATGAAGCTAAATGTATGCAATGCAAAGAAAATTTATATGACAATGCAAATTAATCTATTGCATAAAAGGAAATCTAAGCTAAGAATGAAGCTATGAAAATGCAAATACTATGCATGAAAATGAAATCTAACTATGAAGCAAGAAATCCATGATGATGCAAGAATGAAAATAAGAAGATAGAGTGTTGATGAAGATCCAAGATGAATGCCAACAATGCTCCAAATCTTCAAACCCTAGATGCAAGAATATCTCCAAAAGCTCCAAGATGACCTAGAAAACCTGTAGCATAACAATAGCATAAAAATTTGTGTGTGCAAATGAGGAAGAGAGCTCTTCTTTTATAGGAGGTGAAAAATCAATGGACCATGGAGATTAAGAGGAAAAAGATTTAATCAATGGTGGAGAAAAAAAGAAGTTTGATCCTTGTGCACAAATATCCTCTAATAGAAAAATTAAAAGCATTTACTTTATGTTGAGCATTTACTTTATGTCCATGTGAGACAAAAAGTGCTTTTCTTTTATTTTTTATTTGGAGTTGAATCTGATATTTCATCAGTTTCTACATGGTATCAGAGCTGCATGCAATAAACTTGTCACAAAGAATGAAGCAAAAATATGGAAAAAGCAAAAACCTCTTGTGCTCAAAGATGTATTAAGAGAGAATGAAAGAAATAATTACAAAAGTGGCTTATAAGGACAAAAACCCTAAAGCCCAAAAAAGCTAGGTTGTGCAATAATAATTAATAGAAATATTAATTATTATGCACCTAAAAGAGATAGCTTAAGTGAAAAAGAATAATAGAGGACTTAAGTAATTAAACCGAAATGATTTAATTATAAAGCCAAATATAACTATTATTCTAACATTTTTCTTTATAAATAAGAATTAAATGCTTTATTTGTGCAACTTAGGATAAGAAGAAAAGTGGGGCTTTTTATTTAATAAAAGGGGAGGAAATATTCCTTTTAATAAATAAAGACTTAGGATAAGATGGTTAGCCCATAGAAAATAATCAAATAAATGATAGGACTAGGTTTTGATCAAGAACAAGCAATTGATGATTTTAGCAAAAGGGACTAATAGTCTAGATGACCATTTATAGGTGTATACATTTGCCCCTTTTTGACTAATGTGTGATCGATTTGGGAACACATTACGTCAAAGAATAGATCAGCCAAGAAGGCAAGAGATAGCCAACAAGGCAAGCAGATAGCGATCTGACTCCAAAGAATGAAGTGCAGAGAGATAGCAAATCCTGCATGGTCAGCCTGGTAGCGACAGTACTGAACACTTAGGAAAGAGATAACCAATAAGATATGATGTGTCTATCCCCTCGAGATCAAAAGTGAAATCAGGTAGAGGGATTGCAGAAGCAAGAGAAACATGATCAAATCACTAGAAATCATAATCGAAGAAAGAGAATAGAATAACCATCAAGCAGTGAGGGTATGCCCCACACATGAGACACGGGGCATGAACCTATCGGTCTCTCAACCCGTAAACACCACGGAGGGGGATTTGAACTTGGGATTTGAAAGTGAATGAAAGACTGGAAGTTGAGAGAGATGGGGATGAAGAGGTGAAGAATGCCCCAATGAAGATCGAAGGATCAGGCCTCAAAAGGTTAACCAACTGCATGGAAGAAGGAAAAAGATGAGTTGGGTGATCAAGGTGAACTCGGATTTCGGTTTGGATCCCGAAATGAAAGGAAAATGATGTGATATGAAAGACAAGAAGTGAAAGACATGATCGGGAAGAAGCAAAAGGTGAGAACAGTTGATTAACAAGTCCACGAAAGATAAAGGAGAGCTCTCTCCATATGCAAGATGCAAAACTAACTAACATGAACTTAAGAGTGCAAGCTACATGAAAAGTGGTTTACTTGCAAGGTCACAAAGCCAATAGACATCTAATATTCATCATTGAGCGTTATTAGTGGCATCGCAAGATCATACAATACACACTAGCATAACTATGTGTATCTGAATATGATCTATATCAGATAGAAATTTGGGAATCCCACCTAAGCATCAAAGACATGCAGGTCAAGATGACTAGTGCAGTGAGATTACCTAAGTTTGATATAGCAAGATTATGCTCGCATTGAGACACAAGAAAGTCAAGATGACTATAAGCATGCACTTGCAAAATAGTCAAGGATAATACCTTGTAGGTCCATAGTGTCAAGTAAGACCAGCATAAATTCTCATGACAGTGAGGACCAACAAAATATACCCACAAGAAAATAAAGAAATAAAACATGTTCTCATACCCTCAGTCTTCTAGCTATGCATCATTGAAAATGATCATAGGGGGAGAACACTCAGCAAAGAAATCATCATAGACAGCATGCAAAGAAATAAAGTCAAACAAATATCAACAATTCAAGTGCGTGTGTGTAGGTCATAGAGTCAAAGTTTGAGTATCACATCTGCCAGTGAGATATATTGCATCATCCAAGACGGCGGGAAGGATATCTGATAAGTGTTAAGAAACACTTGACGCTATGGTAGTGTTGAAAAACATAGTTGAGGTGGTGTTGAAAAACACCGTTTACAAGGTGCCTAAGAAACCTAGACGCACAAAGAGACCCAAGATAAGCTGAAAACAACGGATGCCCCCTAGACTAAGACAAGAGTCAATTCCAGGCTAAGAGAGGCAAAGAGAGAAGTGAAGCGAAGGAGCGCCACGCAAGACTGATAGACATAGGTGCAGAGGGTCTCAAGAAGTTCCTGTTTCCAAGTTTTTACCACTTGATAGATTTTTTTGCAATTTTTTTCAGGACTTTTTATAATTTTTTTATATTTTTGCTACCAAGGAGCCTATTTCCAGGTTTTCACCAAGGCACTTTTTTCAAATTTTTTTTTAATTTTTTTAATTTTTTTATTTTTTTGGTGAGACATCAAAGCACCTATTGCTAGGTTTTCACTAGGATGCTCTTTTTTTTTTAGTAATTTTTATGATTTTTAGGATTTTTTCAGCATCATATATGAATTTTTTTGGTATTTTATCAGGATCATAAAATATGTACAAAGGATGCCCCAAATAGAAACGAGCATCAAGAATCTGCTTCCTCTAATGTAGAGAACTGATAGGCCCCAGGCCCAAATGCTGCAACTGTGATGATAGGAGGTCTCAACCAGTTCGACCAATAATAACCAGCCCTAAGCAATGTCTGAGCTAGCAAAGGATCATTAGAATGTGATCCACATATGCCATCGTGGATTTCAGCTAGCACTTTGTCTAACTTCTCTATTTCTAGACACTTAAGGAGAGTTCCGTCTAGACCCTTCCCATACAAGTCACCAAAGACAAAGGCAAAGTGTAAGGGATGGCGGAAGGAATGGCATGGTGGATTTGCAAGAGGAATATGAGGTCGAAGATATGAAAAGATGGTAGGATTGTAAGATTTGTGAGCAGGATAGCGTAATTCATCCACCAGGAACTTGAAGAAAAATTTATGTTTTTTCATTTGTAAGATGGATGTTGAAGTAACCAAGGCATTACCAATTTTGTTTTAGCTCTAGGAATGGGCTGAAGTGTAACAGATATGAGATCATGCTTCAAGTAGTGCATCATTTTTTTGTAGAGAATCAGCTTGTCATCTTTTATTTGATAATCAATATTTTTGAGCAGATTTTTATTTTTACTTTTCTTAGGTTCGGATACCACCACAATGTGGTTTTCACCATTCGACCATTGCTCTTTTCTTTTGACTTGATGACTGTGATGTTTGATTGCTGATTCAATATTTTTTGTGGCTAGTTCGCTGGTGGAAGAAGTAACAGGTGTTGATGCAAGATGAAATGAAGTGACCAGTTCAATAGCATTTATGCGAGGGGTGTCATCTCTGGTAACAAGAGAGGTTGAGCCTATAGGTTAAGCTCCAAAAGTAGCTAGATCTAGACTTGTCATAGAAGAACCAGCGTGGTCCACTAAGGCAATATGAGGAACAAACTCATCAGACCCCACACAAGACCCATCAACCACGTCAGGATGGTTACTACAAGAATGAACCATATCAACATCCATATCATCAGTAGATATACATTTTTCTCCCCAAAGAAGTGAAGTAGAGGGAAGATCATCTCCCATGTGAGCCATAGTGTGTATTGGTTACTCATCTGTATCTGTGTCTGAATTACTGAGCATGGGAGTATTTTGGGCATCTTCTCTATAGATCCACTCTTGAACAGCTTGTTCTTCTCTTTCAGCTTCAAGGATCACCATAGCAGAAGTGGAAGGTTTCCCATATGACCTAGGAGAAATAGGTATAGAAGCAAAGGAATCTAGTTTATATTCACCCATACCAAGGCTCATCATCTTAAATGATTTCTCAGCAGCAGCTAGAGACGTACTAGGATCATCAGTAGGTTCATTATGAGGAACAAATTTTTCAGTAGCAGCAAGAGCATTAATAGCAATAGTATGGTCTCCAAGAATCACAACTTCAGTACCATTGTATGAAAATTTGACGCACTGATGATAAGTGGAATGAACAACCTGCATGTCATGGATCCAAGGACGATCCAAAAGAATGTTATATGCGAGTGGGATGTCCAATACTTGGAAGTTAATATCTTTTGTGATAGGGCCCACTCGGACAGGTAGTGTGACAAGACCTTTGGAAGATCTTTCCACTTCATCATAAGCTTTTATAGTAATCTTCTTTTTGGAATCCACAACAAATTCTGACAAACCCAATTGTTGTATGACATTGAAAGAAACAATATTTAACCCTGCACCATTGTCTATCAGGACTCGGCAAACTCGGGTATTGTAGACTAGAACGTTAATGTGTAAAGCTAGATTATGTGGGTGAGCAATAGATATGTCATCTTCTACAAAAAAGGAGAGAGATAGTGGAGATGAAATGTGGTTGACCACAGCCTGAAATTGATCTGGATCAATGTCATTAGGAACACATGTTGTACGTAGAGCCTTATCAAGAATCTCTCTATGCGAAGGGGATAACTGAAGCAACTCAAGGATTGATATCTGAGCCGGTGTCTTGTGCAAATGTTGGACAAGATCATAGCTAGGGGTGGCTGAAGGAGCCGCTTGTTTGGAAGGTAAAGCTTGTTTGGGATTTTGCATAGTTTTAAGGACAATCTTGGCTTGCCCCCTAGTAACAGCATTCAGTGTCTCACTTTGGGAAGATGAACTATCACGTGTTTGCAAGATCAACTTTGGCTTACCATGATTGGCTTTATTATCATCTTGAGACCTCATCATTAGAATTCTCTCAATGGGCTCTACCATGTTGATCATAGGTGTATTAGAAGGATACATGTAATTGATCTTAGCATCATGATTCTTCTTATGTGCTTGAGAGGTTTCCCCTTTATCATGCTTAGGTAGAGGATCTTTGAAAGTTGTGTGATCAGAATTTTTAGTTAAGCCATCAGTGGAGATTTTGTCATTCTTAATAAGATCCTAAATATCATCCTTAAGCCTAAAACAATTGTCTGTTGGATGTCCCTTGTTTCTGTGATAATGGCAGTAATGATCCTCTCTCCACCAATTAGGCTTATTTATCGGATCCTAGTTACCAGGTTTATCAGGAAGCGTAAGATATCCATTGTCAATCAAAGTCTTGAGGATTACATCCTAAGGTTCTGCCAACTTGGTATAGACTCACTTTCGAAATGACTTCTTAGGCTTATCTGCATATTGAGGTTTAGGAGCACTATGAGCATTGGTAGCTTCTTGTTGTTTTGCTGCATAGATAGCATTGGAAAGATTGAAATTAGGCTCTTTAGCTTTAGGAGCATCAACAACCCCATCATTAACACCATACTTGTTCTTATTCCAAGGTTTGTTCTTGTCTTTACCATTGCCTTTAGCATCTTTATTAATAACAATATCCCCTTTTCTTATAGCTACATCCTCAATCTAATATGCACTTTCAACCATATCATGGAAGGAGGAGAACAGTTGCTTCCTTAGATCATAAAATAGCTCAGGCACAAGTGTGTTGATGAAAATGTCAATCTTTATTCTTTCGGGTAGCTGACGAGGATATCGAGAATACAATGACCTTCAACGTTGTAAGTAAGTTGCAAATGGCTCACCTTGATGTTGTCTTAGATTACTGAGATCTATCACAATGATAGGTTGTTGGATGTTGTAAGAGTGCTGCTAGGTAAATCACTGAGCCAACTCATCAAAATTCTTAAGAGGTGGTGTCAATTTCACAAACCATTCTAAAGCTTGGCCTCTTAAGCTTCGAGGGAATAAGCGTAGAAGATATGTGTCTTCATGACGAAAGTCCATACTAAGAGCATAAAAATGATGCACATGGTCATGAGGGTCACCATTTCCATCATACTTGTCATATTTAGGAACCCCAATATCCTTAGGAAATGGGACCATGTATAGATCTTTATCAAAAGGAAGAGCACAAATTGATTCTACAAAAGAGACCTTTGGAGGCTCTCTTTCTAATGCCATTTGGGTAAGGCATTAATTTTTTCGACGTAATTCTTCTTGAAGAACTTCTAACTTAGTTGGTACTCTTTGTTGGACAATTTGTCTGACATCATAGCCAGGAGGAAGCTTGTATCCTCTAGAAGTCATATATTGAAAGTACTAATCGCCATTACGCTCTAAAAGCTTATGCATCATTCGTTGAGAGACCACATCTTGTTCAAATCTCATAAGATCCTCACTAGAAATCTCATCATTAGCCTCTACCTCATGTTGAGAGGGAGGAGGTCTAGCAGGTGAAGAAGGCATACCAAAAGTGGGTCTTGGAGGAGATCTTGGTGGCATGTTGTTGCCATTGTTGCCATTGAAAAGAGATCTATGCTCATGATTACTAGTCTCAGGTTGCTCATGAAATGTCCCTCTATAAGCCATGTGCCTAGCAGCATCCATCCTTTGTTGATTGTGTTCTTTTTCTAAGCGTGCTTGGTTATCCTTATGCTCAAAGTGTTCTTGCAAGAGTTGAAACTTTTCTTGTTCAGTCAAAGTGAGTGAGACACTGTCTGTGTTTTTGGGGGTCTTGAATGCAGAAAAGAGGAAACCTCCTTTGTACCACGGGGTAGCCTTAGAATCCTCAGATTGGTCAGAACTAGAACTATTGTTGCTAATGGGTGCTTGTGAGCATCTAGTTGGAGAAGGTAACTATGTATAATTGAATGGAGGATGACTCTCCTGCTCAAATTGAGACCGAGTTGTAACCGGCATGAAAAGAGATGTTGGTTGACTAATAGAATGAGATAAAGTTTCTCAGATTTGAGATAAGCAAAGCTAATAAAGATCACTTGTCAAAGTAGAACAATAGAGAGATGGCTCGTCAAAAGTGGTCAAGCACTTATAGCAATCAATTGACTAAAGCCGAGCAGCGAGCAAGAAGCTCAATAAGCAAGTAGCTAGAGAGGTAACCATGATGTGACAAGTCACTAATACATTTTGGGTCATTTTGCAATGGCTATGTGTCGCAATTGCGACAGCTATGTGTCGCAATAGCAACACCCATAGACGTCGCTGTTTTTTAGTCGCAAATTGTGACGTCTATGGGTATCCGTCGCAATTGCGACACCTATCCGTCGCAATGTGGCTAAGATTTAAGAAGCGGCATGGCCGTCGCCCCCCCGTCGCATGGCTTCGGAGGGCCGTCGCAATCGCGACAGACCTCCCAAGCAATTGCAACGGGCGCCTGCATCGCATTGCGACGCCCGTGGGTGGATTAAAAAAAAAAATTAATTTAATACATTGCTTATGAACCACATTAATGCTTTTTTCTTTCAACAAATGAGGACAGCCACTGTAAAGACAACATGATAATGTACACTCACTGTAAGGACAGTCACAAATGAGGACATCTCACAGTGACTGTCCCTAGTGTAATTGCCACTTGAATGTATTGCTATTCAGCCACATTAATGCTTTTCTTCTTCAACAAATGAGGATAGTCACTGTAAAGACAACATGATAATGTACACTCACTGTGAGTGTACATTATCATGTTGTCTTTACAGTGACTATCCTCATTTGTTGAAGAAGAAAAGCATTAATGTGGCTGAATAGAAATACATTCAAGTGGCAATTACACTAGGGACAGTCACTGTGAGATGTCCTCATTTGTGACTATCCTTACAGTGAGTGTACATTATCATGTTGTCTTTACAGTGAGTGTACATTATCATGTTGTCTTTACAGTGTCAATATATGCATTATTACTTAAACTGAAGAGTACTCTAAATAATATGTCATTGTGGAGTTCTGATTGCTTCCAATTTGATATACGCTTGTTCTACTTATGTATCCAGCATCATGTAAGAAAAGTTGATGCTTTTAAATAGATTCATTTAGCCATGAAATGCCTGTGCATGTTACATACAAGATTCCAAGGCCCAAAACTGATTACTCATTATAATTCATGTACAGAATGATAATCAACCACAACGAGGCATGCGTAGGCGCTGCTTAGATTTTGAGGCATCAAAAGCTCGTAGAAGAAACTTGACCAATGGCTCATGGAATGCAACAAACTTATTGCCTAAAACAGGAGCATTGGTAACCACAAATGATGGTTTTGAAAAGAACACTTCACCATCAATGTCACGTGAGGGAACTGCAATTTCTGATGGCAAGTAACTTGTAGTATATAAGAGAGATGCAGGTACAGATGCTGGGAATACATTGCTAATGAACCACACTAATGCTTTTTTCCTTCAACAAATGAGGACAGTCACTTTAAAGACAACATGATAATGTACACTCACTGTAAGGATAGTCACAAATGATGACATCTCACAGTGACTGTCCCTTGTGTAATTGCCACTTGAATGTATTGCTATTCAGCCACATTAATGCTTTTCTTCTTCAACAAATGAGGATAGTCACTCTAAAGACAACATGATAATGTACACGGGCTGTAAGTGTACATTATCATGTTGTCTTTACAGTGACTGTCCTCCTTCAAGTGGCAATTACACAAGGGACAGTCACTGTAAAGGCAACATGATAATGTAGAGAAACATTGTCATTTGTATTTTCAACAGTGCCGAGAGAGATTCCCTCCGCGAAATCACAGCTACAATTTCTGAGTACGTTGGGTTTATTTTTCTTTTGCCATTATTATGTAATCTGGTATTCAGCTGTTACAGAGCTAAAATACCCAGAAATGAGGACATATCTATGTTGAATTTATTGTTAGCGGCTCTGGTTATTTAGAAGTTTAATTTTATTTGTTCATCTTTCAAGCACAAACGTTTTCTGGACCGTAACATCTTCATTGTTTTGGGTATGCAATGAAACAGCCATAACTTACAACTACCTTCACGGTACTTGTGTACATTATCATGTTGTCTTTACAGTGACTGTCCTCATTCAAGTGGCAATTACACAAGGGACAGTCACTGTGAGATGTCCTCATTTGTGACAAGGACAGTCACACGAGGACATCTCACAGTGACTGTCCCTTGTGTAATTGCCACTTGAATGTATTGCTATTCAACCACATTTATGGGCCCGTTTGGACCCCAGCACACAGTAGCATCTACAGAGAAGAATATCCCAGGTGTAACAAGTTGTAAGAATATACCAACAGTTCTAAGAAGTTCCCTAGCACATAGTAGCATCTACAGAGAAGAATATACAACATGAGGGCAGCCACTGTAAAGACAACATGATAATGTACACTCATTGTATGTGTACATTATCATGTTGTCTTTACAGTGACTGTCCTCATTCAAGTGGCAATTACAGAAGGGACAGTCATTGTGAGATGTCCTCATTTGTGACAAGGATAGTCACACATGAGGACATCTCACAGTGATCGATTGTCCCTTGTGTAATTGCCACTTGAATGTATTGCTATTGAACCACATTAATGCTTTTCTTCTTCAACAAATGAGGACAGTCACTCTAAAGACAACATGATAATGTACACTCATTGTAAGGACAGTCACAAATGAGGACATCTCACAGTGACTGTCCCTTGTGTAATTGCCACTTGAATTACACAAGGGACAGTCATTGTGAGATGTCCTCATTTGTGACAAGGATAGTCACACATGAGGACATCTCACAGTGATCGATTGTCCCTTGTGTAATTGCCACTTGAATGTATTGCTATTGAACCACATTAATGCTTTTCTTCTTCAACAAATGAGGACAGTCACTCTAAAGACAACATGATAATGTACACTCACTGTAAGGACAGTCACAAATGAGGACATCTCACAGTGACTGTCCCTTGTGTGATTTCCACTTGAATGTATTGCTATTCAGCCACATTAATGCTTTTCTTCTTCAACAAATGAGGATAGTCACTCTAAAGACAACATGATAATGTACACGGGCTGTAAGTGTACATTATCATGTTGTCTTTACAGTGACTGTCCTCCTTCAAGTGGCAATTACACAAGGGACAGTCACTGTAAAGGCAACATGATAATGTAGAGAAACGTTGTCATTTGTATTTTCAACAGTGCCGAGAGAGATTCCCTCCGCGAAATCACAGCTACAATTTCTGAGTACGTTGGGTTTATTTTTCTTTTGTCATTATTATGTAATCTGGTATTCAGCTGTTACAGAGCTAAAATACCCAGAAATGAGGACATATCTGTGTTGAATTTATTGTTAGCGGCTCTGGTTATTTAGAAGTTTAATTTTATTTGTTCATCTTTCAAGCACAAACGTTTTCTGGACCGTAACATCTTCATTGTTTCGGGTATGCAATGAAACAGCCGTAACTTGCAACTACCTTCACGGTACTTGTGTACATTATCATGTTGTCTTTACAGTGACTATCCTCATTCAAGTGGCAATTACACAAGGGACAGTCACTGTGAGATGTCCTCATTTGTGACAAGGACAGTCACACATGAGGACATCTCACAGTGACTGTCCCTTGTGTAATTGCCACTTGAATGTATTGCTATTCAACCACATTTATGGGCCCGTTTGGACCCCAGCACACAGTAGCATCTACAGAGAAGAATATCCCAAGTGTAACAAGTTGTAAGAATATACCAACAGTTCTAAGAAGTTCCCTAGCACATAGTAGCATCTACAGAGAAGAATATACAACATGAGGGCAGCCACTGTAAAGACAACATGATAATGTACACTCATTGTATGTGTACATTATCATGTTGTCTTTACAGTGACTGTCCTCATTCAAGTGGCAATTACAGAAGGGACAGTCATTGTGAGATGTCCTCATTTGTGACAAGGATAGTCACACATGAGGACATCTCACAGTGATCGATTGTCCCTTGTGTAATTGCCACTTGAATGTATTGCTATTGAACCACATTAATGCTTTTCTTCTTCAACAAATGAGGACAGTCACTCTAAAGACAACATGATAATGTACACTCACTGTAAGGACAGTCACAAATGAGGACATCTCACAGTGACTGTCCCTTGTGTAATTGCCACTTGAATTACACAAGGGACAGTCATTGTGAGATGTCCTCATTTGTGACAAGGACAGTCACACATGAGGACATCTCACAGTGATTGTCCCTTGTGTAATTGCCACTTGAATGTATTGCTATTCAACCACATTAATGCTTTTCTTCTTCAACAAATGAGGACAGTCACTCTAAAGACACCATGATAATGTACACTCACTGTAAGGACAGTCACAAATGAGGACATCTCATAGCGACTGTCCCTTGTGTAATTGCCACTTGAATGTATTGCTATTCAGCCACATTAATGCTTTTCTTCTTCAACAAATGAGGATAGTCACTCTAAGGACAACATGATAATGTACACTCACTGTAAGTGTACATTATCATGTTGTATTACAAATGGACCTTATGTTGGTCGGGATATAAGTGCAAAAAAAAAAAGGAACGTTGTCATTTGTGTTTTCAACAGCGCCGAGAGAGATTCCCTCCGCGAAATCAAGCGGGTTATCATTTGTGTTTTGAACAAAGCGGGTTGTCATTTGTGTTTTGAACAGCACCGAGAGAGATTCCCTCCGCGAAATCAAGCGGGTTGTCATTTGTGTTTTCAACAGCGCCGAGAGAGATTCCCTCCGCAAAATCACAGCTACAATTTCTAAGTACGTTGGGTTTATTTTTCTTTTGTCATTATTATTTAATCTGGTATTCAGCTGTTAGAGAGCTAAAATACCCAGAAATGAGGACATATCTGTGTTGAATTTATTGTTAGCGGCTTTGGTTATTTAGAATGCTTCCCCACAATACTTAATTACACAAGGGACAGTCACTGTGAGATGTCCTCATTTGTGACAAGGACAGTCACACATGAGGACATCTCACAGTGACTGTCCCTTGTGTAATTGCCACTTGAATGTATTGCTATTCAACCACATTTATGGGCCCGTTTGGACCACGACACACAGTAGCATCTATAGAGAAGAATATCCTAGGTGTAACAAGTTGTAAGAATATACCAACAGTTCTAAGAAGTTCCCTAGCACATAGTAGCATCTACAGAGAAGAATATACAACATGAGGGCAGCCACTGTAAAGACAACATGATAATGTACACTCATTGTATGTGTACATTATCATGTTGTCTTTACAGTGACTGTCCTCATTCAAGTGGCAATTACAGAAGGGACAGTCATTGTGAGATGTCCTCATTTGTGACAAGGATAGTCACACATGAGGACATCTCACAGTGATCGATTGTCCCTTGTGTAATTGCCACTTGAATGTATTGCTATTGAACCACATTAATGCTTTTCTTCTTCAACAAATGAGGACAGTCACTCTAAAGACAACATGATAATGTACACTCATTGTAAGGACAGTCACAAATGAGGACATCTCACAGTGACTGTCCCTTGTGTAATTGCCACTTGAATTACACAAGGGACAGTCATTGTGAGATGTCCTCATTTGTGACAAGGATAGTCACACATGAGGACATCTCACAGTGATCGATTGTCCCTTGTGTAATTGCCACTTGAATGTATTGCTATTGAACCACATTAATGATTTTCTTCTTCAACAAATGAGGACAGTCACTCTAAAGACAACATGATAATGTACACTCACTGTAAGGACAGTCACAAATGAGGACATCTCACAGTGACTGTCCCTTGTGTGATTGCCACTTGAATGTATCGCTATTCAGCCACATTAATGCTTTTCTTCTTCAACAAATGAGGATAGTCACTCTAAAGACAACATGATAATGTACACGGGCTGTAAGTGTACATTATCATGTTGTCTTTACAGTGACTGTCCTCATTCAAGTGGAAATTACACAAGGGACAGTCACTGTGAGATGTCCTCATTTGTGACAAGGACAGTCACACATGAGGACATCTCAGAGTGACTGTCCCTTGTGTAATTGCCACTTGAATGTATTGCTATTCAACCACATTTATGGGCCCGTTTGGACCGCGGCACATAGTAGCATCTACAGAGAAGAATATCCCAGGTGTAACAAGTTGTAAGAATATACCAACAGTTCTAAGAAGTTCCCTAGCACATAGTAGCATCTACAGAGAAGAATATGGGTCAACGAGGTTGACTTCAAAGCCATGCAATCTAATGGTAATAGTAATATCATAATTTGACATACTATCAGAAATACTTCCTAAATAGACTATTCAATCTTATAAGAGATGGATTCATGAGAACTATTATTTATGAAATATGAGTCAATGACTTTAATTAAAAAAATTACACAATCTAATTCTTGTAAAAATATCAAAATTTGACACATTGAAAATACCTTCCAAAAGTATCGTTAATTGATTAATATGAATCACTACTCATGAAATATAATTTTATAAACCTAATCTAAAAACTACACAATAAAAATCTTAATAGCAATATTGTAAGAAACTATTCCCAAAAGCAAGCCTAATAAAATTTGATGAAAATAATTTTTGTTTCACTCAACTTTGACATTCACAACTTCCTCTTTTATTATAATAAGAAAAAAAATGTCTTTTTAGATATACCTCATGAACCATACTCGAATAATCTATCATTTTTCTTCTCAAAAACATATTTGCAGAGCCTGCTTCTTTTACTTGTTTGTACTTTTATCTCTCTGATGGAAAGGGTTCCTTCAGGACACATTTTTCCAAGTTCACTGCTTGAGATATTTGAGGAGGGTTCCCCTGCTTGAGTATCCATCCAACCCATATTCGAGTAGTTCTACAATTGCACAGTCTAAATTAATAATACTGACAATTGAATGACGAATGATGATACATAGAATTGATATAAACTAATCCTAAAAACACTAAAACATTATTAATATATTTATATTTCATAAATAAAATTGATATAAAAGATTTGGAAAGATACATTAAAAAATAGAAAAACAGTAATTTATAATAGAAGGAAACTTAAATTGCTATTTAAAAAAAAAACAAGAGTCTTAAATCTTATCATTTTGTTTCATTATCATCCATAAGTACACACCTCTAGCATAATAATTATATTTTACCACCCATAAAATGAAAAAAAGATTTTCACAAGAGAAATTGAAGCTAGATTATAAAAATGAACCATCTTATTGGAAACTGGAACTGTTATCATACCCAAAAGGACTACAAAATTTCACCTTATCATACCCAGATTGTTGCTTTGCCTGGCGGAGGGAAATTTGATCAGTAAAATTGACACAGAGTATGTTGTCTCCATTGTCATGCTGGATAACAAAACACCAACTTTAATGGGCATGTACTGTCCCTTGTGTAATTGCCACTTGAATGCATTGCTATTTGATGCAGGGGCATCCCTAATGCAAGCCAAAGACACCATGATTGAAGGAAGTTGCCATGAAGCCAAGGAGTCAAATCCTATCAATTGGAACATAAGATTTTCACCTTGGAGCTTTGAAGGATTGACTGGTGAAAGGTCCTTTTGATTGACAAATCAGAGTCTTTTTGAATGACAAATCAGAGTCTTTTTGAATGACAATAAATTAGAATAGGAGTTTTAGATGTTTTCTTGGTTTGTAATAAATATTAAGGATTGATCTTATCTCCTTATAAACATCCACTTGTTGGACACAAGACCCCTTGGTGACTTATAAACCTTGGCATCTTTTGAGTCCTTGGATGAAATGAGCATAGTAAGTGTTTATTAGGTGTCTTTTAGATGTTGTTAAGAAGTTTGAAGGTCCAAAATAACTTTAATAAGGTTCCTAAAGTTTCACAACACATTTTTAACCTTCTCGGCAAAGTTGTTTGCAAAGTTGTAATGCAACTTTAAAAGTTGCTTAGCAAAGTTGACATTTGTTGGATAAACTGTTCTAACCACCTAGATGGTTGAACCAACGTTTGGAGAGCCTATTTTAGGCTTCAAATGGTCAAAGACAGATAGAGAACCAGTATTGTAATCATTTTGCTTTCATAAAAAATAAAAATAACCCTGTTTTAGTGCATTTCTGGTGAAAAATGAACTCTGTACGGCTGTACGGATGGTGGTTGGATGATAAAATTTGCCTGGAAGTTGTAATAGTGACATCTGATGCTTTGGAAGTTGGTTTGATTGATTCTCTTTGTTTTATATCTAAGTTATTTCAAATTTTCTGTGCATTGTTTACAAACCCTCATTTTTAGGGTTTGACTGATGTAAAGACCTTAACTCACGTTTCAACCATTGGAATTCCTTCTTCCTTGGTGGAATGAGAGTTAAGGATGTATATTTGTATATTCTAAAAGCCCTGACTACTCTGCATCACTATTGAACCACATTAATGCTTTTTTCCTTCAACAAATGAGGACAGTCACTGTAAAGACAACATGATAATGTACACTCACTGTAAGGATAGTCACAAATGAGGAAATCTCAGAGTGATTATCCCTTGTGTAATTGCCGCTTGAATACATTGCTATTGAACCACATTAATGCTTTTTTCCTTCAAGTGGCAATTACACAAGGGACAGTCACTGTGAGATGTCCTCATTTGTGACAAGGACAGTCACACATGAGGACATCTCACAGTGACTGTCCCTTGTGTAATTGCCACTTGAATGTATTGCTATTCAACCACATTTATGGGCCTGTTTGGACCACGGCACACAATAGCATCTACAGAGAAGAATATCCCAGGTGTAACAAGTTGTAAGAATATACCAACAGTTCTAAGAAGTTCCCTAGCACATAGTAGCATCTACAGAGAAGAATATACAACATGAGGGCAGCCACTATAAAGACAACATGATAATGTACACTCATTGTATGTGTACATTATCATGTTGTCTTTACAAGGATAGTCATTTGTGACAAGGATAGTCACACATGAGGACATCTCACAGTGATCGATTGTCCCTTGTGTAATTGCCACTTGAATGTATTGCTATTGAACCACATTAATGCTTTTCTTCTTCAACAAATGAGGACAGTCACTCTAAAGACAACATGATAATGTACACTCACTGTAAGGACAATCACAAATGAGGACATCTCACAGTGACTGTCCCTTGTGTGATTGCCACTTGAATGTATTGCTATTCAGCCACATTAATGCTTTTCTTCTTCAACAAATGAGGATAGTCACTCTAAAGACACAATGATAATGTACACGGGCTGTAAGTGTACATTATCATGTTGTCTTTACAGTGACTGTCCTCCTTCAAGTGGCAATTACACAAGGGATTTGTGTTTTCATTTGTGTTTTCAACAGCGCCGTAACCCTCCGCGAAATCACATCGGGATATAAGGGCAAAACAAACAAGAACGTTGTCATTTGTATTTTCAACAGCGCCGAGAGAGATAAACAAACTTAAAACTCAGACTTAAGAAAGATGAAGGCAATGCTTCAAAAGGCCGATGCCCTAAATACGGGAAAACACAATACCACCATTAAACGATGCCCTAGTTACCGTATCAATGCTGCCAGCTCCGTACCAGTATGCTGACTGCTCACTTTCATCCTGTGATAAAGGTAACTTCATTAATCATACTTGAAATGGCAGCATACGAACTAAAGCTGATGAACATTTATAAACTAAAAGTTTAAAACTACAGATTACAAATGTAGTAGTTTCATACGAAAAGAACTTGATGTCTGAAATTTACCATTAGAAGTATCCAAAGGAATACCACAGTACTGTTGAACTTGGAGAATCGGAGATGATCTACACAGCAAGGTTCAACAGCTGTAAGGACTGTTACACCATCTTTAGCATTTGAATACATTTTCTCCTTGGCTTCTGGTGGATCCTCAAAGACCCCCAATGACGTTTTCCCTACAATTATCAATTGTTTGTCAGTATGAGATATTAATAAATAAACATTAATCACAATATTAGGCAAACAATGTTCTTGATGTCTGAATCTAAATCACAGAAAGCTCTAATAAAGCAGTTCTCAGTTTCACATTAAACTAAGTTTCAATTTCAAATGGTTATAATAATTTTTGCAAGTTATAAGTAGCTGGTTACAGTATATGACATAAAAAGAAAAAAAATTATTTCTATTCTTTTCTTCTTTTTCTCTTTCAACGAAGCTTTTGCACCACACAAATGCATACCAAGAATTTCTCAGGAGGTTTCAAGACCATTGCATACCAAACTTCTTCTCTGTAGATGCTACTGTGTGTCGTGGTCCAAACGGGTCCAAATAGACCTAGTGACTCTAGTAGGTCTCCAAAACCTGTTCTGCAGCAATAACTCTTCAATTTGACAAAGGACCTTATGAACTTATATGTTTTTTGAGAACCCTTTTTGATGTTCTAACAATCCTCCAACTCCCAGACCTTGACTCCACTCCAGAGCATATCAATGTCCTTATTGAGTCCGCAGACCTAATGCATGCCTTTGGGTGTGGGTTCCAAAACAAGGCATTGAAAATGGGTGCATGAAACCAAGATCAGAGTTTGAAGATGTCCACCATGCTCTAAAGATCTAGATTCAACAAGGTTTGAGGTCCTTTATTTGCCGCTACCCTCTGATCTTGCATAATCCATCAACTCCTAGTCAAGAACATTGAGATTCTTGACCTAGGGCTTGCTCTTGAAATTCTCTGGCTTAGTATCCTGTTCCAAAGCTTTTAAAATATGAAAATAAACCCCCTTAACTTGCATTTTACAAAGAACAGAGGATATCCTATGGTTTATTTGCAAGTTAAGGCCATTTGAATGCAATAACCCAAAAAATGAGGGTTTGACAGAACAACAGATAAGAAAAAGGAATAACTTTGATATAAGGTGTCTTGAATCTACCAAATAAACTCTCAAAGCATAAGATATAAATACTCTAACTTCCACACTGGTCTGCCCTCCCTTTCACATCCGTACACTGTACAGTGCTTGAAGGAAATGCACAAAAAAGGCTCTGAAATAGTGGCTCTATCTGACAGAGAGTCCATGCTAGGCTTCATGACTAACCTAGAGCACATTCCTTGTTATGGAGGAAGTTTGAATGGTGAAGAACTTATGGAATGGATAGAGGACCTAGATAACCATTTTGACTACAAGTATCTTATTAATAACCATTTTGACTACAAGTATCTTATGGATAGAGGACCTTGATAACCATTTTGACTCATTTAGTATCTTATTGAGCTTCACTTTGTTTCGAGAATATAGTTTAATATTCTCTACTAAACAGGGCCAACCACGTGAAGGTGGAAGCTCATTTGGCCCCACCCCCCTCCCCCTAACATCACTCTACATTCCCCGTTAACATCTAACATTCATTCATTCTTTCAATTATTAATAAAATGTAACATTCAATCAATATCACATGATAACATTCATTAACACATTAGATTCGTTAACACACAACATTCATCAATATGAAAATAAACACATAATTCATGAACATTCATTAGCACATAATTAAATTCATTGAGACATAAAATTCAGTCATTATCAATTAAGGTATTTAGATGACAATCATTTCTTTTTTCTCTTTCTAATTTTTTTTTCTATGTAAGCTCTAAGAGGAGCATCAGTGTTATCATCAATACCCCCCTCATCAGTTGTTTTGTTCTTTGTTCTTGATGATCTCAAATTCCTATGCTGCTGCAAAGGGGGGTCCTCTACAATAACAAATAAAAGAGTTAAATTTAAAATATTTAATTATAATTGTTACAAGTATTTAATTATTTTAAAGAACATAACTATGGCGCTCTTTAATTACCTGATCTGGCCACATCATTTTGTCTAGACTCAACCTCAACATGCTCATGAGCACCGACCCCTCGATCCTCTACAGTTGCTATACAAAATGTTACATTAATCCAAACACCAATTGTAATTACATATAAAAATTTTAATAGAAAATGTATACCTCCACCACTAGGATGCACATCATGCGAACCTTCATTATGCATAGATTGTGTAGAAGGATTGTCAGGCTGCATTCCAATATCCTACACATTGTTATCATTGCTTTCTTAAAACAGATATACTCACTTTATATTAGAACTTAACATCAAATAGACTAATTGGTAAAGTATTCAATTTGAAATAAATTTCATTTAGCTTATTTACCTGTGGCTCAGATGCATCATTATTTGAACCTTGCACACTGATTTCAGCTCGTAGCCGTTCAGCCACGGCTCTATAGCCTTGTTGGAAGCCAATTCTCTTGTCCTCTTCTGTGAGGCATCTATTGAACTCTGACCCCTACATTTTTTCTTGGTATGGTGAATTTTACTTGCATTGTTTGATCAAAAAAAATTTCCTTGCAATATATAAAAAAATTGATACAAGTTTTCATTTACTAATACTTACAACTCGTGCTTGAAGTTTGGAAAAACCACCAGAGCCGAGCTTGTGTGTCCCGTGCTTTTCTAATCTTGCCTTTGTTGCCTTTGATGTGTCAGGCAATCTATGAAAAGTTTGAAATATGTTAGAGACCAATATAGGAAAAATTTAGAGGTTAATTAGTACATAATTACATTCTCAAAAGTATCACATACCTTGCTCTACTCTCTACTGGCGTAATTCCTTTTTTCATGTCAGCTTTATACTTTCCATCCAAAATCAAACCCTGCCACTCAGCCTCAAGAACACAGGGCGGACGCTCGTGCCTTGGGTTAACCTCTAAATATTTCCTGTACTGGTCCCTAATATACCTCAAACATAAACCAGCTCTTTCAAGGAGCTTGTTTCTCTCGAATGCACGAGGTCCAAAAAGCTGGGTCATACTATCAACAAGATCATCCTTCAACTTTTTATCTTGGTTATTCCACCTTTTAAGTAAAAAAAAACATGTTAGACTCATAAATGAAGAGAAGCTACCTTTAATATAGTTCAAGAAATTGATGAAAAGGAAAACTATTCTAGCAATGATATGAAATCAAAATAGTGGTTTGGGGTTTTAGTTAGGATATGATGTTCCACCATGTACGTATGGTGGGCCCGAATATCCGCAAACACTCGTCACCAAGTTTTCGCCAAAAAATATCATTCCCTACAAAATAATCATGGAATCATTAGTCGATGAAGAGTGATCAAAAACTAAATTACTATTATATCACTATAGAATAATAATAACTTTAAAGTACCTGGAAGTTTGGATACTTTTAAGGGAACGCCTTCATCATCGCTGATGATCAATACGCAATCCTTCACCGTTCCCGTACTAGGAACACGGGAACATCCAGGAAATGATGTTGCATCGGGACTTGTTGCATCTCCTATTGCAAAAAATGAAAACCATTATCAAATGCCTCCAAGAAATAATACTTCAAGGGAAATAAATTGGTGCAGAGCACCCATGGCACAAACACAATCAAGGGATCTACATCGTAAACACATAACACTTAAACACATAACAAAAGAGAGAAAAAGAGGGATTTGTGTACCAGTAGATGGTGTAACAGTTGGTGCATTTAGGCTGTGTGTTGTTGACATGGCAGTCGGCAAGACATTTGTGGCTGTCCTGGATGGAGGCGGTGTTGTCATATCATCATGGAAAGGAGCTGAAGAATAAAATTGTTAGAGCATGCATAAATATAGAACGCGTGGACTAGCATGGACAAGATTGTTAGAGCATTAAAAAAAAAGATTGTTCGAGCATGTATTGTCAATGATTATGATCATTCCTATATATATTCAGTGGAAAACACAAGTGGGGAATGGAACATGTGATCTACCTGAACCACTTGCAATACCGGCCTCATCATGGGAATGGGGTTCAAAATTACGCAAATAACTCTGTAAAGACAATGCATCCATATTTTAATTAATGTCATAAAAGAGCATAACATAAAAACCATTATTGAACTCTTGTAATAATTAAAAATTTCATTAATACTTACTTTAAAGTTTTCAGAAGTGCGCAACAACTCAGCTGCCCTGTCTTTTATTTCCTGAGTCTGAGGATGTATGGATACCAAACGTAGAAGTTCTTTCCCAATTTTCTTTAGCAGCTTTTTAATGGAACCGATCGGGTCATCGGTCTCTGCTAAATCAATAAAAAAAGGGTCCACAAGGGGGGACTCCTGAGGGACTGCAGGTTGCTTTCCCTCTCTCCGACCACCGGCCCTCTGTGACAACAATAGTATTAGTATTATCAAAATTACTCCAAAACAATGAAGAAAATAACATTAAAAAAAATAACATTTTGCTTCTATCTAGTTTGCACAATTACAATGAATTTTACCTGCTCATGTGTAGATGAGCTAGGAATATCATCACCATCACCTTCGGGCGGTCGCTCCATATTGTGCCCCTGTGTCAAAGATCAAGTATAAAAATGTTAGCCAAAAATTTAATAACTAAATGGTATGTTGGAGTCATTGATTAGAAGTTGGTTTAATAGTATGTACCACCCCCATGATAGTAGCCTCGTTTGTATCTATGCGGTTCAAATTGTAATCAATAAGCAGCTCTTCCCCTGCACGTATTGATTTTATCGCACAGATGAATACACGATTTCCCTCGCGCGCCTCAAATATGCAATTGGGTTGCTTTATAGTTGACCCAGGTCGTGTACTATTTATAAAACCCGCAATATTCCCTGTTGCTTTTGGCCTTCCATCAATGTATATAGCCACACTTTTACTTTGATTATTGTCTTGCTGTTGTATATAATTTGCCGAGAGTGCATACCTACGCATACTTTTTTTATATTGAACAATATGCATCCAACTTTTGTAATCGTAACATGGTCCAACATACTCCATCAATTCAGAAACTTTGTTGTAAGACACCTTTATGCCATCCATAGAAAATAGGCCCAAACCATGTAATGATGATGGTGCTATGCGATATATCCTCTCATTAACACAAAAATCAATGTTTATTGGAGGAAGTTCCTTGGGTACCCAATGTTTCTGTAGATGTTGGTACCTCAAGGGCACCTCGATGTCGCCTTTCGTCTCATCATCATAAGAACATGACCCCCCTTGAGCAAGGAAAAATTTCATGTGTTTATTGAATTTCCTTCTAGTCCTTTGACCTCTAGTTAATCTCCCTATTCTAGATAAACTGCATGTCTCACTTTCCTCTTCTATTCCTATATTTCCCTCACTCGAGGAAGACACTTCTGACAAATACCTATTTGCTGGTACCTGCAAATGGGAGAGATCTTAGAAGACATCAATCTTACTATTGATAAGTGTATTAAATAGACTTTCTATAAGGTGTATTGACTTATACCTGTCGATCCATGAGACTGTGCGGGATGCTCTTGAAAGGGGTTCAATTTCCTGCAAATGTAATTCAATTATCGTGAGCATAATCACATCATAATCATAATCACATCCATCATAAGCATCACATAAAAATTAAAAACATTAAAACGTACACATTATAACACTTATAGCTTTTAAATAGATAATGAATAAACTATGTAACCATTTAAGACAAATATATTTCTATCAAGAAATGAATATTAAATACATTAAGGATTGATGGCATACCTTTAAATTTCATCATCATCATCATCATCATCCTCGTCATCTTCGTCATCATCATCGTCCTCGTCGTCATCGTCGTTGTCGTCATCATCAACATCATCATCATCAACATCAACATCATCTTCATCATCATCATCAGTAGCAGCATCTACTTCTTCTTCTTCTTCATGAAAATTTATCTCAGGAACATCATCCAATAATTGTCGATCGTGATCATCATCTACATCATCTTCTACTTCTTTGGTATCTTCTTCTTCCATCGCATTATACTTTATCGGCCTTCCTCTCGGTTCATGTCTAACAACAAATGACCAACCCGGTTTATGTGAAACCTCTGAGTAAAATACCTGTTCACATTGGCTTGGAAGAACATAGGGCTCATCCCCAACTGGCTCAAATGACCTTGTATTAACCATTGTAAATCCATTATCATGTTCAATAACAGTTCTATTAGGATCATTTGGATTAAGTCGTAGCCTGTACCATTTGACAACGAAGAGTACTAATTTGAAGGAACTAAAGTCGCACTCAAATATATCATCCAAAATGCCATAGTATTGATTTTTAGACTCTTGAGGATCTAAGTCATTTCTAGATGAAATATTAGTCACTTGAAAGACTGCAGTTATTCCAGAATCACAAGTTTTCTTCGTGTCATCCAACACTTTGACGCGAAATTTTTGACCATTACAGAACATACCCTTGTGGTGTTTAACCTACAATAATATGTGAAACATGTCAAAATTATTATATCGTGAGTTGATAAACATACGGGTGATTAATAATTTTGTACGTACCTGGAAATCTCTTAAACCATATGCTAAATCTATTTCCCTTTGCGTAACATTAGAATCTCCATTACGATGAGCTTCTTTAACCAATGAAGATACACCTTCCCATGTTAATGTGTGACCAGAATGTTGACATCGTTCAATCCATACCGTCATCCAATCAAGATTGTTTGCAATATACAAATGTAGTGCATCCCACTCTCGAGCAACTGTACAAAAAAAAAAAATAGACGACTTACAACCGATTTATTTTGAAGATTAAGAAATAATTTATTACAATAACATCTTATAATTTATTACCTGTCACTTTCCTCAATCTACCTTTCCCCATCAAGTACTCCCCTTTGAATTTTTTAAAAGGGTCGAGATCCCAAATGCGATCTACATGGATATTTGAAGCAAACTTAGGAAGATATTCAGTAATGTACACCATAGTCTGGTATACCATGTATCCCTCTACCATAGAACCCTCAGGATGTGCTCTTTTTCGAACCAAAGCCTTCAAATATTTCAAGTGCCTCTCAACCATCCACATTGACCTAGTGTGTGCAGGTCCACACAATTCAATCTCCTCAACTTGGTGTATGAGGTAGTGTTCTTGTGCATTTAAAAAAGTTGGAGGTAGACACTTTTGCATTTCACACAATAAATGAGGAATTCTTCTCTTCCAATAGTTTATATCTTCTTTATGGATTTCTTTAGATGACAACCACCTACATTAAGAGATTCAAGTCACAAAAAATATATAAATACGAGACTTTACAAAATAATATACAATAGATTACATAGCAAGAAAAACAAATCGCGAATATAATAAATATATACAACAAATTGAATAGATATTACTGCTTACCTCATGTATTTTCCAAGATCATATATCACTTGTTTGATGTTATTGTTGAAGTGCTCTGGGAGAGATAGAGGTAGCACGTACTGCAGTAATTATAAACCAATCATTTCATTATTTTCTAACATAACATAATGAATAGTACACGTAGTTTATGAATATATTGTAAATATAGAAGAACATAACTTACCTTGATGAAAGTATGCCAATCATGCGTTTTGAGCCCTGGCCCAAATTCACTTTTCTTTGATATGAGATTGCTTATGTTCCCAGCAAATCCTGTGGGAAATCGAATTTTTCATATGACTTCTTTTATGGCATCACTTTGCTGCTCCGTTAATAACCAAGGAAGGGCACTTATATTAATCTGATCTCTATTGCTATTTGAGTGAACGAAATTCTTCAGTGCATGATTGGATTCATGAATGTCATTACAAATTTTGACAATTTTTTCTTTGTCACGCCTTCCATCCAGTATTTTCCACAATGTCTCTGTTATATTCTTTCCAACATGCATAAGATCAAACAAATGCACAATTTGTAGGTCCTCATAGTAGGGCAACCTACTAAATTGTCTGGGATAGCTTTTTAGTCCCTTTGGAAGGTTGTCAGTAGTGCCTTGACGACCTTCACGATCATCAATTACATAATTAGTAAACAAAAATTACAATAGAAATATATAAATTACAAACATAAACCATTAAGTGGAACGACATTACCTCGATGATTAATTCTATTATATTCCAACTTCCATAGGCGAGGTGTCATTCTTCGTGGCTTTGATGTAGTCTCTTCTTTCCCATTGAAAAGATGTTTTTCCATACTTCGATACTTATGATTCCTGTGGAGGAAGTGTCTGTACTCATCAAACACATGCTTTCCTAAACTTTTTGAATGACGAGATTTCATCTTTGGACCACAAACTGGACATGCAAATTTTCCCTTTGTTTGAAGACCTACAAGATAATGATATAATTGGATTATTAAATATGTTGATTTTTATAATTAGAATTATCATGCGCAACTTGAATTCACTATAACATACCACAAAAATGTGTTAGCCCTGGGGCATCATGTATTGTCCATACAAGTATTGCATGGAATTGAAATTGTCTTTGTCCTATTGGTCTAGACACGTCATACATAGTGACACCGTTCCATAACTCCACCAACTCGTCAATAAGAGGCTCAATATATACATTCATATCTTTAACTTGATATTTACCTACTTGAATGAACAGTAACATTACATAATTATTGTGACCATTTTACTGTAAGATTTGTAAGTACATGTAAATTAATAACTATCAAATGATAAAATACCTGGAACAATCATTGCCAACATAATGTGCTCCCTCTTTATTGACATCCACGGAGGAATGTTATTGTTGATAACAAAAACAGGCCACACCGAGCAAACAGATCTCATCTCTCCAAATGGATTGACACCATCCGTTGCCAATGAAAGCCTGAGATTACGAGGTTCTTCTTTGAAGTGTTGCCACTTTTCCTCTATGTGCATAAATGCCGAACCATCCGCAGGGATTCGAATAATGTCATTTTGACTTTTATTGCGTGCATGGTAATCCATAAATTGTGCCAAGCTAGTACACCTGAATAATTGTCGCATCCGTGGAATAATGGGGATGTAACGAAGAACCTTGTGAGACACCTTTTTTGTTATTCGATCTGTTCGATATCTACTCGTATGACATACAGGGCATTGTGTTGCAAATTCATGTTCTTTATAATATATAATATGATCATTGGGACAAGCATGTATTGCTTGATACTCCATTCCAATATCTTTCATAATAGTAGATAATTCTCGATATGAGCGAGGTAGAATATTTGATGGTGGTAACAAAAACTCGCCTATCAATCTACAGCAAAAAATATAAGTTGTTAAAATAAACAATATTAGTGGTACATTATTCACCCTTTGTTAACTATAAAGACATATATGACATACCTTAACATACGTGACATTGTTATGTTGGATAAACCATTCATAACCTTCAAGTTCAACAACAACAATACAGCAGAGAGAAGAGTTGTTTGGGAGTCTTTGTATAGGGGCTCGTATGCCTTCTCAAGTAGAGGTACATCAAGGCTATCATCATCATCATGATCAGATCCGCTTGGACTAAATGTGTCATGGATCAATGTATTTATACCATCATCTTCAATTGTGTTTTCTGGCGCATGATTGTCATCTTCCATGGGATCATTATCTTCACCTTGGATATTCGCACCCCCATGTTCCTCCATATCATGTACTTCCCTGGGGAGATCAACCTATATAAAATTGATTAACATAAATAAACCATGATCTTCAACTCATCATCAAGTGATTTCATATGTATATAAATTTTTAAAATGATATAATGAACAACTTACCAGTGGATGATAGTCATGCCCCCCTTCAATGTGACCATTCTCCCTACAATGTCTCTTAACTGTTTTGATTAGCAATCTTCTACGGTTTAAGCCCTTACAAATTTTGCAGGGACAATAACATTTTCCATCACCTTTTCTTTTCAAGTTAGACCACAATCTAGCAATTGTCTCCCTATTTTGTTCTTCACTTATATTATCTGACATGATCGTTCTTCGCAGGAAGCAAAAATTGGGCTATGAAAACTTCGGTCTACAACTTTCAGTGACTAAGCAAAATTGTCAAAAGTACACAAATCTTCTTAGACCTAGTTAAATCCTTTAATATTTTAAAAGTCTAGTTAAAATATACATTAGATTAAAAAATATACAATTTTCATGCCTGAGCGCGCGGCTACGACTAGTGCAATGGTCTTCTTGCTTAGCTCTAGAAGCTCTCTAGCAATCAAAACATATAAGCTACAAGGCCTAACAGCAATTTCAAAACATATAAGCTACAAGGCAAGACATATTACATGACATGGCAAAAAGATTAAAATATACATTAGATTAAAATATATACAATTTTCAAACCTGAGCGCGCGGCTATAACTCGTGCAATGGTCTTCTTGCTTAGCTCTAGAAGCTCTCCAGCAATCAAAACATATAAGCTATTAGAATTCATTAACTTTTTGTAATTGGAAAACTCTATTTGATATTAGACCGTAAACTACTACTATTCTCTCCATAAGAACTAAGTACAAAATTCTTTCAAGTTCACATCCATGATTCCCTTTAGATTAAAATATACAGCAAAAATAAGCTAAAAGTCTAGTTAAAATATACATTAGATTAAAAAATATACAATTTTCAAACCTGAGCGCGCGGCTATAACTCGTGCAATGGTCTTCTTGCTTAGCTTTAGAAGCTCTCCAGCAATCAAAACATATAAGCTACAAGGCCTAATAGCAATTTCAAAACAAGGGTCATCAAAAGAACCAAAAACAATGTGTGCAAACAATACCTTGTGAAGTGGTATAGACAATTAGAAGATGATACTATGTGCTAGGGAACTTCTTAGAACTGTTGGTATATTCTTACAACTTGTTACACCTGGGATATTCTTCTCTGTAGATGCTACTGTGTGCCGTGGTCCAAACGGGCCCATAAATGTGGTTGAATAGCAATACATTCAAGTGGCTTACACAAGGGACAGTCACTGTGAGATATCCTCATGTGTGACTGTCCTTGTCACAAATGAGGACATCTCACAGTGACTGTCCCTTGTGTAATTGCCACTTGAATGAGGTCAGTCACTGTAAAGACAACATGATAATGTACACATACAATGAGTGTACATTATCATGTTGTCTTTACAGTGGCTGCCCTCATGTTGTATATTCTTCTCTGTAGATGCTACTACGTGCTAGGGAACTTCTTAGAACTGTTGGTATATTCTTACAACTTGTTACACCTGGGATATTCTTCTCTGTAGATGCTACTGTGTGTCGTGGTCCAAACGGGCCCATAAATGTGGTTGAATAGCAATACATTCAAGTGGCAATTACACAAGGGACAGTCACTGTGAGATGTCCTCATGTGTGACTGTCCTTGTCACAAATGAGGACATCTCACAGTGACTGTCCCTTGTGTAATTAAGTATTGTGGGGAAGCATTCTAAATAACCAAAGCCGCTAACAATAAATTCAACACAGATATGTCCTCATTTCTGGGTATTTTAGCTCTCTAACAGCTGAATACCAGATTAAATAATAATGACAAAAGAAAAATAAACCCAACGTACTCAGAAATTGTAGCTGTGATTTTGCAGAGGGAATCTCTCTCGGCGCTGTTGAAAACACAAATGACAACCCGCTTGATTTCGCGGAGGGAATCTCTCTCGGTGCTGTTCAAAACACAAATGACAACCCGCTTTGTTCAAAACACAAATGATAACCCGCTTGATTTCGCGGAGGGAATCTCTCTCGGCGCTGTTGAAAACACAAATGACAACGTTCCTTTTTTTTTTGGCACTTATATCCCGACCAACATAAGGTTCATTTGTAATACAACATGATAATGTACACTTACAGTGAGTGTACATTATCATGTTGTCCTTAGAGTGACTATCCTCATTTGTTGAAGAAGAAAAGCATTAATGTGGCTGAATAGCAATACATTCAAGTGGCAATTACACAAGGGACAGTCACTATGAGATGTCCTCATTTGTGACTGTCCTTACAGTGAGTGTACATTATCATGGTGTCTTTAGAGTGACTGTCCTCATTTGTTGAAGAAGAAAAGCATTAATGTGGTTCAATAGCAATACATTCAAGTGGCAATTACACAAGGGACAATCACTGTGAGATGTCCTCATGTGTGACTGTCCTTGTCACAAATGAGGACATCTCACAATGACTGTCCCTTGTGTAATTCAAGTGGCAATTACACAAGGGACAGTCACTGCGAGATGTCCTCATTTGTGACTGTCCTTACAATGAGTGTACATTATCATGTTGTCTTTAGAGTGACTGTCCTCATTTGTTGAAGAAGAAAAGCATTAATGTGGTTCAATAGCAATACATTCAAGTGGCAATTACACAAGGGACAATGTCATGAGCCGTGACATATTGAACTTAGTATAATAATAAAATGATTAGATGATATATAATAATCTATTATTAACGGTATATAACAATAATATATAATTATTATCAAAAGTTAATAATAATATATAGTTAGCATAATAAGTAATATGTTAATTAAATAATATTAAAATATTAATAAATAATATAATTATGATTATAATTATAATATAAATTAATAATAAATAATTATTAATAAATTATATATATTATATTATAATAATATATTAAGTAATAATATTAAATCAATTATTGATATAATAATTTTAATATATAAATAATATTAATAAACCTCTCAATATAAAACAATATGTTATCACTATAATAATAGTTATTATAATATTATTAATATTACTAACATCATTAATTATAATATTTAATAATAACAATAACAATAATAATAATAATAATAATAATAACGTTTAAAGCAATATCGAATATCTGTAATCGATATACATCTACATTAAACATCTGCATTATCTATCACGATGAGGAACGAAGAAGTGATACAACAATCACTAGTCATTACACATCGATACCATGAGAGGATGATTAATGAACCAAATACTATGAAGTCAAGATCAACATGATATGAATAAGGGATAGGTCGCTATGTGTTTCAGAAGATGTATTGATAAGCAAGAAGGATAACCATTCATATATTATAAATAATCATTAATTGCACAAGTTTAGACAATGACATATCCGATAAAGCAATATCAAACATGAAGACCCGCTAGCAAATATGCACCATCACTTCCTATGTTATCATGACAATAACATAAACTAGATTGAATTCTACTATCTATATCAATAGACACCACATAGGAGGATATCGACTAAAGGATTGAAAGATTATCGATTGTCTGAGATAAACCACATCTTGTAGAAACACAAAAGCATCAGTGATTATATCACAAGCTATTGATGAATGAGGCATCAGTCATGGATAATAAGTACAATGTATCCTTAAGTATTAACAGGAATGGAAGTCAATTTGAAGATCAAACTCCATTACCAGCAATCAACCAATAAATGGACAATTATCAGAAAATGATATCGACTTATATCAGAGTAGAAAGATTGGATATCATCATAACAATATGGGATAAGGCAAGAGTTAATATCGATTGACTAAATACTAATGATAGTTAGACCAAACTAATACAAACACAATGGATGTTAACTACTGGTTGCACTACCAATTAGGGAAGATTACCTTCATAAAAAGATTTGATATTGAGTCAATCTGGGAGTTATCTATGATCAGAAAGTAATGAAATAATATTATGTGAACTGTCGGATTATGGAAAGGTGTGATTAACGAAGGGACATGGAGGAAGAAACAAGACACGTCTCATTCATAGCATCTCTTCATTTGTTAAAGACAATATAAGAATGCATTCTCGTCAGTCACTCAAGGCATCATTAGAACTTTATTTACTTATCCATATTTGGATATACTCAATAGAGCATCTGCCTTTGGCAGTTTGGTTTCAAGTTTATCATTGCAGATCAGAGACAACACCATGATTGCACAGATAGAAAGGATAGTCAGAAACAGCATCAATATTTGAAGTTGCAAGCATATAATTCAGAATCTGAAATAGCAACATATCACTCATAGCGATATTACACATTTGCATAATTACATCATCATATCAGACACAGCAAATACATTGCTGTAAGCAATACTTATTGATTGTATATCAATATTGTTTATATCAGACATACCATCATTATACTATCACTATAAGTGATAGGAAACATCATATTCATAGCATATTTCATATCATTATATCCGACAGTGCTATTAAACATATTGGTATCAATATCATCTTGCACACATATTGTGATTGAATCTGAAATAGCGGTTGATATCTTAAGTAACCTCCATTACTTAGTTTAATTGTAAGTATCTGATAGAGTAAGTCTGAGAAGTGGAGTAATTGTTCCTGTTTTCCAAGTTAGCCAAAAAGGGGACATTACAGACAATCACTGTGAGATGTCCTCATGTGTGACTGTCCTTGTCACAAATGAGGACATCTCACAATGACTGTCCCTTGTGTAATTCAAGCGGCAATTACACAAGGGACAGTCACTGTGAGATGTCCTCATTTGTGACTGTCCTTACAGTGAGTGTACATTATCATGTTGTCTTTAGAGTGACTGTCCTCATTTTTTGAAGAAGAAAAGCATTAATGTGGTTCAATAGCAATACATTCAAGTGACAATTACACAAGGGACAATCACTGTGAGATGTCCTCATGTGTGACTATCCTTGTCACAAATGAGGACATCTCACAATGACTGTCCCTTATGTAATTCAAGCGGAAATTACACAAGGGACAGTCACTGTGAGATGTCCTCATTTGTGACTGTCCTTACAGTGAGTGTACATTATCATGTTGTCTTTAGAGTGACTGTCCTCATTTGTTGAAGAAGAAAAGCATTAATGTGGTTCAATAGCAATACATTCAAGTGGCAATTACACAAGGGACAATCACTGTGAGATGTCCTCATGTGTGACTGTCCTTGTCACAAATGAGGACATCTCACAATGACTATCCCTTGTGTAATTCAAGCAGCAATTACACAAGGGACAGTCACTGTGAGATGTCCTCATTTGTGACTATCCTTACAGTGAGTGTACATTATCATGTTGTCTTTAGAGTGACTGTCCTCATTTGTTGAAGAAGAAAAGCATTAATGTGGTTCAATAGCAATACATTCAAGCGACAATTACACAAGGGACAGTCACTGTGAGATGTCCTCATTTGTGACTGTCCTTACAGTGAGTGTACATTATCATGTTGTCTTTAGAGTGACTGTCCTCATTTGTTGAAGAAGAAAAGCATTAATGTGGTTCAATAGCAATACATTCAAGTGGCAATTACACAAGGGACAATGTCATGAGCCGTGACATATTGAACTTAGTATAATAATAAAATGATTAGATGATATATAATAATCTATTATTAACGGTATATAACAATAATATATAATTATTATCAAAAGATAATAATAATATATAGTTAGCATAATAAGTAATATGTTAATTAAATAATATTAAAATATTAATAAATAATATAATTATGATTATAATTATAATATAAATTAATAATAAATAATTATTAATAAATTATATATATTATATTATAATAATATATTAAGTAATAATATTAAATCAATTATTGATATAATAATTTTAATATATAAATAATATTAATAAACCTCTCAATATAAAACAATATGTTATCACTATAATAATATTTATTATAATATTATTAATATTACTAACATCATTAATTATAATATTTAATAATAACAATAACATTAATAATAATAATAATAATAATAACGTTTAAAGCAATATCGAATATCTGTAATCGATATACATCTACATTAAACATCTGCATTATCTATCACGATGAGGAACGAAGAAGTGATACAACAATCACTAGTCATTACACATCGATACCATGAGAGGATGATTAATGAACCAAATACTATGAAGTCAAGATCAACATGATATGAATAAGGGATAGGTCGCTATGGTTTTCAGAAGATGTATTGATAAGCAAGAAGGATAACCATTCATATATTATAAATAATCATTAATTGCACAAGTTTAGACAATGACATATCCGATAAAGCAATATCAAACATGAAGACCCGCTAGCAAATATGCACCATCACTTCCTATGTTATCATGACAATAACATAAACTAGATTGAATTCTACTATCTATATCAATAGACACCACATAGGAGGATATCGACTAAAGGATTGAAAGATTATCGATTGTCTGAGATAAACCACATCTTGTAGAAACACAAAAGCATCAGTGATTATATCACAAGCTATTGATGAATGAGGCATCAGTCATGGATAATAAGTACAATGTATCCTTAAGTATTAACAGGAATGGAAGTCAATTTGAAGATCAAACTCCATTACCAGCAATCAACCAATAAATGGACAATTATCAGAAAATGATATCGACTTATATCAGAGTAGAAAGATTGGATATCATCATAACAATATGGGATAAGGCAAGAGTTAATATCGATTGACTAAATACTAATGATAGTTAGACCAAACTAATACAAACACAATGGATGTTAACTACTGGTTGCACTACCAATTAGGGAAGATTACCTTCATAAAAAGATTTGATATTGAGTCAATCTGGGAGTTATCTATGATCAGAAAATAATGAAATAATATTATGTGAACTGTCGGATTATGGAAAGGTGTGCTTAACAAAGGGACATGGAGGAAGAAACAAGACACGTCTCATTCATAGCATCTCTTCATTTGTTAAAGACAATATAAGAATGCATTCTCGTCAGTCACTCAAGGCATCATTAGAACTTTATTTACTTATCCATATTTGGATATACTCAATAGAGCATCTGCCTTTGGCAGTTTGGTTTCAAGTTTATCATTGCAGATCAGAGACAACACCATGATTGCACAGATAGAAAGGATAGTCAGAAACAGCATCAATATTTGAAGTTGCAAGCATATAATTCAAAATCTGAAATAGCAACATATCACTCATAGCGATATTACACATTTGCATAATTACATCATCATATCAGACACAGCAAATACATTGCTGTAAGCAATACTTATTGATTGTATATCGATATTGTTTATATCAGACATACCATCATTATACTATCACTATAAGTGATAGGAAACATCATATTCATAGCATATTTCATATCATTATATCCGACAGTGCTATTAAACATATTGGTATCAATATCATCTTGCACACATATTGTGATTGAATCTGAAATAGCGGTGAATATCTTAAGTAACCTCCATTACTTAGTTTAATTGTAAGTATCTGATAGAGTAAGTCTGAGAAGTGGAGTAATTGTTCCTGTTTTCCAAGTTAGCCAAAAAGGGGACATTACAGACAATCATGGTGAGATGTCCTCATGTGTGACTGTCCTTGTCACAAATGAGGACATCTCACAATGACTGTCCCTTGTGTAATTCAAGCGGCAATTACACAAGGGACAGTCACTGTGAGATGTCCTCATTTGTGACTGTCCTTACAGTGAGTGTACATTATCATGTTGTCTTTAGAGTGACTGTCCTCATTTGTTGAAGAAGAAAAGCATTAATATGGTTCAATAGCAATACATTCAAGTGACAATTACACAAGGGACAATCACTGTGAGATGTCCTCATGTGTGACTATCCTTGTCACAAATGAGGACATCTCACAATGACTGTCCCTTATGTAATTCAAGCGAAAATTACACAAGGGACAGTCACTGTGAGATGTCCTCATTTGTGACTGTCCTTACAGTGAGTGTACATTATCATGTTGTCTTTAGAGTGACTGTCCTCATTTGTTGAAGAAGAAAAACATTAATGTGGTTCAATAGCAATACATTCAAGTGGCAATTACACAAGGGACAATCACTGTGAGATGTCCTCATGTGTGACTGTCCTTGTCACAAATGAGGACATCTCACAATGACTGTCCCTTGTGTAATTCAAGCAGCAATTACACAAGGGACAGTCACTGTGAGATGTCCTCATTTGTGACTATCCTTACAGTGAGTATACATTATCATGTTGTCTTTAGAGTGACTGTCCTCATTTGTTGAAGAAGAAAAGCATTAATGTGGTTCAATAGCAATACATTCAAGCGGCAATTACACAAGGGACAGTCACTGTGAGATGTCCTCATTTGTGACTGTCCTTACAGTGAGTGTACATTATCATGTTGTCTTTAGAGTGACTGTCCTCATTTGTTGAAGAAGAAAAGCATTAATGTGGTTCAATAGCAATACATTCAAGTGGAAATTACACAAGGGACAATCGATCACTGTGAGATGTCCTCATGTGTGACCTTTGTGAAGGCAAGTGCCAATTTGTACCCAAGTTACCAATATTGTGGCAAAAGTGGGAATGAAGCATTTAGGGGTCAAATTGGGCAAAGAAGTGTAGAAGTGGCCTATGTGAGGTCTAAATAGCCTAACTAAGTCATGGTTAGGGTCTTATGGTGTTTGAACAATAAGTTTTGAACCAAAATCCCAAAGGTTGTAACAAGTTGTCAATGTTGTCATTCACAACATTGACAACATTTGTGCAAGGGAGCATTTTCGAGTAAGATGGTTATGTAACTATATGAAACCATTGAATTAGGCATCAGATCAACTATAAGAGGCCTCCATCAATCTATGCAAAAGGTTGGGGGGAAAAACATTTGGAATTAAGAAGATTTGTAGAGTAACACGGTTTTAGTGAATTCTTGAGTTTTTTTGTTTCTTTGTTTTCAGTTGATTAATGGATTAGATAGCTCGCAGTGTCTATTGGAAAAGTTAGTACAAGTTGTTTTTTTATTCTGTGTTGTGTTTTTTTTGAGTTTTGAAGCATTCCAACTAGTTTGTTAATTCTTTTGTTAAGTACCCTATCATTGGTTTGAACCAGGCAGGTTGAACAAATGGAGTCTTAGCTCATCATTCCATTGTCAATTTTGTACGGGCTCTTGGAATGGGTGCGGAGACTCCATGTACTATATGTTTGGAAGGAGGGGCCCTGGGAAGCTCATTTTCTATGTTTGCAATGATGTCCTAGGTGAGTCAGTTGAGCACAGTTAGGGATGACAAATCATTACAAGAAGATTACAACAAGTTGAATGCATTGGTTGCTTCAACTAAAATCTCATGGAGAGGTAGACACACATCTAAAGAAGCCCCAAGTCAAATTAGAAGATTGGGTGAGTTTCTTTGGCTGCTAAGAAAACAAACTCTTAGTCAGACTGTCCAAGTTGTGTCAAAATACTTGTTTTCAGGCATGGCTGTAGCAGTTGGTGTACAAAAAATCTAGGAGGAGAAGACCTTAGATATCTTGGAGTTCTCAATAAAGGGCATCTGAATCCTAAGCCCTTTAGGTGGCTTAATATAAACAAAAAGGCTTGACAAAGGCCTAATTGCTAGCAGCCTATTTTTGGGTGCAATTGGCATGCATGGTTTGATGAACCGGATTGAAGTACTGATGAAAAGTATAGGTGAAGGAGTAATATTGAAACCAATAGAGGTCCTAGTGGCCAGCCTCTCCATGGAGTAAAGTTCTAGTTGAATGTGTTTCAATTTGTGAAGACAAGACTAGGAGTGTCCTAGTAGCTAGATTGGTATTGAGCAGAGTTCGTTGTATTTCTTGTTGGTGTGCACTAGTTGAAGGAGTGGGATCTTGGGTAGAGATACCTAAAGAGTGTACGGATAGTTAAGTACCCTATCAAGTCAAAACATTGGCCTAAAGAGACCCTAGTGAAGGATAGGGAGTGAGCAAGACAAAGTGTTACATCAATTAACAAGATCATTTTTTGGTAATTGTGTACATTATCATGTTGTCTTTACAGTGACTGTCCTCATTTGTTGAAGAAGAAAAGCATTAATGTGGTTCAATAGCAATACATTCAAGTGGAAATTACACAAGGGAATATCACTATGAGATGTCCTAAGTGTGACTGTCCTTGTCACAAATGAGGACATCTCACAGTGACTGTCCCTTGTGTAATTGCCACTTGAATGAGGACAGTCACTGTAAAGACAACATGATAATGTACACAAGTACCGTGAAGGTAGTCGCAAGTTAGGGCTGTTTCATTGCATACCCGAAACAATGAAGACATTACAGTCCACAAAACGTTTGTGCTTGAAAGATGAACAAATAAAATTAAACTTCTAAATAACCAAAGCCGCTAACAATAAATTCAACACAGATATGTCCTCATTTCTGGGTATTTTAGCTCTCTAACAGCTGAATACCAGATTACATAATAATGACAAAAGAAAAATAAACCCAACGTACTCAGAAATTGTAGCTGTGATTTCACGGAGGGAATCTCTCTCGGCGCTGTTGAAAACACAAATGACAACGTTCTTGTTTTTTTTGCCCTTATATCCCGATGTGATTTTGCGGAGGGTTACGGTGCTGTTGAAAACACAAATGACAACGTTCCTTCTTTTTTTTTCCCTTATATCCCAACAACATCGCAATTGCAAGTTAGGGCTGTTTCACTGCATACCCGAAACAATGAAGACGTTACGGTCCACAAAATGTTTGTGCTTGAAAGATGAACAAATAAAATTAAACTTCTAAATAACCAAAGCCGCTAACAATAAATTCAACATAGATATGTCCTCATTTCTGGGTATTTTAGCTCTCTAACAGCTGAATACCAGATTACATAATAATGACAAAAGAAAAATAAACCCAACGTACTCAGAAATTGTAGCTGTGATTTCGTGGAGGGAATCTCTCTCGGCGCTGTTGAAAACACAAATGACAACGTTCTTGTTTTTTTTGCCCTTATATCCCGATGTGATTTCGCGGAGGGTTACGGCGTTGTTGAAAACACAAATGACAACGTTCTTATTTTGTTTGCCGTTATATCGTGATGTGATTTCGCGGAGGGTTACGGCGCTGTTCAAAACACACATGACAACGTTCCTTTTAAATTTTGCGCTTATATCCCGACAACGTCGCAATTGCGACAGTTACAAATGTATTGTCGTCGCAAATTGCGACGGTGTCGGGCTATATTTGAAAAAAAAAGAGCAAAACCACATGACATTTGCCTGCCATCGCAAATGGCCGTCGCAATGTCACCCCAAATGTATTAGTGAGTGATGAAGAGTAGAATTCGTTAAGCTCAAATCCAATAGTTTTAGCTCATTTGTTTCAGTCTAGAACAAGTCTAAGCATGTAGATAATAGACCAGCTTCAGGTAAGAATAGAAAAAGACACTCTACGACCGATTAAAATGCAAGTTTAGCAGCTCCAGATTGCAACAGCAACAAGATAGCAAAAAGGTTTTGGGTGACACTATTGCAGAGTCATACGACTCTATGACCAATGAACATAAAAATCTTAGTTTTGAAGCATTTTAAAAGATCAAGTAAGTATATCAATAGATTTTTATCATGGATCAAGCACATAAGATAGCAATCAAGGAGTTCAAGCAAGCAGTTGTCTTCAAACAATGAGCAAGGGGCAAAGCAACCTTGCACATGAACAAGAATAGTGACTTAGTATATCTACTCTTTAAAGATTCTACTTGTGTATGTTCTTGAAAATATTTTAGTAGGCACTTAGAACACAAAAACACCTTATCAAGCTATCTATAAGGATATACATATCTTTTCTAAAGGGAGTCCTTGATATACGTAAGGTACGTGAGGCCCAAATCTGTAGATGAGAAGAATCCAAAATCACACAGCCGGGGGGAGACGGTAACCCAAATCTCCTCCTTCACTTCTCAAAGGTATAAAGTTCTTTGAGGCTTAGCCAAGAGTGATATCAAACTCAATTCCCAAGAGAGGTGTCTTTTGATTCACCGCCCGCTATTTATACTCCGCCGTAACACAGGAGTTAAGGTCATCCCTTGAGGTGGTGTGTCTCCAAGCAGGCCTTCTAAAAATAAAAAATAAGTAATTCACTATCAAAAGTATTTAGAGCACTAAAGGTGGAACACTTAACTCTTCAAGTAAATGCAAAGTGAGTCCAAAAGTGGGACACTTAACCCTTCAAGTGAATGCGAAACGAGTCCAAAAGTGGAACATTTAACCCTTCAAGAGAATGTGAAGCAAGTCCAAAAGTGGAACATTTAACTTTTCACACCAACTCAAAGTGAGTCCAAAAGTGGAATATTTAACTCCTCACATCAACTCAAAGTGAGCCCAAAAGTGGAACATTTAACTCCTCACATCAACTCAAAGTGAGTCCACACCTTAGAAAATAAGTGAGTTCCAAAAAGCACAAAAGGGTTGCCTAGTGGAGCAATTAATGCTTCTTTCTTGTAGACCCCTCCCCTTTAATGTAGCGCTGATCTTGCAACTACGGGGTGGAAATGAGGGGCCAGTGGATTAGCGAGTCTAATAATCTAAGATGGAAATCTAGATCAATCACAATTAATCTAAAGTTGCTTATCAATACTACTCACAAATGACAAAAGGTTGAATCAATGGAATATTTAACTTTCCAAGCAAACATAGAGTGAGTCCACAAAGTGGTGCATTTAACTCCCTATGTAAACAAAGAATGAATCCATGCCCTCAATCACTCAATGAGATATTTGATATTGAAACCAAGAATTACTTAAGGTTTAAACACAAGCATTCGCTTACACAAACTTGTATGAAAGCAAATCTATGTTCATTCATTTCCCATTAAGAGCATCAATTTAAATGTGTTCTATGAAAGCATGTAAAACACTCAAGTCAAACACATGAGAGGTTCAATTTTAATCCCAAAATCTAAATATTGTAGAGATGGAACAAAGTACCTCAAGTCCAATGCTTTGTTTTAAGCATGTTCCATGAAAGCAAGAGCACCTTCAAATGAACAAGACAAGAAAACAAGCAAACAAGATATGCAATGTATATCCAACTTATGAAAACCCTAGGGTTAGATCTGAAAATAAATTGTTAAGAGCAATGATAACCAGAAAATAATCTAAATGATAACTCATATCATGCATTGAACAATGAAAAATAAGTGCATACCCATCACAAAATTTTATTTTTTTTGCATTTGACCTAGTCAACAAGATCTAATTTTTACCACATGAATTCAGACCCTAAACCCAAAATTTAGAAAAGAGACCTCTATCAAAAAATAGAGAGTTTTCCAAAAATGTAAAAATTTTAGAAAAATCTTTTCATTTGTACCCTAGAGAGCCATTTTACCAAAATAGACCATTTTTTATAAATCGACCAAATGAGCTAAGATATGATCTCTAAATTAAAAATACAGTGAATGGACCCCCTGTAGAATTTTAAGAAATTTCTAGAAATGTAAAAATTTCCAAAAAATATGCTGATTTGCGCCAAAAATCAATTTTTTATGAAAAATAAAGAAAAAAATCATAAAAACTAAAGATTACCTCCAAAAAATTTGAAAATTTTTTTTGAGCCTCTTTGATATGTCTCCAACCTACAAAAAAATTTTCAGATCAAAATACTAAGCCGTTTGGGAGATATGATCAAATCATTTAAATCTAGGGTTTTTCATCTCCAAACAAATCTGCACAAGGGTTAGCTCCAAAAATAATCAAAACTAGCATGCAAGAGGTGGGTTGTCCCACGGTGGGTGCCAAAAATGTGTGCTAAATTTTTTTCACACTTCTATGAATCCTTACATGCAAGAAAACTCAAGAATGAGCCCTCACAAATCGATCTATAGCTCCCTAGGCATGGAGTGCAAGAGTTTTTAAGAATGCTCTCAGCTAGAGCTATTAAGCCTATAACCTTGCTAGTAAACCATGCAATGAGAGATTCAAGGAAGACAAGGGAAAGAATGCCAATATCTCCAATGAAACTAAATGTATGCAATGCAAAGCAAATCTATATGACAATGCAAGTTAATCTATTGCATAAAAGGAAATCTAAGCTAAGAATAAAGCTATGAAAATGCAAATACTATGCATGAAAATGAAATCTAACTATGAAGCAAGAAAGTCATGATGATGCAAGAATGAAGATAAGAAGATAGAGTGTTGATGAAGATCCAAGATGAATGCCAACAATGCTCCAAATCTTCAAACCCTAGATGCAAGAATATCTCCAAAAGCTTCAAGATGACCTAAAAAATCTGTAGCATAACAATAGCATAAAAATTTGTGTGTGCAAATGAGGAAGAGAGCTCTTCTTTTATAGGAGGTGAAAAATCAATGGACCATGGAGATTAAGAGGCAAAAGATTTAATCAATGATGGAGAAAAAAAGAAGCTTGATCCTTGTGCACAAATATCCTCTAATAGGAAAATTAGAAGCATTTACTTTATGTTGAGCATTTACTTTATGTCCATGTGAGACAAAAAGTTCTTTTTTTTTAATTTTTTATTTTTATTTTTTTTATAAATAAGAATTAAATTCTTTATTTGTGCAAATTAGGATAAGAAGAAAAGTGGGGCTTTTTATTTAATAAAAGAAGAGGAAATATTCCTTTTAATAAATAAAGACTTAGGATCAAATGGTTAGCCCATAGAAAATAATCAAATAAATGATAGGACTAGGATTTGATCAAGAACAAGCAATTGATAATTTTAGCAAAAGGGACTAATACTCTAGATGACCATTTTTAGGTGTATACAATATCAAGCTTAAAATGAAGAAGTTTGGGCCATGTAAGATACTGAAGAAGCATGATTCGGGAAATGCATATGAAGTAGAATTGCCTACTGAGCTGAATATTTTACCAATATTTAACATTTTAGATTTGACAGAGTATCACAAGGGAGGTGTTAAAGATGACATCACAACAGTGCAGTGGAGTATTCCAACAACTAGTTCAGATACCAAAGAGATTGAGGATATACTGGATAGTCATGTTGGCAGAAGCACAAGGAACAGGACATATGAAGAATATCTGATCAAGTGGAAAGCATGACCTATTGAAGATTCATCATGGTTGACAAAGGAGGAGGTTAACCATCTTGGTTTTCCTCTTCACACTTGATTCATGACGGGGTCACTTCTCAAATTACCCTGGGTGTCTGATACAGGAGCATCCTAGGTGTAAGAGCAATCTTCCATCACCCAAAAATATTTCTGGTTTCTTTTCAATAAGGGCTATCTTGTGCAGAGATGCTATTTTTGGAAAGTTACTATTTTAAGTAAATTTTCTATTCAGGCTCAGAATGGTCTATTTTCTTCTCTGGAGGTTCATTTTGGTCATATCAGCCTGCCAGTAAAGTTTCATTGACAGATCAAGTCTAGCTTTGTAGATATTGAAGATTTTCGGTATTGGCAGCAAGGTATAGAAACTTTGAACTCATTTTTTAAGGCTTTAGAGGCCCCAAATGAGATCGAAACTTTGGTTGAATGAAGCTTTCTTATTCAAGTGTTGTAGAGCGCTTTGTACCCTTTCTGAAATGGGGTTATAATAGTCAATTGGGTCAACAGGTGATGACTTATGGTCTCCAGAAGTTGGGACACCTGAAATGGTGGAAAATGATTTTCCTTCAAAATTTCTGTTTAGGTTTCAAAAGTTGTTTTGAGCCGACTCTGATGTAATAAATTGTAAAATAAAATAATTCTAAGTTTGGTCGGCCTTATTGGCTAAAATTCTGGAACCTTCTCAAGCGGTGGAAAATTGCCTATATAAGGAAGGTTGTAGTGTTGTCTTAGGCAGTTTGGAGCAGTTATGGGTAGATCTGGGTAATGATTCGAGGCTTTATCCTACAGAATATTGTAAAGGGAATGCCCATGTGGCTTTTCATATTGTAATTCTAAAATTTGTAATTCCACATTTGTGGAGATAATAAGAAGCCCATTTTTTGTTCTTGCAAATTGTTGTTGTTTCTTTGTTTCTGTTATGTGTTTGTGGTATTAAGGGGAGCACCCTTCATCAATTTATTATTATATGGTTAATGTTTGGCATATGACTATTATTATTATTGGTTAGTAAGTTCTCGGGAGGGGAGTTAGGTAAGTTGTATTTAGGCTAATTAAATATTAATTATTTAATAAATATTATTTATGAACCTTAGGGAGGTATTGATTCATGGGAAGCAACCTCCATAACTTTTGCAATGAACCAAAGATTTATAAATAGGGGTGTTGGAAAATATTTTTGGGGGAGAAAAATTTAGGGAGGAAAATCTAGAAGAAGAAATAGTACAGTAAATAGTTAGAATTTGGATTGAATGGATTGAACTTGGAGGGATTCAAGGCTAGTAGTGGATCTCTAAAGGCTGGAGTGCAACCATACGATAAAGGAAGGATTGAAGGGGGAGGAATCGAGAAGAAGGTAGTAGGTAGGGAGTGATCAGAAATTGAATGGAAGATAGGGAATTTGTGTAGAATTCTTGTTTAAAAAGGCTCTCTAAGTGTTGGAGCATAACTGGAGGATATGGGAGGCTTGTAAGAGGAAATTAGAGTTGTAATCAATCATATTATAAATGAATGTCTCTGCAAGATCTCGGGTAGGGTCTGGAACCCACATATCTTCCTATAAGTAGAAATATATATGTATATATTAGTAATATTAAATATATCATTGTGTGTGTATACTTGAAATACAATAGAATTAAGGGATGTAATATAATTAGGATGATGATGCAAAATTATAATTGGAAATGGACAAAGTGTTATGGTTTGCATACTATGTTTTTGTTTTCTGAAAAAAAAGGAATTATGTCTTTTGAAAAGGATTTTCCTTGTTGGACTTGTGCAAATATATGGTTCTTTGCGCTATCATGTTTTGTGGATTATGAATTGGTTTCTTTATTTATGAGGGTTTGGAACCATTCATGTTTTCAAGAGGAAAAAGGGAAAGTATCTTGTCTCTATGAATGTTTATTGTGTTGATCTTCTGAGAAACTTACTGGTTTGTTTTCCTAGACCCTACTTTGTTGTCAATAAATTTTAAACCTGACATTATTATTAAAATCACTCTTGTGAGAATGTGTGCAATTATATTTTCCCCACCATGTCCAAAAATTTGGAAAATCCAATAGTTCAAACAAAAGTTATTCTCCCCGCACAAAGACTGTATTTTTATGATAGTCATACATATGTTTCTAGAAATAGTCATGCATATATCACTGAGACAATCACTAAACTCACACAAAAAATTTTCCCTTATGTTTTCAACCTTTTATGGGTTTATTTTGGCTCATATTGTGTTGATATTATGAATAGTGCTTTTGGATTCCCTTTGATGTGTTTCAATCAACCTGCAGATGTGGAATTTGGGGAGGGTATCTAAACTTGTAGTTTCAATTTTTTTAATTTAAATTTGTTTATGTTTCTCTCTATTATGGAAATGTGTGGAATAGCATCTCCAAAGGATTTGTTGAGACATTATTTTTATTTTTTTTATCATTTCTACATGTTTAGGGTCGGGGTTTGTCCCAATGATATAGATCATGGGAAAACACCCAAGAACCCAAGGGAGGGATGCTTTGTTGAAGAGTTCCAAGATCCCTAGATGTAATTTGTATGAGTAGGGTATTTGTGTGAGTGGATCACTATAGGATCCAGGGCCATGGAGGTTGCTAGGATAGCCTTTAGGTGAGTTATGTGTAAATAAAACCTAAGATTAATTAAAATGGTTGGGAATGGGTAAGGGTTTAATAAAATTTATCCATGAGTACATGACTACTAGGAAGTATCCCAACATAAAGGACTATGTGATTAAACTCATCTAACTCGTACTCTAGAGAACTCTCCTCTTATACTTTGATATTTGTGTTTTGAATTGGTGCTTTGATATTTGTTCTTTAAAATTTATGTTTTGATATTTACAACTTGTTCAGGCTTCGATTTCTTTTTTGTGTTAGGAAGGGATATGCCACATCCTTAAACAGCCCTAGATTTTCTATGTGGACTTTGGTTCTATCTCCTAACACGGGGGAGTGGACCTTTGTGGATCCATGTGGTTGGGTGGCAATATATCAGGGTATTGTTTGTGGTATCATGGATGACATGCATTCAATCCCTTCTTGAAGTTGTTGAAGATCATATCATTATATATTTCATTTCAAATTATTGTATTACAAAAGTGATGATTCTATGTAGCTTCCAAAATAATGATATGTACTGATTTTGTGAGCTCCTGAAGGAGACTTGAGACTCTATGTAAATTTTAAAGATATGAAAAGGGTATCTCTAGGATAAATGAAAGGGTTAAAAATGTTATCTTTAAAGATGCAATTTTCCAAGGAAATGTCTTGCAACTCCTATTTGATGTTCAATTTAAAATAATGTATGTTATAAATTCCTTGTATGATGTGGTTTATATGTTTGAATATTGTAGAAGTTTCATGATGTAATCTTAAATAAGTGTGGAATTCAATAAAGGAAATAATGGTTCCTTAATATGAATGTTAATCTATAAAGAAATAAGTTAAATATTCACACATGTAATTTCAAGAAAAGTGGATAGTCAAATACTTGGTCATAAGCTGTGATTTAAAAGTTTAAACCTTATTGTAAACTATTCACCTAAATGTGATGCATAGACATATACTCATGTTAAAGATGATAGAAAATAACATTCATAATAGGATAAGATGAATGGATAAAGTGAACCATGTAAATTGTATACTTAAAGAATAACTAACTTATGCAACTCTAAATTGATGGCTTCGTGTATGTATTTAATTAAGTAGAAAAGCATTGGATAAATTATTAAAATAATATTGGTAGCAACATTAGGGAACCTGGGGAGATGTCTGATCTTAACCTAATTTTTAAATGTGATATACCTATTTAAGTAAAGTTTGAAAAAGAAAATTAGTTAGGATATTATCCTTAGCCTTCTGGGTTCCCTGGCGGGGTGTTACATTTGGTATCAAAGCCGTGTGTTTCCACACTGGGAACACTGAGACTCATAAATGGCCCATGCATAATCCATAATAATCTTCTATGTTGACCCTTTGATTTTTCCTAGATGATTAGTAAAACTTGAATCCTAGCAAAGAAAGCTATAATCTTTTGATCTCATGTTTTCTTGGAAAGTGCATGTATTCTTCAGAAATAGACTTATCTTGTGTCAAATACTTATGTTTGGCATTTTGAATCATTTTGACTTGATTAGAGATCTTCTTGGTAATTGTGCTTTATTTTCTATTATTAAAGAAACTCAAAGGCTGCTAAACCCTATCTTTTGTTCCTATCATGTTTTCTTAAATAGGGATAAGTTAGACTTGAAATGTTGGACACTCTACTTTCCTAAGTTAATTTCATGATTTGTGTTTATTTTATTATTAATGCTAATGTGATCCTGCAAAGATAAGTGTTTTCACCTCTAATAGGAGGCAATTTATAATTTTGGTAATGCACACTTTATAGGGTTGAAGAGATAATGACCTTAATCATGCTTCATAGTTATATGCATTCTTATTCTTGGAAAAACTCTAGGATTAGGATATCTTATCTTACAATACATGATTTAGAAAACATGGTGTAGAGGGAAGTCTAAGAAACTTGTATGTGGTAATGACTTAACTTATTTTAGAATTGGAAAGGACTTTGGGAAATTTTATCTAACTAAAAGAAAACCTTACCCTTATTTTCTTTTGAAGTGGCTACTTGATAAAGAATCACTGCAAAAATAAATAGATTAATGATTTTCTCTCTCTTCCCTCTTAAACTCTAGAAAAGACTAAATTGTTTATTAAGTCGGTATATTCTAAGTAAGCTCATAAAAAGGGTTAGTCTTCTCCTAAAAAGGATTTCTTCTTGCATCTTGTTAAAGAAAAGAAATATTTTATACATGAGCACGTTCAAATCAGGTTAACTCATAAGGAAGTGTGTGTGCAAGATTATTTAGAGTACAATTAGGCTATGTTTCCTATGGAATTTGATCAAATACATCTTTTAATTAAAACATGAAATAGATCGAATAAATATTGTGGAAAAAGAGTTGATGCTTAATGGAAAAAGTAACTATCACTTGAGTTGTATAGAACTAACTATGTCTTGTGAATGGTTAACTATAATAGTGTGTAAGAGAATAAACCTTACTAATAGTGAAGAAAATGTATGCAATTTCATTAAACAATATTAGGAACATGTATTAAAAGATGAATTCTGATTTTATAGTGTGTCACAAAGAGATTATGTGGTAAGTTAAGGTGTTTCAATTTGATCTACTTGAAACAACTAGAAGAAATAATTACATTCAAATTTTCATTATATGATTAGATGGAATAAGTAGGACACTCTTTTTCCTAACAAATTTATTTTCGTAAACAAGTTTGAATGAACTCTTCTTATTCAATGTGAAACCTTGAGTAAGATAAGACATGTGTGGGGACAAAATTTTGGGATGGTATCTTGATATTAGAATTAATAATATATTTTTTCTCCCTTAGTAGGAATATTGTACGAACAACTCCTACAGAAGATGTCTTAGGTTACTTTTCTTGTAAAAGTGTGTATATGTAATTTATGAAAGTAAAATGACCATGTTTGTAGAAAGAAACTATATATAACAAGTCGGATTGTGTTTTCCAAAAGATTGTTTTCAAAAGTATGTGTCTATTATGTTTTAGTTTCTTAGTGCAAAAGGTTTACTAATGTTCTACAAAACTTTCATTTTAGCTTCTAAGAACCATGAACCATAAATATATACATAAGTACTAAGACTCTTATCTTGTTTAAAAGATAGTTATAAGTTAATTTGTGATAATAATGGTTGTATAGAAATATTAATTTAGCTCAAGGATATATAGTCTTGTGGGTCATTTAGGGATATCAACTTAAATTTTATCCTCTGACATTAATCATTTTCTTAATTGGACCATGAATGTTAAGGAAAAGAAGGATTTTATTAGATCATGTTTTAGAGAAATGAATATGGAGTAAAAATAACCATGTTCAATTATAAATGTCTTGGTGTTTAACACATTATGAGAATTGCTTCACATGTTATAACCTCTTTTGCAAATTTACAATGCTTAATCCATAAGAGAAACTATGTCCTATTGTGATAGGCCAATTGCTCGAGTTAGTAATAAATAAAATGGTTGATGGAATATGGGTGAAGTGACTGAGAGGGGGTTGAATCAGTCAACCATAAAAACACTTTACTATAATTCTTTGCAGATCCCTTCGGATATCTTAACACTGTTATCTGTTTTAGCACTCGGTAAATAGATTGCAGTAACTTTGAAGATGCAGAAAGTATTATCAATATTATCTTTAGATATTCATCAGCACATGTAAATGATTGAGAAAGCAATTAAGAACACAAGAGACACAAGATTTAACGTGGAAACCCAATATGGGAAAAACCACCAATGTATCTAGATACTGATTTTCACTTTTCTGAAGTGATGCCCGGTTAGAAGCCAACCCGGTAAAAGGTTACAAAACACACTGTTAGGTGTGACCTTGTTAGAGGATTTAAAACACCCTGCAAGGAGTGGCCTGGTAAGAGGTCTTGAAAACAATTCAATGGAATTGTCACCTTGTTAGAGGATTTACATTATGGTTGTTAAACCAACTCGGTTAAGAGATTTAGAATTCACTGTTACAATGATAAGAAGGTAACAATGAAAAAGTGACCTGTATAATAATGCAACTGTCTTGCTGATTACAGATCTCTGTTCTGCATAATTCTGATCCTTTCTGATCAAATAAATCTCTGCTGCTCCTCAAGGATATCTGAACATCCTTCACAAATTCGCATATACCTTTCCTTCTTTTCTTCTGTTAATCTTCTGTTATATTGTTATTTACTTTTCATATTTGACCTTTTATTTATATGATTTTGGATTAGTCAAATCGACATTATTTAGTATAACAGTCGGCTGAATTAAGTAAACTCTATTTGCAAAAATCCTTCAAGGGCCGACAGTGCTCGGTGACCATAACTTTCTATAATCTTTCGGTGACCGAGGGAACTCGGTAAACACCGACAATTCTTTACCTTTGATAACCGACTGAACTCGGTAAACACTATCTTTTCTTCGGCAACCAAGTGAACTCGGTAAACACTAAATTTCTTCGATAACCGAGTGAACTCGGTAAACACTAAACTTTCTTCGGCAGCCGAGTGAACTCGGTAAACACTAAATTTTCTTCGGCAACCGAGTGAACTCGGTAAACACTAAAATATTCCTGTCTGGTAGAACGACTGAGCTCGGTAGAAGCTGATTGCTGCGGACTATGACATAGTGTGACATCAAAGACAATACATAATTGAGTAGCAATTTCCTTCAGACAATTGTTTCCAACAATCTCCCTCTTTGGCATTGATGGCAACACAATATGTCATATCATAAGAAATTTGAAAGAGTTAGCTCGGTTTAGATTCAAATCTCCCTCTGTCAGCAAACTTCCTGTATCCTGAAAATTTTTCCTTCTGACTATTTGAAAATTTCTTGAAGTTCTTGAAGTAATAGCAAAGACATAGCAAACACTCCCTCTTTGACAACATATGCCAAAGATAATCCACATATTACCGGTGAAAATTAATGTACCTCAAGTACTGATTCATATGCAATGATTCCTTTAATAGACTGCATCAACAGGTTGATTTTCAATCATGTTCAGGTTGATGCATCACTAAAACTGTATTTAGTGAGCCTCGGATAGGGGAATGACCCCTAACTTACCTCTTAGATACATAAATGCATCCTTAGGTAATGGTTTGGTAAAAATGTCTGCAATCTGTTCTTTTGTATGAATATATTCTAATCTGATTTCCTTGTCCTGCACCAATTCTCTGACAAAGTGATATTTAATAGCAATGTGCTTGGTTTTGGAATGCATCACTGGATTCTTAGAAATGTTTATTGCACTGGTATTGTCACAAAATATAACAACTGGTTCTTTGATTTCAACCTTCATACCTTCTAATAGCTGTTTAAACCAAACAATATTTGAACAGTTTACTGCAGCAGCAACATATTCTGCTTCAGCTGTGGATTGAGATGTACAATTCTACTTTTTACTAGTCCAGGATACCAGTCTTTTTCCAAGAAAAAATGCTCCACCACTTGTGCTTTTTCTGTCATCAATGTTTCCTGCCCAATCAGCATCAGTAAATACTTTCAAGTCTAGATTGCCTCCAAATTTATACCACAAACCATACTCTTCAGTTCCTTTTAAGTATCTTAAGATTCTTTTGATTGCCATCATGTGATTTTCCTTAGGTTTTGCTGAGAATCTAGCTACTATACCGACTGCTAAGGCAATATCAGGTCTTGTATGTACCACATACTGCAATTTTCCAATCATAGATCGGTATAGGGTCTGATCAACTTCTTTTGAATCATCATTTTTGGTAATTTTCAGTCCAGTACACATGGGTGTACCAACTGGTTTTGAATCTTCCATACCAAACTTCTTAAGTATCTCCTTAATGTATTTGGATTGAGTAATGTATATACCATTCTTGCTTTGCTGAATTTGAAGACCAACAAAGAATTTTATTAAACCAAACATAGACATTTCAAATTCTCTGTTCATTTGCTCTGAAAATTCTTTGCACTGATCCTCATTCCCTGTAAATATAGTATCATCAACAAATATTTATGCCAATACAATTTTGTCATCCGGTCCTTCTTTAATATACAGATTGCTGTTATCATTAGCTCTTTTGAAATTAATCTGAATCAAATAGTTATGAAGTCTTTCATACCATGCTCTGGGAGCTTGTTTTAAACCATACAATGCTTTGTGTAACCTGCAGACCATGTCCCTTTTATCTGGATCAACAAAACCTTCAGGTTGTTCAATGTAGACTTCTTCATCAAGAATTCCATTGAGAAATGCAGATTTTATATCCATCTGATATACCTTAAATCCTTTGTGTGCTGCATAAGCAAGTAGAGTTCTTACACCTTCTAATCTTGCAACAGGAGCAAAAGTTTCTCCATAATCTATACCTTCTTCTTGAGAATAACCTTTACATACCAGTCTAGCTTTGTTTCTAGATACTTGACCATCTTCATTCAGCTTATTCCTGAATACCCATTTTGTTCCAATTACATTCTTATCTTTAGGTCTGGGTACAAGAGTCCAAGTTTTGTTCTTTTGTATTTGTTCTAATTCTTCATTCATTGCTTCAATCCAACTTTCATTCTCCAATGCATCTTTGATATTTCTAGGTTCAAAATCAGTAAGCAGACATGTACCTTTTAGCTTGCTTCTTGTCATAGTACCATCTGATTTGTTTCCAATGATTTGATCTGGTGTATGATGTCTTCTGACATATTTGGCTAGTATAGGTTCCTTGCCTTTTGAATGATTCATGCTGTTGTCTTCTAGGATCTCTTCTTCAGGTTGCTCGGGCTCGGTAGATATTTGCTCGGTAACTTCAGGCTGAGACTCGGTCTGAATTTCTTCCTGTGACTCGGTTTGAACTTCTTCCTGTGACTCGGTTTGTGACTCGGTAACTGTGCTCGGCTCGGTAGATATAGCTTCCTTATTGATAGTTGTATCTGTCAATGTTTCAGGTTCAATGTAAATGAATCTTCTGTAGTTCTCAGGTTCCCTTTTGCTTTCTTCCTCAGTCTTTTCTACAAACTCATCAAATTTTACATGTATACTTTCTATGACTTTGTAAGTAGATAAGTTCAGACATTTGTATGCCTTGCTTTTGCTAGAATATCCTAGGAATATTCCTTCATCACTTTTCACATCAAATTTATTTCTTCTGGATTCTTTTAAGATATAACACTTGCTACCAAATATTTTCATGTAACTTACATTAGGTTTATAGCCATACCATAATTCATAAGGAGTTTTGAATGTGTCTTTCTTCAGTTGTACTCGGTTCAAGGTATGAACTGCAGTGCTGATAGCTTCCTTCCAGTACTTTATAGCAATGTTCTTTTCTATCATTAGAGTCCTTGCACAATCCATAATAGATCTGTTTCTTCTTTCTGCTATTCCATTCTGCTCAGGAGTTCTAGGAGCTGATACCTGTCTTTTGATTCCTCTTTCAATGCAGAAGTTGTTAAAATCATGAAAGATGAATTCACCACCTCTGTCTGATCTTAAGCATTTCAATCTTTTCCCTGTTTCTTTTTCTACTCTTGCTAAGTACCATTTGAACTTTTCAAATGATTCTGATTTTT